>WHUZ01000050.1:0-454166 GCA_015179045.1 Kalaharituber pfeilii
GCTATAATAAACGGATGATAAAATGCAGAATTGCTCACCATGGGCAGCAGCTGCCAATCTTACATTCGATACAAATGTTAGTGCAAACGCCAACGTATCACCGGCTTTCTCCACGAGACACCTAGGCTGGTCGATGTATGGTACATTCCATGTCAAAATGAAGTGGGTCGACAAGAATGTGTCGCTCATGAGCTCTACGTATGCTAGACCTCGGTTGTACATCCTGCTTTGCTCTACTGGGCTGAGCCGCCTGTAGCTGTCATCCGCGAAGCCAGGCATAATACTTGGATAGTGGTTTGACAGACATGTGAGACCAAGGATATGCTGGTCGCCTTGATCAATGCTGACTCTGATGGTGACGGCGGGACCACTCTTGCTAGCTGTGGGCGCCGTGGTTTCCTGAGCTGGGGCAGCGCCCGGACGGTTGGTATAACCAGAGGGTATCGTCAGGCGGAGAGAGTCTTGAAGGCTGTCGCTAGAAATATGATGAACATAGGTAATCCTGGGATAGTTGATTAGCGTTCGATGTGCCCACGATAGTGAAGATGAATACCGAAGAAATGTGCGCTCACTTGATGATAATTTTATCGTTCGGCTGGACTTTGCCCAATGAAATTTGGAACACTAATCCACCATGTTATCCCCGTTAGTAAACAATTCAAAATCCGCCAAGGCAAAAGGCCACAGTTGAACATACCCTCCGTATTGACCTGCTCCAACAGCCATGCTTTCTGGTTTGCTTTTACTGCATCGGTATAGATGGTTTTCGCACGAGATTTTTCCTCAATGATTGCCTCGACCTTGGTGTTCCCTAAGGTCGCAGAAAACCTACACACAGAGGCCTCCGGCGGAACTTGGAAGAGGTATGACACCTCACGTGCTATGTTAGTTTGAGCCTCGTAAGTTTCCGTCAGTAGAGCGGAAACGAAAGTTTGATGGACGTTGTAGTAATAGATGGTTGAAAGGAGGGGATAACCAATGGGTGACCAGTGTTCGTGGCAGTAAATACCCTGGTTGACTACTTCTCGGCTGGGGCCTTTGTAGGCCATTGCGGCTGAAGAGGAGGCAGCAAGAAAGAACACGAGGAAGTTGATATCGTTCGTTCACACAAGGCAGGATTGCTAACCTTGGTAGGTAAAGCGTACCAGAGGAATGGCCTGAGGATGTGAGTCCACCGAGGGCAGCATGGAGTTCCCTATATACATTTTTAGAGAGTGGAGGACCTCAATGGCAAGAACGTTTGGACCCTCCTTTGGACATCCATCCACATCCCGGTGTCACTGATGGAGTACTGGCGGAGATAACAAGCTGAAGGATGTAAATCAGTGATGCTGCCGGCCGGGAGTAGAAGGATCTGCCCATCACAGTAGGTATATGATACAGGGAATTGTTTGTCGGGGCTCTGGGTATAATGAAAACCGTGAGCGTCTATAGGCTGCGCACGAGAATACAGGGCTGCAGATATGTTGCGTCGTTAACATGGTTTCCTGATGGGCAGGTGTCACTGGTTGGCCGGTTGTCTTACAAACTGTTTCCCTATATTATCTCTTGGCGCAGTGTCTCACGAATGTGCATACTCTCAGCCGTTATGCCTATTCATCTTCGAAGACTTGCTACCTTAAGCTAGTCGTCAAGAGGCAAACCAGCAGATGCTTAAATACGGAGAGGCATTTAGGAGTACTATGCTGCACCACGGGACCTGTAAACCTTATCTGCTTAGCCCGTTTTGCAATAAATGTTTCATGTTCAGCTGGCCCTGTCGTCCCTACCCCTTGCACACAATTTCTTTTGTTTTTTTGATCACATAACCCCGCATACAGGCTATGAATTTATAGCAAGGACTTTGAACCCATTTTGCCACACGCTATATATGAAGTCGAGAGGGTACCGTAATACATTTGACTCATAGTTACAATTGTATGCGGAGTTCAGCAGAGGAATATTTTTTTCGCGTTATATGGACTGAGCAAGAGCGCATTATGCCATTTGAGGAGCTACCCTAATCTCATGAGGTTCCCAGCTGTTTGTAACAATTAGTCTTGCGTGACCTACGATGCCAGTCACATCTACTGAAAAGGGTGCGCGCCAGCGATATGGGAATTGAGGATATAACACGACAGTGACATATTGATACATTTGCCTGTCCAGTGACAGACGACTCGTCAATGTGAAATATATCGAGTACTGATAAAAAAAAAAAAAAAAAAAATGTGAAATATATGTGAAGCTAGCGGGACAGGTTGTACGCCTACGCTCACAATATGACAGCTTGAACGAAAAGCAGTGTGAGGATGCAGCATCGCTCGCGCTAGCGCTGGCCACCACTCGAATACGAATTCAAATTCAGCCTCATGGGAGAGAAAAGAAAACGACATGCAAGGTGGGGATTCTAAGTCTACCTACTATAAGGCTAATAAGGTTCTACGTCAACATTAGATCATGGTCTTCCAGCTTGGCAATGCAGCTTCTGCATCCTAGGCTCGTTCCCGCAGCCTCACCTGCAGCTCAGCCGCATTACCCCGCAGCCTGCAACGTTTCCATATACCCAAGACGACATCCCCTCATCATGATGATCGACATAGCCCCCACTACCAAGCATCAAGAGGTTATGCTTTTGCCTGTAACAAATTTCTACCCCTGCTGCCACACCTGGTGAACTGTATTGACAGTGCTGTTGTAGTGGGCGTGACAGCAAGATCAGTTGTATCGCAGCTGTGGCACGTCGTTGGCAATCTCGCCGGCAAGGTTTCTGAGTGCAATGGCGGGGTTGTAGTACGCTTAGGGGCAACGATTGACGCGGGTGCAGAGCCGAATAGAGGCAGGAGCATGGGCTGCCGAAGTCATTGGTAGGGAAGACAGCCAACAGGAAGACAAGATGCTGGGCAATTATTGACATGCTAGTGATTGGGTTGTAGCGTCAGTTGGAATAACGAGGGGGCTAATTCAGCGTAATTGATCATGCATGATAATTTCATCGTGTGCACGGCTTTTTTGTTTTTTCCTTCTCTTTTTCGGAAGTAGAAGGGATAGATTTCAGCTTTACCATCATCCCACCCCAAGTGGTGGGTTCAATAGAATAAAATTTTAATCGAAACGCTCAGCAAACCAGGGGTTTCAATCATGCCCATTCTCGTAGTTTATCGATCTCTCGTTCTGGGACACACTTCAACGGGTTAATATGGAAAAAGTACTTGTGGGAGGTGTCTCCGGCGGATTGAGCAATTCATTCCGAGTAGCTTTCTGTGCACCAATGCAATCTGAATTAAACTAGAGAGGTAGAATGCTTGGGGTTTTGCCCGTCGTTAATGAAAACAATTCAGGTGCTCAAGTCAAGGAAGACTTACAAAGGCTCGGGCCCATCGAAAACGCAGGGGTGCTTGTTGGTGCTCTATGGGATGACATTTTCAATGAGGGCAGTCTGCTATTTCTCTCACATGCCGAAAACACCTGTAAGGCATCTGACAGGCATATGATGTTCAAGTGAGGCCAGGAATGAGAGGAGCAGATAATATTAGAGTACCACAGTAATTTATCGAGAAGCTTGCTGAGTTTCACTTTAGAATTTAGAACAGATGGTTTGGTCTCAATGATATGGGCACGACAACGAAAGTATTCAGCATGCATTATACACAATGGAGATGGCTACTGCTACCATACGCAAACTGACAACCAGAAAAAGTATTCTCCTTAATCTGCCATCGACTTCATTTCCCCCGTTCAGTGCCCACTTTTTTAAATAAATAAAAGGCTCACACATATTGGCTACCAAGACATGAGGTTTTGGAAAATAGAACGAAAAAAGGACAGGCAGATGACGAGTGCAAACAAATCGGAGTTTGAGGAAAAACTTGGCTGTCTTGAGCTTTGACGCATCCCAGTCTTTGACCTTTTAGAAGGTCAACGCCTTGGCGTTATAACCCTCTTGCTTCTCTTCTGATGTGAAAGATAATCTTAGTCCAACATTTTCTTTTAATGAATAAAACGGAGGAGCTTACCAAATTTCACTCCTATTAACCCTATATCGTCCCCTCAGTTGTAATGTACGCACCACCGGAGTATCAGTCCTTGCAATCGCTTCAGTGGAGTGGCCTTCACTTTCGACCTCCTGTGAATTGTCTTGCGCGGTAGATTTAAGAGTCCCTTGCGCCGGTGGCAGCTTAATACTTTGCTGAAATTGAAAGACGTTGTGTGGATCCCACTCCTTTTTAGCCTTCTGCAATCTTTTGTAATTCTCTCCGTAATATGCAGTTTCCCACCCATCCAGGTCCCTGTCTGTGAAATTGAGAAAAGCAGCCTTTTCACCCAGTGCATACTTTGAGAGAGCCGGCTTGCATTTAGTTTTCAAAAAGTCTTTCATTCTATCCTTATGGTGGAAACGTTTCGCCACCCACTCAACATATATGTACCCGAAAAAGTCACCCGAACGCCAGTAAAATGCTGTGGCCTCCTTAGCGTCAGCTTTTGCAGCACGAGGAGGATCCGTTCCTTTTCCACCGCCATGGATCAGCGTGGCTCGAAATGTACTCCCGGAGCCTGTAATTCCTTCAATCTCCTTGAACTTTTTCATAAGCTCCGTAATTACGCTAACAACTTTATTCATGCGCATCGACTTGTCTGCGAGTGGCATGTTTTCGAAAATAAAGGAGCTGTGGAGATGGTAGGAGTTGTTGCTTGAAACGAATTTTTTCTGTTCATCTGACCATTGTTCATCAAGCGACTCTTCCAGCAAGGATGTAGATGCTTCTTGGTAAGTGTGCTCTCTAAGTCCCTTGACTAAGTCTGATTTATCCCCAAATGCGCTAGTGATAATTTTCTCGAACTCCGTCTTATTGCCGTTGAAATAGACCGTGTACCTGGTTGCACCTTTCTCCTTGGCGCTATCCGAGTCGCAAATCCATGCGGTATCGATCGTGAGTTTGTTGTGAAGTGCTTTGTCGCGGTCATCGGTCAAATTAGGGCTATATAACGGTTCCGCTAGCTTCTTGAGTTTTCTCTAGTTCATCTTTTATTGTGAACCTCCCAGTTACGACAACACCCTTCGGGTCGGCTAGCTTGGACAATTTGAACTTCATCTCAACCACAACACCAAAGTTACCACCACCACCACCACGCAGCGCCCAGAACAGCTCCCTATTTTCCGTCGCACTAGCAGTAACAGTTTTAACTGGATCTTCTTTTGCGGTAACGATCGTAACTTCCTCCAATGAGTCGATTGCCATTCCGTAGCTCCGCGTGAACGGGCTGAGCCCCCCCCTTGAGTGTAGCCACACACACCCACGGCAGGGCACCGAATGTATTCGTGTCAGTTCAGCCACTCCAAAAGGTGTGTACCAACCCACAGTAAGTCGAATTAACGTTTTGAGCAGGACGTTGAGGATGGGCAGATGAATAGCCGTGGCGTGTGTGTCTCTGGATAAACCTGGAAGCCGCAAAACCTGGCGCTTTAAATAAATTTTTTATCTCCTAAAATTGTGCACCCTTTCAGGACTGGGTCTACGTACCTTTGCATTGCGCTCTTCTGTCCATGGATAGTCATAAAGAGGACCCACAGTCATTGTTCCCTGCAGACATGAGACGTTGGCTGTAGCTATTGCATCCATCCGTAGGAAGCGAATTGATCCCTACCCTGCCAGGTCATAGTCATTAACGTTCTTCTACAGTAATCTACACCTGCACCTTCTGATGAGCTGCAAGTGGGCCCATGGAGGAACGCCTGGTTCCTCCCACAACTGGGTGTGTGAATGTATCGTACCACATGTTTTTTTGTTTTTTTATACCTGTACTCGCGTGCCGCCCCGGGGGCTGGCGAGTTATGCGTACCACATGCTAGGTTTGATTTGCTTGAGTTGCACCGAGGCTATTAGATTGTATGAGGTCGTCACATGGCAGATATCTTTTTCGTGTTAGGATTGTAATATAACCTGCATATGAGCTGCAATGGCAGGCAAAAAGTGTTTTGTATCACCACTTCGTTCAAACTTATCAATCGCTAATTTTTCGTTCATCTTTGGTAATGTACGTTATCGTTGTGCTCGTTATCTACACATATCTCAACAAGATTACCAATTCTAAATTGGTAACGAAACTTTGTACTCGAATCATTTTATTGATCTTTGAAAATGCCGAGATTATGCAGGTCATGTCACATTAGGTTCGAGTTTACTTGGAGGGCTGTACGAGACCAACATATACAATCACGAGCACGCAACATGCGGATCACGACACATATTGCTCAGGTTGGCGCCGCTTGTTCCCAACTTTACTCCCTGAAGAGGAAAAATACAGAATATCTGAGCTCCGCAGAAGGAATTGACACATGAGGAATCATTTTTTTTGACTTATTTAATGTCAAGACACGAGTTATAACAAACTGGTACCGTCCTCAGATGGCATTGCTGAGAAATGGTAGGTTAAACAATGTGCTGAGCTGGAAGAAGAGGTGGCCGGCGAGCTGGGGGCCGATAGTGGCACTACAGATCCCTCAGGAGGATGAACTGGATCCCTTGGTGGATTTGATGATTTGGGTGGACAGATGAGACCAAGTTGCACTAGCTCTGATGGCGGGGATTTCATTAATTTCCATTAATCTCTTTTGTACGTAATTGTCATAGCCCTCACGGCGATATACGAGTAATGATATTGAAAAAAAAATTACTGAACTTGCAGCCTACGTTGTGCTCGCATCCTAAAGATATCCCTACACGATTAGGTCCCCCGCGTGACATCACAATCTAGACTATGCAGATCCTATGACATTCATGCCGAACCCTTGCAATTATGATATGATCCGGGCGAAAGATTCGCCAGTGAAAGACCTGCAATCATCCCCACTTCCAAATGTCTGTCGCTTTATTTCTGCAAGATAATTCAGAGAAGAACTTGACGTCCAAATTGGACAGTTCGACTCCTGCAAGTCTGATTGACAACGGACCCTGGCAAAGCAGCATGGGCTGAATGGTGCACTACAGTCTTGGCATCTGTACTAGTACTTGACACTGTACAGATAATACCGCAATTTCTGCGGCTCTTGCAACAACGCACGGCATCCTAGTGGCTTCTAGTCCAATTACATTGCGCCTTCCAGTCTGGCCCATAGGACACTCCAACGTCGTGAGAGGCATCCTTTCTTTGAATCTTCCTCACTCCGCTAGTGCGATAGAGCCCCAGCCCGGTATTAACGAAACCACACACAATACAATGTCTTGTACTTTGATAGTTAATGGGTTCCAATGCCACGGACTAGCCAAATCTGGCTGCAGGTCATTCATTGCCTTCTATTGTACGTCTCCTAAATAATTTTTCAATATACTCCCAGCCCTCATTGCAAAGCCTTTGATCCAGTTTTATGTACACAGAATCAAATGAAACTCATTGCGAGGTGGAGCATTGCAGTCCATCTCTCTTCAAGTACCTTCTTGACGATTGTCGGCTTCTCCAATAGTTGTCCAATTATTTAAACATTAAATAGAGCGACTGCGGCATCTGGAAATTCCTGAAATCAAATGCCAAGAAGTTTAGCCCACTGCATACAAGTGTAGGGGCTTCGGGCATTCGACACTAGCTCTAAATATTCCAGATGTCATAAAATCGTAACTTTACTAACACTCAGGCCTACGTGCTTCGGTGCAGAATTTCCGCAATGTTTCTTGATATCGAAATTAAAATGTTTCGAGTCGAACTGTTTTGTAAACGCAGACTTCACTCATACTGCAGACCAGATACTAGTACAATGTGAAGACGCATACTACGCTTGAAACAGCTAATACCATGCCATGTCGAGTCAAATTATCACATGACTTCGCACCTTGTGAACTATGATGGGGTTTGAAGTCAGTCGGGAGTACTGAGTAACTCACTTTCCTGGAACTGGCCATCCAGATATTTCACCTGCTTGGTTCAGTCAAAATATCTGACTGCGACTCTGACGCGGTGCCAAAATCACAGGAAAAAGCTGCTTGATTGTAGTACCCCATTTGGGAAGTTTCACATGAAACTTCAATCTCCACACAAAACAATACTTTATTCGATGCCAGGACGGTTAAAAATGTACTTTATGCGGTCTGCCAAACTGGATAAATTCTCAATCCTGTACTGGCGTCGATAGTCTAGCCCTTTACAAATGCATACGCCCAAGCACACGGAGACGTTGTGGATCATGAAAATACATCTCACGGCCGCGCACTACGAGGGGCAAAGTAGGTTTGTAGGGGGTTTAGCATAGCCTTGGAGTATGTGATGACAAAGTCGAGGCATACAAGGAATCCGACCCGGACAGGGAGATGCCTGCGGAGTATGAATCCCCAATAGAGGAGGAGGAGGAGCCCGGTTTCACCCGTTCCTGAAGAAGAGTGTGCCTTGGGAATCCCCTAACGCCAATCGCCATAGCCCACAGGGCGGCACGCGATCAATGATATAAAAAAAAAAAAAAAAAATCCTCTAACGCCAACGAAATGTTTGTCCCTCTTAGAATACACATCAGACGTTCTGGAGGCTGCTAGTATTTCAGTCCAAATTTTCAGTGGTATTACTCCGACGTTGAGACCAAAAGAATCTGAATAAGAAAAACAAAGGAAATCCCTACTTTAGTACCCCTGGTGATAAGCAACGAAGTGCCCAATACTACTTAAGTCAATACTAATTGAAGGTATCAGATATTCATACTGTCTCAAAAGCTCGGTGCTAAGAAGGGTGTCAGGATTCCCAGTTTCAAGCACAACCTACAGGGGTCATGCAACTAGACTCTTGCCTATCGTTACCTGTACGGGACTGGCATGTAAAGTAACTTGAGCCTCAATCACCCATTGGAATCTTGAGACATGCACTCTTTTTTTTTTTTTTTTTTATTTCACGTGACCCCGCTTGTAGCTGTTCTTTTTTTTTTTTTTTTTTTTTATGTCATTACTCGCATGCCGTCTTGTAGGCTATGGCGAGGATTGTAGCTGTTCGCCATGGCAGGGCCGAGACATGCACTCGAGCGAACCCCCTTGCGCCATACTCTATTTAAGTAGCACTAAAAATATAGAAAAGAAAGAGACCAAATAAATAGATATCATATATTCCAAATATTTTTCTGTGTCCAAATCGGGCATTTTTGGTTGAGCTACAGAGCTTTTTGCTGAGATCTGCTCAGCTACGCGGCTGCATGTCACTCCGCTGGAATTACTAAGTCCCACCCGATGTTGCCACCACTTCCCTGTTTGCATCGCGTGGTTTATCATGTACTTTTTGCATAAGTACTGGTAATCCAGTTATTCCGTAAACTATACTTGAAGTTCGATCAGGCTCTCCATTAAACTCTATCTTGAATCCATAGTTTAACTCGTTTTTGTTTTTTACTGGCTGCCAGCCTATGGCAGGGACATAGTTTCACTCAAATCTTGACATGGGCGGGACAGGATTAGCGGATTATCATGCTAGTTTTACTTTATTATTTCCTATTTTCTCATCTATATGTATCTACTTAAACCTCGCCATAGCCTTTCAGGCGGCATGCGAGTAATGATATAAAAAAAAAAAAATGAAAATCCTAGTTTCACCTCGTCATCTCTTAGTTGCAAGTTTCTAGATGAAATTCGAGAATCTTCAAAGATACAAAACGCTGGGATGTGGGCACCAGTGGTAATTAACATACAGCCCCCGAGACCACCCGCTTCGCACGTCACACATGCTTGGCCTCCCCGCCAACCAATCTCAATGCCACCACCAGATCCAAAACCGGCATTGTAGTACACGGGATCGCCCTACGGAAGGACCTAGGGAAGGTCAGACAATGGTTGGAGGCAGCGAATAAGGATTTGGGAAAGGTTACCGGAATTCGCTGGCTGAGGAAGAAGACCACGCTGGTTGAGGAAGGAAAGAAAACCAGTTCGGTGGTAGTTTACCTGGAGAGGGAGACCGAGGTTGGGAGGATAAGGCTTGGGGGACGCTGGCTGAGGTCGGACCGGTATGAATCGGAGAGGGGACGGAAATAGGACATACCGGGCCTTTCACCCGCACCATGAGAGAGGGTTTTGCGGGCAATACATGTAGTTAGTAGTAGTTAGTTGCAGGGTTTGACTTCGTTTCGTTCTTTCTTTTAATAAAGACCCTCGCCATAGCCCATCGGGCGGCAAGCGAGTATTGATATTAAAAAAAAAAAAAAATTCTTGGCGAATAGGGGACCTATTGGTTGCTTGAAATTCTGAAGTGAATTGAGCTGGAATGAGCGCTCATATATAAACAGGAAAGGAAGCAGAGAGGGGTTCTATGTCTTGGTTTCCTATTGTTGTAAATGAGAACGAGTGTCTACTTACTGGAGCGTTATGGTGGATCAAAAACTGACCATGTTTGAAAAAGGAAGGGGAAAACAGGCAAAGGAAATCTCTCCAAAGTTAAAAGAATACAAAAACAATAATTGGCCCTTAGAGCAGCAGAAGAAATTACCGGCAGAAATATATGGGCCCTGATTGTTCACAAAATTTAGTGGAGAGGGAGAAAGACGACCAACAGAGAATGCACGAATCAGAGGTGGGCCATCAGTAGTGTTACAGCCATTAGAAATGAATACCCATGAACCTCACTGGCCCAAGCTTTTTCATTACTGGATGGGTAGAATTTTTGGTGGTCTATTTCAAAGATATACATAGTAGATGGACTTGTCACTTTGGATAGTCCGAATACTGCTATACTAGAAAGGGCCATGCGCTTTAAGTGACTGTTGGACCACAAACAAGAGCTCTCCGGGCAGGCCTCGCTTGCAAGGGTGTCTATGTTCGGGCCAGCCATCTTAGCAGGCCGCTCATGACTGGCCCGGGCTACTCATCCGAATTCCAAATACATACCCTGCAGACTTGAGTGAAAAATCTGCATTTATCGCCGCCATACAGACGTAGCCGCTCCTGCTGTCTGTACTGGGGAATATACTGATTAAGTATTATCAAAATAAGCGGAGTCTTTTTGGTAAATGCTTGTATTCACGAAGGGAATGAAAGGCAAGCTCGTTGAGTCTGATCTATTAAGAAGTGGCAGAAATGCCCAGCTTATATACACAGAAAGTGAGATATAACGTGACTTCGAAACCATAACAGAAAGGGAAACATAATCCAACCGAGAGGTATGTGAAATACCCGACAGAGCGAATTTCCCCGAGGGGTGAATTTTCGAGGATCCTTCAGCTCACCACCTCCGTTGCCAGCACATCACCCCACCCCTGTCGCGCCAAGACAATGACATTGAGGTACAGAGACATCGAGATCGGTGTCGCGGGGTACTTGGAAAGGAACCACAAGTTGGAGAGAGGTGCTTTCATGTACTTCGTGTGTACAGACCCTGAGCGACGGCAGTTTATTTCCGCAGACGGGGACGCAGACGCAGTGAAGCCGGTATGGCAAGGCGAGAGGTTCGGGCGGCCACCACCACCACCACCGCCGCCACCTTCACAGGTATTGGGGTTCAGCCCCATCGTGTGGGTGGCCACTCCTCCGTCACTACCGACACCTCCACCGCCACCACCGCCACCCGCCGAAGGGAAGGGGAAGCGGGCATCATCACCGCCGATCTCTACTCGGACGAGGAAGAGAAAGGCTCCCCGCCTCGGTGAGGCACCACCTAGGGCAGCACCACCACCACCACCACCACCGCCATCACCATCTCCGCCGGTACCACCAGCACCAACACCATCACCTCCACCGGCAACACCGCATTCGCCGCCGCCGACCTCGTCGGCAACACCGTCACCGCCGGCATCGCCGGCTCCACCACCGCGCAAGACATCTTCCACCGCCCCGAGAAGACGAGAGCTGCCGCGCGGCAGTCCCAAGGGGAAGGAACCGAGTGACAGGGTCCAGACAGGCATCGTTGTGCATGGGGTTGCGCTGAGGAAGGATCTGGGCAGGGTACAACGATGGCTGGGGGAAGACAACAAGGACCTGGGGAGGGTGGTCGGGATCCGCTGGCTTCGAAGGAAAGACCTACTGTTGGGGGAAGGGAAGAAGACAAGTTCGGTAGTGGTATTTCTGGAGAGTCAGAAGGATGTAGACAAGGTCAGACTCGGAGGAAGATGGTTGAGGGCGTGTCAGTACGAGGCCGATAGGGGAAGGGGTTGAGGTCGAAGGCTGGACGTTCTCCCCCCCGCAACACAGAGCGACAGCGGGAACCACATGTAGTTAGACAGTGAAGGGTTAGGATTGGTGACTTTTGGCGGGAATGCTTCGGTCGTTGTATTTAACCCTCTTTTATTTTTTAGCTAAACATCGCCATAGCCCACAGGGCGGCATGCGATAAATGATATAAAAAAAAAAAAAAAAAAGAGAGGTATGTGAGTCAACGATAAATATAACCGAAACACCATAAGCGCCAGACATGGTTCATATGCATGAAATAATCAAGTAACAAACAAGTGATAACGGAGTGAATTACTATTAAAGGAAACTGCAACATAGAATTTCTTCGCTGGGGTCAAGTTCTAGAAGCTAGGAGAGCGGGGGCGACGGCGCGTGGGGGCCATGTACGTAGAGAGTTAGTTTAGCCTGTCTCCGGGCTATGAGGGCTTGCCCAGGGACCCTGCCATGGCCAAGTGCTACAAGCGGGGTTATGTGATTTAAAAAAAAAAAAAAAAAAAAAACTGCAACATAAGCGCAACGGATGTACCATTCCAACAAGTATATCAGACCGTACTTAGGTACAAGGCATCTCGAGATATTCACCGCATTCCCTATACTCCACCACCATGCCTCCTCTCATTACGCTCCCTCCTTGACCTTTTTTACTCAAGATACCTCCATAACCTGTTGGATGATGCTTCTTTGGCATCAATAGCATTACGGACTGCAGTACGGAAAACCCTGGCTCAACGTGACGACACTACTGAGGTTGGGGAATTATTTTCAGGAAACTGTTCCTGTCAAGTAGGATGTATGACCCAGCGATGTCGCTTCAGAAAGCACCTACGTACCTGTTCATCATGTTCTTTTTTTTTTTTTTTTTTTTTTTTTTTTTTTTTTTTTTTTTTTTGTCATTCCCCGCGTGCCGCCCTATGGGCTAAGGCGAGATTTCTTCTAACATACATTGAAAAGAAAGAAGCACATGAAAAGAATGATTGCAAGCCTCCAACTCTGAAACCCTTAGTGTGCAAGTAGGAAATAGAAGATAAAAGTCCGTCACTAAACCCCTGAGTAGACGAGCGGCGATTAGGAAATAAAAGATGTGGGACCTCGGTTACTAAATCTTCATACGTCGAATCTCTGCATTAGCGTCATTAGTGGGTCTTTGTCTTTCTCGTTGCCCTTCGGGGGTGTCGCGATGTCCTCCCTGCCCCCCGGCCATAGGTTTTTCCAAACTCTACATTCCTCCAGCAGGTGTGCCATTGTCTCTTCGCGCTCTCCACACCACCTGCATTCCGGGCTGTCCGCCTTGCCTATCGAGAATTTCCAAGCTCGCAAGGTTCATCCTCTTATCATCCTGATGTGGGATGCCAAAATCGGGCTACAGAAGAGTCAGATGATGAGGTACAAGGGAAAGAAAATGATTTTTTTTTTTTTTTTTTTTTTTTTTTTATTCACGTAACCCCGCATACAGGCTACCAGCCTATGGCAGGGACCCATATACCCGGGCCAGGTTTGAGGCTTAACCTTTGAGAGCGCAGCTCTTGCTGGCCCTTCTTATAGTCAATCCTGCATGCCTTCCATCTATTGTCTAACTCGCTATGATATCATGATCTACCTGTAGATATCCTTCAGCCACTGCCTCGCATCATCTAGAGGTCCATCCGGTGGCTCTGCTCCTGGAGACCCATTCAGTGGCTCTGCCCCTGGAGGTCCATTTGGTGCCTCTGCTCCTAAAGGTCCATCTGGTGGCTAACACTGTGCTATGACCATGCTGTCAGATCCTTGCAATATACATCTGTACCCAGTCCATATTTCATTGCCAGACTATAGCTATCAGTTGATCAAGCCAAATTGTCACTAGTCGCTTTACAGGTCCATGGGTGTATATCAATGAACACTTCGACAAGAGACTGCACTTAGGGAAAGCAGCCTGGAAGTGGCCTCCCGACTCACGAAGATACCGCCCAGCAAGAGAAGACAGCTATACACCAGCATAGCCAGAAACATCGCCACATACGGCAGCTGGGCCTGGGCCAGCTATGCCAAAGGAGCTCTAAAAGAGAAGAAGCTTAGGCAAATGGAGAGTTGGCAATACACCGTCGCCAGAGACATCATAGGAGCCCCCTGGGGGACCAGGAGAGACATAGTGGAAGGGATAGCCAACCTAGAGTCAGTAGAGACATTCGTACACGGCAAAAAGGAACGAGTGGAAGCCCGAACCCTAAGGTTCATGGACGAACCGATTCTGGACCCGCTACCGGACACGCGATACTTGCGAGGCACCCTAACACACCGAGACCCCCTCCCGATACACATCTTCCCCTTTCAACCTAGCGACCTAAGCAAGGAGGAATGGGAGGAAAATATCAGGAAGGCAGAGGACGAGGGATGGAGGAGCGTGTACACCGACGGAAGCCGGGTGGACGATTCGACAGGAGCTGGGACATTCTGCCAGAAGAGAGACGAATCCTTCTATCTAGGGAGGATGAGCACCGTCAACGACGGGGAGATGATCGTGATCAGTCACGCACTCAAACAAGAGGGAGAAGTGATGATAGTCACCGACTCCCGCACAGCGATCGCCAGACTCCAGAAGATAGCAAACGGGGACCCGACCGTGGAGGGCACAACGCAGGAGGTCCGAGAGCAATGGGAGAAAAGAATCGCCAGAGGCGACAAAGACCTCGCGGTAACATGGGTCAAGGCACACAAAGGAGTCAAAGGCAACACCGAGGCGGACAAGGCTGCCAAGGTGGGCACCGCGTTACAGTGCGAAGAGGAAATCGCAACAGAGGCTGGAATCCGACAAGAAGCCAAAGCTCTTAGAGCTGGCGAAAGAAATCGCCTCCATCTATCCTACCGGCCGCTGCAGCAAATAGACAACCGCAGAAGGATATCAACACCCTCGGGAACAAGGGGCTCAAGGAGTGGAGATACAGCATAGGCAAGGCGGACTCTCCAGAATGTCGATGGTGCGGAAGGGCACCGGAGAACCTAGCTCACTTAGCCAACGGATGTCAGACATGGAGGAATAAGCTAAAAGACGGGGCGGACGGACTGAGACAGCCGGAGAAGGGAACGAACATTGCGGAAGTATTGGAATGGGCAGGACAGGAGTAGAGGGCCAGCTTATTTATCTATTTACTTGTTTATTCCTTCATTTACCTTCCTATTTCTACATGTACCTAACTAAATCTCGCCATAGCCTATCAGGCGGCACGTGAGTAATGATATTAAAAACAAAAAAAAAAAAGGGTGGATTTCCCCTTCCCGGGTAGGCCCTGACACTAGCCAGGGCATCCGGCTCCTCTGTTCTTAACTCAGTCCTATGGTGATGTTCATTAAGAAGGGACCAGGTGTAAATACTGGCTTGTTCGCTAACTAATACACAAAAATCCCTTCCTTTTTATATCCTAGGACTTTCTCTTAACAAGTTAGCTTTGCCATATACGGAGTATTTCTACGACAAAACTGCCTTTAGATGTCAGATAACTTGACTTTGGCTCCTGACAGTAAGTATATTCCGATCTATAGCATTTTTTTTAGAGATTGTGGACTTTGGCAACAGGTATGCATTTGAATTCTATGTTATTCTTGTTTTCAGTGTAAGCTGCATTTGGCTAAATTTTTTGGTCAACAGCAGAAATATGCTTACAATAATTGTAAGTATAATTTTTGATGCTCTACGACTAATAGTTCTTCAAGTTCTTGATTCTATGTCTGATCTTACTATTAATTATTTATTTACGTACTATAGTAGATGGATAGGTATATGGTACAGAGGAGTTTACACAACGTGTAGGGTAATTAGTAGAAGGGTCAAGCTGGTAGATCATTCCCGTATATAGTAATTTTTCAATTTATGCTAGTACTAATTCTGGCATTTTTGGCGCCTTGGCATGTAACCCGACAGAGGCCTCGCATATAAAGTATTAAATATTTGCTCTTATATTTCTCAATACCACATTTTTAGTTTTTAATTTGGAGGTCAAGGATTTGTAGAGCAGACTATCTATGGGTTTTATCTTTTAATCAGATGTGGTTGGGTGATGAAATAAAATTGCTGGTTGAGGTCAATAATTTTGGTCGGGGGGAGGCAGACCTTAAAAAACCTCCCAAAACTGACGGCGAGGCAGACAGACTGGTGGAATTACTAGAGTGGGCAGGACGGGAACAGCAGATGGCAGGACGGACCACTTTTCTTTCCCTTTTCTTATCCTTTTCCTTTTCATGATACGCATCACATTTATGTAACTAAGAGACCTCGCCATAGCCTATAAGGCGGCATGCGAGTAATGAAATAAAAAAAAAAAAAAAATCAATAATTTTGGTCGTCAGGGGTCCCTTCTTGATGAACACCACCACATAGTTCATGATTAACATTAAGTTAGCTACTTTTTATTTTTTTTTGTTTTGTAGTAGCGATAATCAATCAACCTTAAGCTAGCTACTTTTACTTATAGAAACGACCGTCATGGTACTTGTATATCCAAGGTTGCAACCAATCAGAGATTCAAAATTCTTGGAAGATATTATATACTTATAAGTCAAGGGTACAATCAGCTCAACGATCCGTCGTTCCAGCAGTCCATCCACGAGCGCGCCAGAACTATTCTGTTGGCTCACCAATATCTATCAAGAAAGAAAGCAAAAGGTGCAATTGATCTCTCACTCAATGTCGGCTTGCAGATACGGTACTAGTACTATCCACATATTCCTCCTTCATAATGTCGTAGTTTATAAATCCTAATCAATAAGCACAAAATCCTCATACTTGCGCTCACAGCGCATCAGCCTATGTGCGTAGAAGCCTCGAATCAAATTGAGTGAAAACAGTCTCCATGATAACTTACTTGTGGGTGACGCAGCTTCAGCTTTCTTAGTAACAGTCCCGGCCGCCCTCGCTCCTGCTCGAACTGATCCCCCGGCGGCGGGATATCATGAGGACTTGCGAGCAACTTCCAGTCGCTTGGTTTTGGGTTATCGATTTCCTCATGCGTTTGCGCCACGATAATCCTGAATGGGTGGCCTGAAGGCTCGAAGAGAGGTGGTAAGGAACCGCTACCCGTTGCCGCTGGAGCTTTGGTAGTAGGGCGCTGTTGAAACCTCACCAGGCATGCCATGCTGATGTCTGTGCAAGCAATTACCTGCTCCGGAGCAGTGTTGGAGTTTGTGTTGAACTCGAGATATCGCCGTTCTTTGTGCGGCAAGGCGTGTGAGAGAACGTAGTGAACAGTTTGAGGAGCAATTCTTTGGCGGCCACGATGCTCCGAGGAGTTTGTGTACGTCCGAGCTTGGATGATATCGAAGGTCGTTAACGAGCGATCACGGCGAGGTCCAGAAAAGACGTAGCAGGGTACGACGCCATTGCTCGGACTGCCAGCAGATAGTCCTATTTGCAAGAAGACTCCATCAGGGAGTTTCAGGTCATCTTCAAACTCGGTGGAATGTAGTTTGATGGACTTCTTCAACAAAACGCCGTCCGCTTGCGACCACCTGAGAATGTCCTGTATTGTATTGACCTCAAGGCGCGTTCCTCGGTTGCCTTCACCCGGTTTTTCTCCATGGTAGTTACTAGAGATGAATTACAGTTAGTATCAAAAACTGCATTTGACTTAAGGTCGTATTGAAACGAAGAACTCACTGTATTCCAACTACAACTGCCTCACCGCCAAAATCAACCCATACAGGGCCGCCGCTCATGCCTTGGTCCGTGGCGGCAGTGTAATGAAGTTGGCGTTTGTCAACATGGGTGAAGCGGCCGTTCCCAGTTTCCAGGATCGGGTCTTTAGAAATAAAATTTGATGATCCTGGGTACCCGCCTACTTGGGCATTCAGTCCTACACCCTGCCCGAGGGAGCTGGAGTTAAGGTCCATCGATGCGAGGGCGATGTTGTAGCCCAAAGAATCTCTGGGAATATGACTGTCAGTTCGATCCAGCAGAATGATTCCGTAGTCGTAAATAGCGTTTTGTTGAGTCGGCGATTGTTCGTAGGGCTGAGCGACGCGGCATTGAGTAGGCATCACAACCTGCGTGGACCACTTGCCTCCTGCATCTTGGAGCCAAAGGACAATTTTCTGGACTCGCTGTGCCTGGGTTTGGCCTGGCTTCGGAGCGCGAATAAAGTTATGTCCCGCGGTGACGATAACATCTTGGGTCGTGCCAGGGATGTTGAGAAAGAAGCCTGTGCCAATCGCTGGACCTTTTTCAGACTCAAAGTAGAGGTCAAGGCGTACAATGACCTGGTACAGCCAGTTGGTTTTCGTAGTTGATCGAGAAGTGTCGGCGAGTCCCAAATAGCCAGCGATTCCGGCATCCGCTAGCACTCTGGAAAGCTGTGACCAGGTGGAGTGGATTGCACTCACAAGAGTAGCGAGGGAGCGTTTGATCGAAAAAATAGAGGTACCAAAGCGCATTGGGACGTTCTAGGGTGCGTGACTACTAGACTGGGTGCTTGTCAGACACGCGGAATAATTCAATATTGAAAGATAATGGCAAGGAGGTGCTGTGAGGCCACAACAGCAGTTTTGTATTGAAATTGATGGTACATATATGGTGTAACTCGCCTTCAGTCTCGCCATAGCCCGCAGGGCGGCATGCGAGTAATGATACGAAAAAAAAAAAAAAAAAAACTCGCCTTCGGTGTTGGTATCTTCTCCGACGGTGATATCGAAAAACAGTCCAAGGACTGCTACGCATCAAAACCTCTTCAGCCGCCGTACTTGACACTAACCTCTCCGGTCACCTATGCCAGTGCAGGAGCAGCACTTCATTGTATTGGTGAACAGTTTGATCATATGCCGCCCACTACATACTGCCTCAATGTGCATTAATATCCCCAAATTTGGCACTGAGCTGGCATGCAACACTGTCAGGAAATTAAAACTGGTCGCGCTACTCCAACTAGGCTGCTCTGCAGACTAGCTGCAGCTAAATGTTCCTTCTCATAGGCTGGTAGCCTGTATGTGGGGAAATGTGACCACTTAAATAAGTCCACTCTAAGAAGCTCATTTAAATCAGAACTCATCAATGTGCAGCGCAGTGGCCCTCGACTGGTTACAATAAGGTATGACAACCAAGTTATGCAGCATACATTACATACCGTATCTTACGACCCAAATTTGTTAAAATTCTAAAAGAGCCCCGCAATGAGGGATCTGCTAGGTTTGCTAGATCCATGTGCCCTTCCCTAGAGATGACCTATAACATAAAGGCGGCAGGGCGAATTGGGAGTCACGTAGGCCAATACTCGCCACGCTCGCAGTCCTGTGATCACTCAATCGTTATTATGTTACAGTGAGTTTCTAGCTGAACCGGGCATGGAGGGCGACGACGGACGCCTCGTCAAGAACCCTGCGATCGGCTGCTTTGCCAGTCCAGATTGGGCAGGCGAACAACTGTATGATCGCACTTCTCAGGCTTCGAGCGACGAATATTGATAATGGTAAAATTGAAAAAAATTATAAATAATCAAACAAGCAAATAAACTGACAGCTTCAAGGTGACGCATTTGCCTTCCAGAGTATTCATCACTCATGCGAAATCTCAAGTCTAATGCAGGCATCAGGTTGATGTTTAACTTGTTCTTTATTCTTGCATGGTCGGCGAACGATTAACTTATCGCCTCATATCATCCCCAAAACGATAGCAACGATATTATCCCATTCCGTATGCCCTGCTACCCGAATTCCATATCCCACTGACGCGCGAATCTCTTTACCGCCCCCTTCAACTTCTACTTCTCACGACGAACTCTTCTATTTTAGTATGGCTGCACCATCATTGGACCTCATTGCTGCTGCGCGCAATGGGAGTCTCACCCGGAAACATATCTATGAATTTAAAAACAAAGGTGGTGATATAAACGCCAAAGCGAGTAATGGTCTGACACTCCTCTGCGCTGCTGCCATGGGTGGGAGCGCAGGTACTGTGCGTTCTCTCCTTAGGTTCGAAGCCGGAGTCAACAAAGCATCAGATCTTGACTGCACTCCATTGTGGTTCGCCACACGGATCCTCGACAAGGAAAAGGCATACAGGGTCGTGAACCATTTGCTGAGTGCTGGTGCGCAAGTCGAAGTGACCTCACATGAGAAGATGATGAATACAACTCCGTTGATGAATTCCTTACGCGCGAATCAGGGACTCAAAGTCATCGGTTTAATTCTCGCCAAAAAAGCATCACCGGACTTTGTCTCTGACGCAGGCAAAAGCAGGAAACAGGCTAACGCGACAGCTGTCGCAAATTTTCTGGGGAACAGTCGATATGAGATGGTCCTAAAGCATGCGCAGGATGTACTAGAGCAGAATAAGTCTCGACTTTCCTTTATCTCTGGAATTAACAACCTTTTGAGCTTCATGATAGCAGTTGTGAACAAATTTACAAACAACTCTCTGCAAAAGACATTTCGGGTGGCGGGAGAGCCTAAACAGGGCACAGTAAGTATTGTTATAGAAATTTCATCCACGTTTTTACCGAGCTTGAGATTGATAATTTTTGGAAGGTATATGATGCCCCAAAATTTGACCCGGAAGCATTCAAGAATGAAATAAACCAACAAATCATCTCCTCTGGGCTCAATGCATTCTTTCCTGCGGAGAGTACCTTCCTACAGGCTGTCATCACCAAAGCCAACACTTTCGCGAAACGGGGCGAGTCCGCCCTCGCGGCTCCTGAGTACCTACCCGGCTTGACGCAGCTTAGTTTATACCAGCCTATTATCTTCTGCGGTAAGCTGACCATGATCTGAAAATTACTTGCATAGTTTCCTCCAAAAAGCTACTGATTCCTGAATTGCCCCGTGTTAGACAACAGCGGCTCTATGAGAACCGGTACCCGGATCGATTCCATGATCGAAATTGTTACCCGTATTACAGAGATAACGAACCACCTTGTCCCAGACGACGAAGGCATCGAAATTCGATTTCTCAACACCCGTGCAAAGGAGCAGGGCTTGTACAGTCAGTATAAGAAGATTAGGACGGCGCAGCAGGCCACCAGCATGCTGGCCTCGGCAGACTACTCAGGACCAACTGAGTTAGGCACCGTGTTGAAGGCCCAGGTTTTGCAGCCACATGTTTACGATATCATCGATAACGGTCGTCGATTAGAGAGGCCGTTGTTCATTTCAATCATCACAGATGGCTGTGTAAGTTTATCGGATCCATAGTTCATTACCAGTCTGTTACTCACATGCAACCTCAGCCTACTGAGGTCCCTGAAAATCACCTGGACGAGGTAATTATTGAGTGTAAGCAGAAACTTAGGGAGAGAGGGTACGATCTCAGAAGTATGTTCAGTCAAACCTGTCCCCAATCGCCAATCGAACCAAATCAGTATGCTGATAACTCCGCGTTCGAAGTTGTGAACTTTCAAATAAGCCAAATCGGCGATGACGATTCAGCGGATGCCTTCCTCCATAGAATTCAGACCGATCCTAGGATTAAAGATCACCTTTATGTTACAACAGGTATATCATACCTGGATTTGTCCGCGGTATGACCTCTTGCGAATAGAACAAGAAGCTAATAACTATTACTTGTGATAAACAGGAAAATTGGACGAAGAATTTAGGAGATACAACGACAATGAGGAAGACTTGGAGATATATGTAAGTGCCAGAGCCTGTAGATGAATAGTTACTCGGGTATCGCTAATGAATGAACTTCAACTTCAGCTGTACAAAGTACTTATGACGCCGATTTTAAGTGCCACCTAATTGCCTCAACAAGGAGGCGTCGCGCAACATGGAAAAACGGTGATCCTCATATTTGTAAAGGAACAGGGCGTGCTTGTGATATGTGCATGGCAAGGATACCTTGACGATTGAGAAGTTACAGGATGGTTCTTCAGTATTGCTACTTACTTTGTACCTGAGCTTTCAGCTAGTCGTGTGGGTCTGCTAAGTAGAAGCATGTTGTTATCTGGATGACATGTGATTGCCAAGTCCCCCTTACAGCTAAGAGCACCAACCCTCCTTTGTAAAGCTTGTGCTGCGTATAGTCCCGGAAGAAGTGCAATAGCCAGGCACCGTCGGGGACGTAAAACAGTAACAAACTCAATGCTTTGATCAGCTGAGATAGAAGCCCAGCTCACTACCCGAGATGTACTCGGGGGTAGGGTAAGTCTTCAGAAGCGCGAAAAGTTGCATACAATGTGACAGGTACCGTCGCTTACCTTAGGAGTGCCTGGCGACTGGGATGTGCGAGTTTTCTTGGCACCCCGTCTCCTACACTTCCAAACGTAATATCTCCGGCGCCAGGCATGTTAGCAGCATCATGTAAAGTGCAGCAAATTCAGCTGGATATTTGAAGAATGTCTGATAGCTGCACTTTTCATACACCATTTTTCATTCAGTTATATGCACAAAAAGTACAGTTCTCAACCCCCCCTTGCATACCACAGAATAGCATAACCCAAGCACTACATGACTACACTCAATTTGCTACACGCTTCGCCTCGCTACACGCTTTAACTTTGTTTTCAACTAACTCGCAACAACTCCATTTCCCAGTCACACCCTCGAATTACCCGCTGAAGCCTCATATACTAGGGAAATGAAAATCCGAGGTCGGCATGCAAAGATTTCGGTCATGAAATTCACAATTAAGAAACTACTGGAGTTAAGTGCCTCTGAATTATACTTCATGTGATGACTGCACAAATGAAGTGGAAAATCTTCAAGAAGAGTGGAATATTATGATGAAAAAAAGACTCCTGTGATTAATTTGAAGTGCGCCAGATTGGTTTTGTTGTTATGGTAATCAGATAGAATTATGCACTACTTTATTGACTTGTATGCAGCTGAAAAATACATGTGTCGTATTTTTGTGTGTAAATCTCATACAAGTTCTAAAGTCTTTGCGACAAAATGTTATACCTACGCCACTTTCGACCCCCTCACGTTTTACTCCCTGTCCTGCCCTGCCTGCGAGTAGCGGTAAGCGGGGTTACTTGATATATAATTAAAAAAAAAAGACCCTCTGTCCATTGGCATACATTAATGCATACATACGGTTGCTCTAGGTATTTTCCCCTGGCCCTGGAGGACTGTTATATTAGACGTAGTGCAGGTCTACGGGGTTGTCCGTATCGCTCTTTTTTTTTTTTTTTTTTTTTTATCTCTCCATATACATACTCATAGCATAAGGTTTCGCACAATTGCGCTGTTGCAACCGTCCGGCTGCAAAAATTCCTTTCTATATGGACAGCTCCAGCTGTCGCGTTTGTGCGACACTTTACACTGGTAGCAAGTAATGACATCACTTGTGTACCGCCCTATGCGCTATGACGAAATATATTGCTTTGTTTCTGGGCATAGTAAGGGAATAACTGCGGTGCAAGAGTTCGTTATCTTGTGTCAAAGGCACCAGTACAGGGGAATCTTCTTTTTACCCTTCTCCCGTCCCACCAGTAACAGTGCCTAACAACCTCTCCGCTAAGCTTTCCCCCAACCTTCAGTCTCCACATTTGGAAATGAAGCTAGTGCTCTACGTCCTATCAGAGGGAGAATGCAACGGAAAACAGTCAAAACAAAGAAAGACTCGCTCAATAATTACCACACCAGAGCATTAATTAAAACCAATCCTTCAAAAACTAACTCTATAATCTGGGGTCTGCTTTGAGCAATTTTTGCTACAGGCTTGAATTCCAAGCAGCAGCTGGAGGGGCAGCATCGGCGCAAGTATCGTGCTTTCATGCTGGCAGGATCATGTGCCTTTCAACCATGCTCCAAGTCATGTTCCGATCCTATGGTGAGGCGAGGCATGCAGCCAAGCACCTCCTCCCATGCTGTCCCTAAGCATTTTGCAAGAGAAACTTCGTAGGATCGGAATCTTTTAGAACCAATTTTGGACAACTTTAGGTAGAGATCAAAGATTCTACCAGGGAGCGGACGCTCGGCTGCAGGTCTCACCTCACATAGTGACTGAAAACTCAGTGGGTGGCCGATGTTGGGAGGGAGGACAAGAGGCGTGATTGGTATTTACCATCAATTACTATTATTTCCTTTGTACATAATCCCGTCATAGCCCCAGGGCGGTATACGAGAAATGATATCTTTATTAAAAAAAAAAAAAAAAAAAAAAATTTGACAACCCCTGCAATGCTCAGTATGCATGAACAGCACATCAACCAAATATGCTCACAACCACAGCTCTTTTCCGCAACTGGGCACCTACCTCTCCGCATGCACACGACCACTCCTTCTGAACGTAAAAAGATAGAAAGAAAAAGTCGCAGAATGATTTTCCGGTGAGCGATGGTCGAAATGGTACAAGGCAGCAAAGTTAACGGATACTCAGTTGAGCAAAATCTACGCCGATCATCTGAGGTGATGAATGGCAATGGGCTGCAAAGATTCACAGCGCTCTGGTTGACCCCTGCAATGTAGCACATCTCTTTACATGCATCCCGGCGTAGTTCACTTAATCGCCATTTCCGTAAATGCTATTAATCTTGGTCGACAAATGGGGGACGTATGAATCTAGCCTCCACTCAGACAACCCTACAATTGGATCGCCTCACACGTATAACGCCCTCACCATTGCCGTAGGGCAGTATCGGAGTGTTAATAGCCGAGCCATGTATAAACAGAATAAGTGAGCAGCATTGTACTGACATATTATCACTACTGGAACGGAGTGTAAGCACAGAATTACCATCACCAAGGCGACAAAGATACTTCACTAGCGAGGCTCGATAGTCCTCTGTGTTGCTTATACAGCAACGCACAATGGCGAGACTATTGCCGTCGCGCATCCATGCGTCGCATATGTTCATATTGTATGCAACAACGGTCTACCTGCAGGTTGCTCGCGAACCTTCCAGCTAGTGAGAGCAACTGCTAGGGTTGCTGGCGTGAGTACTACAAGGAGCCCTGTCTGGCGCGCGTTAGATGTACATGAATCGTACATTGGGATTTCATGTCGCTTGCCAATACAATACCAATGCAGGGTATTCCCGGAACAAGTGTGCAGGTTGGTTCGTCCCACTTATAATCATGTTGCACTAGTGAAATCGGCAGAAGGCTGTGGACATTTTTTTACTTACACTACAAATTAAGATTAGCGTAGTAGATAATACGAGTACTATTGCAAGCATAGTCTATGATGCCAGCAACAGGTTTGCAGCTATGTAAGTAGAATGGTGTTCAGGATAATAGGCAACGTGCGCGCATGCAAATTGTGTTCGTCATGAGTCACTGGGTGCATCAAATGATGTTTCTTTTTTTGGTATCTGTGAGAGAAAAAAAGGAAAGAGAAGGAATCTCTAGTTAGCGCGGCTGGAGTTCGGAAAAAATCTGTCTCTGCGGAGCCGCCAGCAAGAGAAATACGAGTGTGTCTTCAGTTGAGAACGAGCCATTAGTGAAGATATATTACCCTCATTGGTGTGTCATTTCATCCTCATATCGAAAGTCAATACGAAGGTCGATACTGCGCACCGTTCCGGATCCATAGCTTGATATCTCACCTCCTCCTTCATCTTTTTTTCCCCTTGCTCTTCCCTGTCTCCGCAAAATCTGTCGTGATTTCCATGGCATTGAATTTGTTTGCTCAAGCACTTGCTGCCAAGGACGTCTGCCCCGGTACTGAGGAGGAGGAATATAATCTTCTTGTCGAAGAGGAGGAAGGTGAGTTACTTGAAGAAAGGCACACAAGGTTCGGAATCGAACCTGTGGTGATTGCCAGCGAACTAAAGCCGGGAACTCCGGCGGCTTACCTTGTCGGGGAGACCCAGGTACGTGAACTAATTGCCCCGTCAGACCTCTTTTTTTCCAGTCATCCTCCTTGTCAGTGAAAATTGAATCCCGTCCTAAAACGAGAAGGTGGTGATAGAAAATAGTCTTCTGTGTGGATAAAAACCACATCCTGCAAGACTACTCCATTAAGCATGACGAGGACCAGTACGATCCTGAACCTGGGCCTATCGGCAATGCTAGCATCAGGTTAAACCCGTCAAGCAAACTTACAGCGGCATGGACGGCCAAGGGCGCCGTCGTGTTTTTCCAGGATGAACAAGGATACCTCCGGTCTGCGGTTGCGAGCGATGCCGAGACATGGACAGTAAACTCTCCACTCGCTGAGGCTGTGAAACCAGTCATTGGCACTCCGCTTGCGGCGAGATTCACACCGCTAGCGGACGGGACAAGTGTTCAACTGTATTATTCGAGTGAGGACGAATATGTTCACGTCCTTACTATGGTCGAGGGATCCGCAAACCAAGGTAAGTTGTCGTCACTCAGGGCATCAGCAGTTCGTAGGCCCGTCTCATTACGAACCCTACAGATAACCAACTTAATTGGGCGCACCTGGGCGATCAGAAAGCTAAACGTTTTCTCATACAACAAACGGAGCCCGAAAACGTTCTTATTTATGTTCTGGGTGCAGACAACTCGTTTAGAGAGCTCTCGCAACATGGCACAAATCTCATCGGTCACGTCAGTAGCGACGGGAAACTCGACCTCGCGAATAAGGCGGAGTCTGCCATGCCTGAGATGAGACCGGACATTTGGCTGTGGTTGAGTAGTTTCCCCAATGTAGAGATAAAAATGAGGGACGGTCGATTAACAAGGCTTTCCTTGTCGGACTAAGGGAGGGAAGCGGTACGATTTGATGTTGTTCTCTTGGGGAATTATAAGCATAGTAGATAGCTGGTTGCTTTAAGCAAGGAAATCCGCGTTCGCATTGGCATTCCTGTTTAGAGAAATCTAGTGTTTGTTGAAGAGCGATAGGTTTGCTTTGGGAATTATTCTTTCATTGCGGTGGCACAGCCTTGTGGCAAATGGCTGATATTGGCGTAAGAATTCCAAAATTGGAAAATTGTTGGCACAAGTCCTTTTGCAGCTTTTCCTTAACTGCTTCACAGTACTTGCGGTTTTTTTTTTTTTTTTTTTTTTTTTGTTGTTGTGGAGATTGAGCCTTCCTGTTGGTGGTGATACTGGTTGTGTGTGCAATATCTGATGGTAATAAGATTATTCAACTTGCTTAAACAGGTTAACACTTGGGGAGAAAGGGAATGCCATCACAACCCCCTACTGTGTTACTATGTTTTCTACCTAATAAGATGAAGATGGTGTGCAGGCTTATTCTACTCTTCGTGCCCGTAGGCTCTAATTATCTACTTTCTAATAACATTGTGGTGCAAGGTTTGTATGTAAACCTTCAGTTATTCCCACAGCAGGTGTCAAGGGGATCTTGCGAACTAGTTCCGATATCTTTGCGGGTGTCACTTTAAATGGTACTGCCAACGTGCCTATAGTGACACCAAAATGCATAAGGTATACACCTCAGTTTTCACTCTAGATTTCGAGAACTCTTGTGACACCTACTACCAGCATACTAAGTAGAGTACACCATACACAGGTATAATACTAATGATTTTTAGGAAGAATATATACTATAAACACCTGCCCATGGAGTGATTTGAAACTCCCTGGCAGACTCAATATGGCGCAGTTTCAACCGTATACACATGCAGAAAACACAAACCCTTCCATAATGACACTTTGCACCACAGTGATAACCGACAAGTACTAACCTAGCACATGCCTATCTCGGCTTTTGGGCACGAACCATGTCGCTGCCTCCATTGACAACTACTATTATACCGTTGGAACCAAATTTAATTACTGTACTTGAAAATTCGCATTTTCATATGCCTTCGTACTCGCCACCCAGTGATTAACTTTATCAATGCACTATATTATCCCACCATATTGATTGCCTACAGCCCGAGCACAAGCGCAAATGTTAATGTGCGCTTTGGAGATAATAATGGATATGTATTCGCTAGAACGCGATGCAAGAATGCAAAGTACATGCGCTTTGCAGATCTAAGAGTTGAAAACAAGGTTGCTCCCCCTATCTGCCATACGCCAGAGGCAATCCACGTCAGCACAACCACGGCACAAGTTGTGCACATATGCATACTAACAGGTGCGCGTTTCGGTCACATGGATGGATCGGCAGTGGGAATGAGAATCCGTCCCATATAGGCTGACAGCCGCGATGCGGGGTTATTTGGCCTCCGCCCAAAAAAAAAGAAATGAGAATGAGGCTGAAAGTAAGATAAACAATGCGGAGAAGATAAGACAATAAATATAGTGCATAGTCTGCAATGAATGTTTTCGACACGAGGTACGATGAAAAAATGCCACCATATGCCCGAGAATAATTGGGACATTCCCTAAGAGGTAACGATGTGAAATTCCTGAACCTCATAGATGCAGGATCCTAACACACGCATGTGTTGCAGCTCACATAGGCAAACAATAAAATTGAACTTGCTTCTAGCTAGCCATATGTCGTATTTGTGAGCGCCCAGTTGTGTACGTCACACACGCAGAAGATGGGCTGGTCTCGAACATGTCGACAACAGAGCGCAGTCCCATCCTGTAGTAGCAAGTGCATTTACAAAACTATGACTTCGTGGGAAATCAATAATCTTGAATCATGTTCAATTCTGTGAAGTGAGGACAAGAAAGGTACACTTCTCAGCCTCACATAGACTGCGGCTTACTAGAATATGAATATAGATATACATGCAATGGGTCGTTGGAACGGTGTAAATATTTGTGGAATTACACTCCGTTATTACAAACACCCACAACTGACGCGTAGACATATCGAGATTTTGTGGGTTTTGCGCCACACAACTTACAGCACCGTAGGAGAACGTTTGGCAAGTTCCGGCTGATGGGAATTTCGGCCTTTATCGCTGCATAATGAGCTATGTATATTTAAGCCATAGATTGGCTCCTACCCCAGCATGCGTATTTGTGCTCTTACTTCCGCCATGGGTCACAGAATCCTGAGGCGGAGTGTACAACATACGTTAGAAGTCAATGCCAAGTTGTGCCTCGCACCTGATGCGGGGTGTTGCCGCCTCTAGGATTTTAATGGCCGTGAGTGCATTACGTTTCACAGCATGAGTGTATCCCATCATGTGAATGAGTGCTCCTCGCGTATGAGGTTAAATCTCCTTACTGGATGTTATGCTCGGCCTATCACGTTTCTGACTTACTCTAACGCAGTGGCTCTTTTTTTCTTTTTTTTTTTTGTCTACATGTGTGTTTAGTCTCGTTACTCGTCTACCGCGCGAAGAGACGAGGCTAACTACAAAGGAGATATACGAAATCAAAGAATGTAAAGAAAGAAACGAATAAGAAAATTAAGATGTCAGGACTAACCTCCCCCTGACCACATACAGTACTTTGCGGAATACTTCCCGCTGCGTCACCTCTCCAACCACCGCATCAGGTCCAACAGGGGCCCCTTCCTTGCCTGCCTCATGTTTTCTCATACCCTCTAGACCCATTGGCTCCTACATCTCCACACCTCGCACCTGGTCCTGATATGTATGGTTGTTTCCTCCTCCATGCCACTGCAATCCGGGTGGTCTGCTTGTCCCATCTTGGACTTCCATGCTCTCAGGCTTTTCCCAGCCAGTAGCACACCAAATGTCCTAATGAACCTTCCTAATCTCCCTGTAGCTTAGGTCTAGTCTGTTTCTCTCCACCCTACGGTTCTTTGCTGTATTGTTTATGGCTCTCACCACCTCATCCTGGTATGGAATGAGGGTTCCCACCTGAGCTGACCTATGAGCCTCTTCGTTGCCCCTGATCTCCTTATGTCCCTTAACAATGGAACTCCTGAATATGCTGGTATGAATGGATGCACACTCCTAGATCTTTAGGATTCGGTGTTCCTACACGTATACGTGGTGCTAAGGAGGCACTGAGAGGTGTTGTGAAACGGAGAGGACCACTATGGCAGGTTATTCAGTAAGACACGTAGAGCAAAAGCTCAATTTTAAGCTAATGTGTAGAAATGATTGCATTACCAATATTGAGGAAAAGAACCACCTAGGATTGGCACGCATGAGATTGAGATTTTGCTTCAAATGTCATTCGAAACTAGAGATCTAAGTCTGTTGTGGTATTTGATGTATAAGATTTGATTAAGTATGATCTGGAGAAGGTAACCTTTTTTCGCTGTAATGTTTTGTCCGCTGGTAAGTCTTTTAATATTCACGTAACCCTGCTTATCGCTACTCGCTATGGCAGGGCTGTACGTGAGGTAAGTAAGGTGTATGGCTTTACTACATAACTGAGAAGCTTTCGGCACCCAGAGCATTGGTATAGGCCTTCTAAATCTAGATAAGCCTGCCTCCGGGCTTTGAGGGTTGAGACTCAGATGCCCTGCCATGGCGAATAGTTGCATGCGGGGTCATGTGATTAAAAAAAAAAAAAAAAAAGGCCTTCTAAATCAGTAAAACGGCCGGCTAATGCCCTGTGACCCCAGGTGGAGTTTATGCTATCAGACAAAACAGGTCTAGTCTATAGTAAACCAATCAAAGGTATGCGGCCGACAACAAATAGACGCATCCAGCAATACCCCCCAGCCCCAAACCCGGGACACAGTTGATATCAAACTTTTTTTTTCCTTTTTTTTGGATTTCACGTGACCCCCCTTGCAGCTGTTCTCCATGGCGAGGCGAACATCAAACATGACAGCATGCAATATCACACCTTCGATCTTAGCACAGAAAAGGCAGTCATCAAGCCCTGTGCTATTGAATGCCTGACGAACTGGAATGATCGAGCCGGCAGTAGATATGTATAAAAGCACTCACTACATCACCCTTGAGGTGTTATGAACATTAAAAACTGCCTGTCTTCGTTCAACCATCAGTTACCTGGTTGCGTTTTCCTGACTGGAACGTAGGTTCAACTATTACATCGGTATTGGCAATACATGTGCTGATAGATATATAGTACTGCGCTCACATCGCCACTGTACCCGCTCCTATTCAAAATGTCTCCAACTACAAACTCTGACGCCGCCATGCATACGGGCATGGCGCGCATTCCATGCAGCGACAACAGCCCTGAGTGGCTATGCGACAACATCAACGACCTTCTCAAAAGTAGCCGAAGCGTGGATGAGGAAGGTATCACTGAAGATCTAGATGCGTGTATTGAGGCGGAACTCGACTTTGGCACTGCCTATGCATTGCTTCGCAGCCGATGGTCTTGGAAATGTCCCTCCTGCAGCAACAGTGAATACCTTGCCCTACATAATCCCACCTCTGGAAGGTGCACGTGCATTCTGTGCCTTTATGCAAAAGATGAGATGGGGGTTGAAATACCAGGACCGTTAAATGTTATTTCGGATCCTTACAACATGTTGCCTCGACGTATCTGGGATCTTTATGCGAATCGAGTTGTCCCTTTCTCATGCTCCCAACCACCAAAATGCACAAAATGCTCTACTATTACGCAGCAGCCCCCCATTTACCCATTTCATGCGATTTCACACAGCTGGGCACAGTACCGCAAAAGCGACTTCTCCGAGATCAATCAGAACCACTGGGAAGTCCCTCTGCCACTCTATGCTGATATTTATAAAGTTCGGGAGGAGATGCTTCAGAAGATTGGAGCAGAGTACTGCTGGCTCGATGTCCTCTGCTTGCGTCAGGAGCGCAAGGATAAAAGAAAAGAAAAGGAACGGCAGCTAGAGTGGGCTACAGATGTCCCTACAATCGGAAATGTATATCAACTTTGTGCAGGCATCATGCGATACTTTAACGGGCTTGGAGTCAACTTCTCTGAGGGAAGTATGATTGACTCCTATCACTGGTTGACCCGTGCTTGGACTCTTCAGGAGATTCGCCCCGAAAGTCTTATGTACACAGGTGCGGTTGATTCCGCAAAATATCCTATTCCACTTCACGCGAAACTCTATGGAAAATCCGTTCCATGCTTGATGCTCCGTCAACATTTGGCACCGTTAGCACAGCTCGCAAGGGATTGTGATTCTCCAAATGGCTGTAGCATTCTGGAACTCATCAGACACATGAAAGCGCGCTATGCAAGTAATGATCTTGACAAGATCACAGGCATTTCTTACCTTCTCAAATCAGTGACCTTGCCTGTCTATGATCCTGCCGAGAGTATCGAGAGTGCATGGGTGCGAGGTATTGTACATATTCGCTATTTACTCAAACTGGAGATTCTTTTCAATTGCCCTTATGCCCGTCGACCCTGCACTGGAGAGAAGCCAGCGGTTGTGACATGGATTCCGACATGGAAAGACTTGATGACAATTGATAGCCCAATAGTAACTCTTGCTCGTCCCACTCTGCCACCGAGCGGCGAGCCTAAGCACGTACACAACTCGAAAATCAAAGCTCTCAATGTGCTTGAGTACCACGGTGGAACGGCCCTGGAATACTGCAGTATCCGCAATGTCAGATACAACGAGTATGTAGTGACACCAATGGCTAAGAATAGCGCCCACGCAACAGCTGAATTTGGATTTTATTCAACTCACTCCGAGAATGCTGTCCAGGCACCACAGATCCCCAATGGCAGCAAATATGTCCTTGTGACCCACGGGAACGCCAACACTGATAACTTTACATGGGTCGTGTGTAGACAAATTGATGCAAAGGTTAATGACCTGAGCTCTCGATCACGTCAATGGGCAGATTTCAGCAGATCTCTTCAAAGAGGGGTTAAAGTGCTAGAGAAGATCGGAATCCTAATGACTGATGACTCGAGAGTGTTGTTAGCACCGAATGCTCCATTCTATGTCCAGAAAGAGCCATTCTGTTATTTCATCTAGTATAAGTCACTACGGCGAGGTAAGTTTGTCTGTTGTCCTCTATCGACTTTTGATTGCAGCCTCTAACTCGCCTTTCGCTGGTGTTAGGCCAATTGCTATTCCTGCGAATACTGTGTGGTTAAGGGAATATACATATTTACATCGCGGATAATTAGCATATAGGCAAAGAATCGTTGTGAACGGGTATGTTTCTAGGAAGAACTGGGATGAATTAGGGATGATGGGAGCGCGATGTGAAAGGGCCTCATGGTTTCTGAAGATGAGAGCGAGCTTTTTGAAAGGTTATTTGTTTGGTATGTAATGACATTGCAACGGCTATCGTTTCTGAAATTTAGTTATACCTCTTGACTTTCATGCTCTTCATGTTCACCGCCCGTACAGCCTTTCAGAAAACTTAGAAGAATGGTATGTAGTTGAAGATTTTGATGGTTATGTACCAAGCGTAGGGGAGGGGGGTGGTGTAGCATCAGAGAGTCAAAAACCGATGGAGGTAGGGCTATCAGACAAGTGGCACCACTCCTGCCTGTACGACTGGGAAAGAACTACAAAGGTGGACGGAAAGAGGAAGGGGAGGGATGCGGAGGAAATAGGCACCAGTGTTCCCAACCGGCAAGGCGGCCTGACTTGGCTGGCCTGAAACCGTCTGGGACGGCCCCTGTCGAGCCTTTGATGGCCTGAGCGGGCCCGTTGGGAACACTGAATGGACACAACAGCTTGATTTCTCGTAAATTGGACTTTAGATGTGTTTCCTCCGAATCTTCCGAAAGTTATGAGCCTTTTATGTTTGTTTTGTTACATAGGGGTTTTGATGTAGATTGTTGCACAGGTGCCTGTCTCCGGGCCATAACGACTTCGATTCAGGGACCCTGCCATGTCGACCAGCTGTGTGCGGGATTACCTGATAATTTTTTTTTTTAAAAAAAAAAGGGTTGAAGATCAAATAAATTGGGCTGCATCTCGGCAGGCTAGTAGTAAGCGGTGGAGATGTGGAAGACATGTAAGTATCAGAAAGGGAAAAAGATGCCAACGGAAAATGAAACTTTCATCTTGAGTTCTTGAAAACAACATGGTGGAGGGGAAGAGAAAATATATAGCGTTCCGCGGTTGTCTAACCAATTACACCCTTGTAGATAGTGGTCCGTCGTGTAAATGGGCAGCTAGATACAAGTAGGAGTGAGTTGAATGGCTCTGGAGCATAACGGAGTGAATTGAGGTCTTCAGCAGCGGGGCATCAGTTATAAGAGTTTTATCTCGGATATTTGCATGGATGCAAGGCAAGAGCTAATCTTCTCCTTGGTTACTCATATATTGATTGTCTGTGAACGTGAGTTTTTTATTTTAGGCTGTATTTCACTTGAATACCTTAACTTCGCATTAAAAGGTTCGGTATAGCAGGAGCCGTGTAGCGGAATTGAGGACGGGGCATGGACACAAAGCAAGATTGCTCATTTAATTGGAATGCAAAACCCAAGTTTGTCCTGCAGCCAGTAGTTTAGAAAATACCCTATTATCTATGTGTTTCTATTGTATAGCTTGAGAGTGTCTGCACACAATGATTTTACACTGCATAATAGCCCAGTATTTCTATGCATTCGCATAAGCGGAGATGTACGCTTGCATATGACAGTACCGTTCTCTCCATATTAGTCCGAGTGCCACCGAACGTCCTAATCGTTCTAGAAATAGGTTTGGGATGAATAACATTTCAGGGTAGGATCATTGAGACATGGCAGCTTAAAGTATGCGGAGCATAGGATTTTGTATATACCAAATGGAACATCACTTATATGCTGCAAATAGGCCTAGCAAATGTGCATGGATTAATTTTACCTATTCGCCCATGCTCTGCAATTTAAGCCCACTTGAGGGAGATTTGCTTGCCCTGCCTTGGCGAACAGCTGCATGCGGGGTCACGTGAAATAAAAAAAAAAAAAAAAAAAAAAAAGAGGGAGATTTGCAGTCACGGGTCTGATTTTTTGTTGTCACATCCGCAAACTGCGCAAAGATCCCGGCTGTGTGCGTTACTTGCAGATAGTCTACAGTGAAGCATAGACCTAGATACAATAGGACTCTGTTCTGCCGGGAAGACAACCTCAACTGTCACCTGCTTTTCGGGAATATAGTTATGGTAACTTATCCCAATGGTCCAACGCTGACTTGTACTCTACAGGTTCTACATACCGTATTCTTTGGTGATGTGGCTTTTTCTTAATAGCAACGAACCGATGGATTGGCACTACGAAGCGATCGACATGAGGCTCATCCATGAGCCCTGCGCTGGCTCCATGTACTAGCTAGTAAAATATGTATTCGGACATAGCGCATAATGTGCATTAGTACCCCTGTCCGAATACATATTTTACTGGCTAGTACTAGACAGAAAAATAAGTATTTGGACAGGGGATAATGCATATTATGCGCTATGCGGTATTTGGCGGAAACTAGCATATTTTCGTATGCTTGGCAGTAAAGAATAGGTGTAAAGTCCAAATTCATTATGTCAGCTGTCCAAATTTCATCACGTCAGCTGTCCAAATACTTTCTTACATAATGAATTTGGACACCCTATCGACTGTCTTATGGCTATCACTAGCCAAGCATACGAAAATATGCTAGTTTCTGCCGAATACTGCATGGGGCATAAATATGCATTTATCCCCTGTCCAAATACTTATTTTTGACACTCCGATCCAATGATGCGCTACATAGCCGTTGACATGCATCCATCCATCGATTGAGGGTGAACATACATCCATAACAGGCATTGGCGTACTGTTAAGGGTATGAAAAATTATACTATCGATGAGAATCTTCCATAGCAAGCTCTTCGCACATTGCTCTCCACACGGTGCCAAGTGCGAAGACCATGAAAAATTTCAGCCGCCTTATTTGCTACAGTATATACTCATCGCTGCTGTAACACTCCAACCAGCTTGACAGTCAACCGCTCCAAAGTGTACTCTTAACATGGGCTTGGAGTGGGAGTATGACAAAGCCGATGCATACGAGGGCAACTTTCAGCTTCACAAAATGCTTGGCAATCTTGGCAGGCGCATCAGATATATATCCGAATTTCCAGTCAGTATTCAGACTTTGAGACCTCAAGTACAGAAGAATCCGGATAAGGATAAAAAAAAAAGGAAATCCCTGGTTCACTATCCCTGGTGATAAAAGTTATTCGCAATGAAGTGCCGAATTTTAATTTTGGTAATGAACTTGCATACTACCGAGACGATGTTCTGATCAGCAAGAGTCGAGCACTACACTTTATAATTATATATTGGTTATATGGTGCGCTGTATGAGGCATTTGAGAAGCGGGGAAGGATTGTGTAACCAGACCATGTTATCCTTACGCCCATCGTTACCCTACCCCTACGGTAGGATGCCAGTCTCGCTTTCCTGATACTGCACAGAGCGGAAGACTTTCTTCTAGGCACTGTGTACAGCTTGAGCCTCACTTACCCATTGGAATGTTGAGACGTGCAGCTGAGCGGACCCTTTTGCGCCGTACTCTGTACTTCGATAAAATCACAACTACATCCTTAGGTAGCAATTAAATATAGAAACGTAAGAGACCGCATAAATAAACATCAGGCATCCCCAATCTTTTTAAATCGGGCATTTTGGCTTAGCTGCCAAGTTTCTTGCTGGGGGGGTCCCTCGGCTGCGCAGCTGCATCTAACCAGGCGTATCCCAGGAGCTACAAAGCCCCGCCCTCCCCCACCGCCCCTTCCCCGCTTGCATCGCTTGGTTAATTATGTCCTCCTTGCATAACTACTAGTAGTTCTGTTGTTGCGTAAAGTATACTTCAACTCCGTCAGGGTTTCAATCAAAATCTCCATCCCGACCCCATCGTTTTGCTCGGTCACTTCTTATTTGCAACTCCCTAGACGAAATTTGGGACGAGGGGACTGGTGGCAATTAACACAAGTCCCCGGAACCACCTGCTCCGCATATCACACATTTTTTGGCGAATCGGGGATTTGTTGGCTGCTCGGAATTTTGAGATGAAGTGAATTGAGCTGGAATGCAGGTGCATATAGAAACAGGAAAGGAAGCAGAGAGTACTAGTATAGCTTAGTTTCCTACCGTCGTTAATGAGAACGAGTGTCCACTTACTGGAACTTTAGCGAGGGATTGACGCAAGAAAGAAATTGCTATACAATTTTTGAGAAAGGAAGAAAAACAGGGAAAGCGAAATCTCTCCAGAGCTAAAAGAAGACGAAAAGTAAAGTAAACCCAAAGAATAATTGGCTGTTGAAGTGGGAGAAAAAATTACTGGCGGAAATAAATGGACCCTCACTGTTCACAAATGTTGATGGCGGGGGAGGAAGTTGACCAACAAATGCCGCAACGGATCGGAGATGGGTTATCGGGATCCTCAGAACCATTGGGGAAAGGTACCAATGATGCTTTATATATTCCTCCGCATGGTGAGGACGATGAGCAGAGTGTCAATGCAGGAAATCATAAGAGCGCCCGTGATGCTGCAGCCGTCCCGGATCCCCCATCTGGTAATATTGGTACCCCGATAGCTATTCAGCCGGAGCAAGCTGCACCCGCGACTGAAAACGACCTTGAGGGTTTTGCCGACTTTGACACCGGCTCTGACTCCGACTCCGAGTACTCCGGCAGCGATGCGGACTCGGACTTCGACGGTGTCATACTTAAATACCCGCTCCTCTTCGAAGGTGAACCTGCACCCCCTACCCTGCCATGGCCAAGTGCTACAAGCGGGGTTATGTGATTAAAAAAAAAAAAAAAAAAAAAAAAAAAAAAAAAAAAAACCTGCACCCCCACCTGGTACTGGTACTTCCATCCGGACCGAGGGCACTAGCACGTTAGACGGCAGCTCCTTCAGGAAACTTTTCCCGAAAAGCAAGAGTGCTAAATTCCGGACCTCCGATACCGGTGCAAGTTGTGCAACCCCCCCCACTAACCAACCAACTGCATGAGCTCCATATCCCGCGCGAGCTCGTGACAGCGGCCGAATTTAAGGAGTCATATTTCGAGGTGAGGATCAAGCTTGTTCATTTTACGAAGTGGAGGATGAAGGACCCGACAGGCAACGAAAGGTGGTTTAGAACGTGTTTGGTGGAGCTGGAAGTAAATTTCCAGCCGAGGGGGGCAGGGGATGTGGGACTGGAGGAGGGGGGACAGACGAACAGGCGTCGGAAGAAGAAGAAGCTTAGATTTAACCAGGCGACGCTGGAACTTGAGTTTGAAGATGCGCCAGATGATCCATCTTTGCTGGATTCAGACCCGGTCACTGGCCCAGTAATTCTTACCTTTGAACCCAGACATGTAACTGGCACACCCAGCACAACGATGCGAACGACCAAATTTACTCTTCAAGCAACAGCGGGGATAGAACACCTGCTGCCGGGGACGCGCATACCATTTCTAAATCCCTCGACGTCGTATGTAACCACTACTACGACGCCGACTACGTCCGCATGGGTGATTCATGGGGTGCTGCGGCCGCCTTTGCGGAACAAAGTTGTCTGGACGATGCATGAGAATGAAGTGGAGAAGTCGGGGGTGCCGAGAACGGTGGAGATGTCTGTCAGGGTGCAGTATGTGCAGGGGAGGAGGTTCTTGATGAGGCCGAGGATGAAGGCGACTTTGGTGAAGGCTAAAGAGGGTGGGCCCCTGGGGCCAAAGGAGGTACTGGTGGTGACCGGAGGGGAAGACCAGCCGGTGTATTTTTACGACCGTTGGCACCACCTTTACGGGGGTAGAGTCATTGCCTCATGTGCTGCTACGACCGCGGTTTGGGACTCGGACGTGGACGAGGATGAATATGAGGATGCCTCAGTCGATGAATATGAGGAAGCACAAGAACGCGAGATGACGAACCTGAGGGGTGGGATGATTGGGGTGCGTGTCCCAGCTCGCAGGACCATTGCAGGCGGCGACGAAGAAGGATCTGGGGGTGAACGTGAGTGCACTTGGAGATGGTGGGTTCCCATTGTGCCTGAGGAGGACTCGGATGAAGAGGATGAAGAGGAGGATGAGGAGTGGGAGGATGAACCGGAGGAGGATGAAGAGGGGATGAAGAGGGGGATGAACAGGAGGATGAAGAGGAGGATGAAGAGTGGGAGGATGAACCGGAGGAGGATGAAGAGGTGGTAGATGAAGAGGTGGTGGATGAAGAGGTGGTGGAAAAAGAGGTGGAGGATCGGAGGGTGGTGGAATAAGAGGTGGTGGATGAAGAGGAGACGAGCAAGAGAAGCAAGGGCAAGGGGAGGAAGACGGGTGGGAGGAGGAAAAGGATCTGAATAAGGTGGATCTGAAGGAGCTGACAAGAGTGAAGGGTTTGAGCTGGAGCGTGAAAAAGGCACCATTGCGGATGCGTGAGGTGGGATTAATATTGTAATTATCACAGTAACGTAGTGAGTGACCATGGGTGAGTGCACGGCCACTCAACGCACTGGACCCTCTGCTGGAAGTTCGCGGGACGAACAATGCTGGAATTAAACTACTGAATAAAACGAGTGAATTATTCCAAGGTTCGAACGTTTCATTGTTGACGAACGTTGCATGTAGAGTAGCGGAGGATTAGTTTAAAGATTGTGTGTAGAAACGGGCTATGAGAAGGTAGGAAAGGGAAGAACTGGTGATTACTACTGGAATTGAAGGGAAAAATTATGTGAGTAATCATGATCAGTAGAACGGAACAAGGAGTGGTATAAATGTAAGAAACGGGAGGACTAAGGATGAGTAATGCAAGATTGTTAGCATTATGTAGTATGTATAGTACAACTGTGTGGCTACCTGGACGCTGTTCTAGTGGGTACCCTAGTATGCGAGCTAGAGCCTCAGAGTCAAGTTCTTCGTGTGGACCTACATGGAATATAAATGTTTTGCAGGGCTACTGTGCCTTGTATATGCTTTCTGGGAGAGGGGCGTTGTCAGCAATCTGTGTTGGCTGCTGAACCTAGGGATTATTGACAGTAGTAAATGAGAAAAGAGAGCAATGATACTGTATCCCAAGCACCTTATACACTACTTCTACTTTCAGTCCTTCGGGTTGAAATATCGTTATAGGACAAGGTGAGGTCCTGCTATGCACTATGGTGCACATGGACTGAAGCGACATTCGTGTGGCAGTTAGTTTATGCTATGGATGGTGGGACGGCGCAACGGTGAGTGCTAGTATGGATTTTGACACAAGGACTGATACCAGAGTTGTGGGCCGAGAGAAAATAGGGCACAGCATCGGACGGATCTATTGACCGGATAATTTTTTTTTTTTTTATTTCATTACTCGCGCGCCGCCCTTTTATGATAATTAACAAATAAGAAAAAAAAAAAAAAAAAAAATGACCGGATAATAGACAACAAGAGAATAATGTAGTAGGGGCTTCAGGGTGCTCATATGCAAGTGGGACCTGGTGGTCCGGAATGCATGTTGTATATCAGTGGAGCTCGGGCCCTTCTTTGTTTCTGACTACTTTAGTATCGAAGGTCATGGCTTATACGCGTTCTGTTGGTTTTTGTTTCTTTATTCTGCCCCCCCAACACTGGTCAGGATCATGGGTCTTATTCTAATGTCACCTTTGTATATGACCTCCTCCAGGCCCCAGGGCGTAATGCGTTAAAAAAAATAAAACAAGCAGTGCGCAAGCCTTGAAGCCGCTTGAGGTACGTATGTATCCCTTGGGCGGGTGAAACCTCGCCTGCATTCGATGCCGGGTGGAGAGACGTCCAGAGACGCGAAGAGGCGACCTGTGTGATATCGAAATGCAAGATTGATGTAATTCATCCGTCATGGAGAATTCAGTACATATCTATAGAGAATGCTATCGAAATGTCAAAATGCAGGTTGCCAAAAAAAAAAATAAAATAAAATAAAAAATAAAAATAAGGCAATGATAGAGGTACGTCCCTCCATACCAGCCAGTCTCGAATCAGATAACCACTAAGTTTCTGACCCTTATCTTCATCTTGCATACCAATACACGAGTAATGACAAAAAAAAAACAGAAAATACAAATATGGTTGGGGACATCTGTACGCGGAGTAAGTTGCACCCCAACTTCAACGCTCTAAAGCGCAACTAAAATAATTAGATAAAATTAGTTTCGTGTCGTAATATGATAGATCTGACAATGGAGAATAAAGTTACGAAGCGATATCTATTTATTTGATTTTTTGTTATAGTGTTTCATAGAGTTAAGGATCAGGAATTTTATATGGAGAGGGGTCATAATGTCGCCCTGTAGTTCTCACCAAAAATAGTATAGTATATAGTAGTCTAGCTCAAAATGGAAATCAGCTGACTAAAAATGGAATAGAATATGTACTAGTACATCTCTTATGCAATACCCCTTACTACTTGGTTTTATGTTGTGTGCGACTGATGCAATAGATATATGCAAGTTGACAGCTAGGCTAGGATATGTAGAGTGTGACATAGGGATCGGGCGGTAGAAGCAGCAACAGTAGTGCGAGCAGTAGCAGCAGTGCGGACAGTAGCAGCAGTGTGAGCAGTAGCAGCAGTGCGGGCAGTGGGAGTTGTAGAGTGGGAAGAATACTGTACCTTCAAACTCGCTGCATATCATCGGGCAGAACGTGCATGTACCCATGTAAATGGAGTGTTTAGTCATCAAACCAAATGTCGCCCTACTCCGCGTACAGATGTCCCCAACCATAGCCGAGCAATAGCCTAGTAGCTGCACCACTCACCGCTACGACATTTCCTTATATAGACAGATATTCGCCATAGCGTGTCTTGTTTGCAGGTTCTCAGCTGTCCAGCATCTTCAAGGTTCAAGATGGTTAGCTGCCGGTATTTAGTTTAGTTTAGTTTATGCGAGGTTTTACCCATGCAAGAGATTGTCCCTACCCATGCCCCTGATGATTACGAATCAAGTTTTTCAACAAGCTTTTCCATTCAGCCTCACCGTTAGTGTCGATGCTGCAGGGCTGAGACAGCCAAGTCCGATGCGAAGACAGGCATGTGATTGGCCAGCCCTCAGATGTCGATAGCGCTAGGTTTCGTTACAGCTTGAAGACGAGAATCGGAACAGGGTTAACGTTCGTGTAATGTTACACACACGTTAAACCGGCCCAAGATTGCGTGCGCTAGATGCATGGGCGGATCTCCAAGTCAAACAACCCCTGTTGAATAAATAAATAAATAAATAATCCCCGCACCGCACCCCTCCCCACTTCCCCGCTTCCTCCTGCGCGTCGCATCTCACTTGGCTTGGCTCCTTATGCAGCCTTTACATACATGCTAGTTCTTTTGCTCCTTACGTAACACTGTACTTACAAGGGTTCTCAACAAATTTAAATACTTTCTCCACCTGGATCCACACCTTCACTTCTGTTACGTGTTTTCCTATTTGTTTTTTGTTGCAATCTCGGAGATCACAGGAATACTGAATAACCGCGACGCGGGAAACTGGAGGCGATATACATCCACCCCCCCACCCCCCTCAACACACATCTATTCTTTGGCGCACGAGGAATTAGTCGGTTCGCGCACTACGAAGCGAGGTCAAATGAGTTGGAACATAGGCGCGTATAAGAACAGGAGAGCAAAGTAGGAATTAGTATATACTGTTTCCTCGGTCGCTGGTGCAAGTGAAGTGTCTAGGCCTGAAGGAAACCAGAAAAGTAATAAGAGAAACACTGCACACTGGGGATGAATACGAGTAATGCGGATGCCGCTCCGCAGAGGAGGGACAATGAGCGGGGCGCTGGTGTAGAAGACCACGGTGGTACCAGCACTGAGCTTCCCGTCGCAGCCGTCCTCGATCCCCCGACCGAAAATATCAACCCGCCCAGGTCAACAGCAATTGAGCCGGGGAAAGCTTCAGCCATGGCTCCAAGCGACCGCGACACCGTTTCGGTGTACGACTCCGGCTCCGACTACGACTCCGAGTATTCTGACAGTGATGCGGACTCTGACTCCGGCGCCATCACCCTTTCACACCACCTCGTCCTCGACGCGACTTCCGAAAGCGAACTCGAGATGTTTCCGACATCCCGGTTTCTGCGTCGAGAGCCTCCGCCACCCCCTGGTACCAGTGATTACCCCACTGTTGCGCCCCCACCCTACGCTCCTCCGTTCCCCCCTCAACCACACTACCCCCTCCCATGTATTACCCCGCGCCTCAACAATACTACCCCGCCCCTCAAACATACTGCCAGCGTCATTTATGCCACCCCGTCCCGGTGCCCGGACTCGACACAGGCAGACCCAGGAGGAAAAAACCCAATACCAAAGGTTCCGAACTGCCCCCGCTAACTAACCAACCGCACGAGCTCCACACCCCGCGCGAGCTCGTGGCTGCGGCGGAAATCGAGGAGTCGTACTTCGAAACAAGGATCAAGCAGGTTGAATTTGGGAAGTGGGAGGCGAAGGGCCCAGTGAGGATGACAAGGCCGTGTCCGGCTTGTTTGGTGGTGCTGGAGGTTAATTTCCAACCAAGCGCGGCGGGGGGCGCAGGGCTGAAGAACTCGGAAAAGTGCGGAAAGAAGAGGAGGTGGAGGAAGGAGAAGGTGGTTAGATTTACCGAGGCGACGCTGGAACTCGAGTTTGAAGATGCTTCGCATGATCCACCTGTGTCGAATCCGGGGTGCATGGCCGGCCCAACGATCCTCGGCTTTGAGCCCACGCTTGTAACCGGTGCACCTAGCACTGCGATTCAGACGACCAATTTTGCACTTCAAGTAGGCGCGAACCCAGCGGGTGCTGACCAGCTGATCCCCGGCCTGCGCGTGCCACTTCCGATGCCCTGCCTCAACGCATCGTTTGTCACCACTTCGACATCACCGACCACGTCGGCGGCGGCGATTCACGGAACCCTGCGGTCGCATCCGCCGCGGAGGGTGGTCTGGGCGATACAGGAGAATGAAGTGGAGAAGTCGGGGGTACCGAGGAGGATGAAGGTGGCTATCATTGTGGGATATGTGCGGGGGAGGAGGTTCTTGATGAGGGCTGGGATGAGGGCGACGGTGGTTGGGAGAAAGGATGGAGGAGGGCTGGGGACTTGGATCTGGGGGGGTTCGGGTGCAGGAAAGGTGCAGGTCGTGGCTGGAAGGGATGACGAGCCGGTGTATTTCGAGGACGATTACAGCAGAAGGGTTTCTTCACGTGCTACTACCGTGTATTGTGGCAAAGACAAGAGTAACAATGGAGAGATGGGTGCCGGGCAGGAGACCCAAGTGTCCGAGATGAAGAACCTGAGGGGCGGGGTAGTGTCCGTGCAAGTCCCAGCTCGAGCAACCGGTGCAGTCGGTAATGCGGCGGGGGGCATGGATATGCATCAGTCGAGCTGGAGAAAGTGGGTTCCGGCGGCCACGGTGAATGGAGCGCAGGTGCTATCGGCGGCTAGGAGAGGAAGCCATACTAGTTTCGAGAGTAGCGCGACGTTGGTAGGGGAGCAGGGACCGGAGGCCAGGAAAGAGAGGGACGATATGAACGCGGACAGGGATCTGAATGGCGTGGACCTGAAGGAGCTGACTAGGATGAAGGGGTGGAGCTGGAACATGTAAGGGATGGGGCATAGCGGATGCATATAAATAACTTCCTCTAGCAAGTACTGAAAGGGGTACTTGACGGCAATTTGATTTTTATTGTGTCGTATTCTAATTTGTCCGTTCTGGGGCGGCGAGTCGCGGAGTTGGGATAGTGTTGTATAGCAAGTTCAATCGGACCTTCCCGAGATAGAGTGTATAGGTTGATGATGGTTGTGGAAATTTTTTTTTTTTTTTTTCTTTTTTATATCATTACTCGCATGCCGCCTGGTAGGCTATGGGATGGTTGTGGAAAGGTGTGAAATTGCAAATCGGAGATATGGAGCAGGAAAGTATCGCGTAAGTAGATGTAAGTTATAATGTACGTGTGCATAGTGCGTAGTTTTCGTGGGCATGATAAACAAATATGTCGTGGCGTACGCGGCTAGCATTAATTAGAGCCTGCCGTTCCGCAAAGTCTGAGGCCCGGGATGTCTGCTGGATGTTGGATGCATGCATGGTAGAGGGGAGGGGGGATCTATAATGATCCAAGGTTACTTGTATACATGTTTCGCAGGTCCGTGTGATGCGCTTTGATAGAAAGATCGAAAAAGCAATTTGCTGTTTGTAAAGCTAAGTGGAAGAGGGGAGGAAATTGAACTGGGGTTTGATGACGCTGCGACGTATAGGTATAGGAGGGAGTTTTTTTGCCCTACCTCGCGTCGTGCTCGAGACTCTTGCATCTAGGTATGTGTGTTCTATGGCTCGTTGCACGCGGCTATCTGTATGCTGGTCCTGGTCCTCTGGCGGCGCTCCATAGCTCGTTGTTTGCTGTCCTGTGCACATCTCTTTTCGATACCATGCAGCCATTGGAGGTGCATGCTTCGTGGTTCTCTGTTTTGTGCGCTTTTCTTATCGAAATCAAGCAGCGTACACGCTCACCTTTGGCGGCTTGGTTGCTGTTTATACAGTGAGTAGGATGTGCTTCCACATTTTCTGGATTCGGGCCAGGTGTAAAAAAGGATCATAAAAGCGGAGTAGTCAATTTTCTTGTCTGTGGAGTCTGGTCTGTCGATCCATCCATGCCTGTCTGATGCGATGATCTCTTTACAGACCTATCGATGAATAATTTGTGCACCGCTTCCACCTTCCAACCGAACTGATACCATCCAGCCAAGGCCATGCCTCGCTTCTTTTGTTTCGCACTCGCGTCGCTATGTTGCGCACGCGTCACGATACGCTCCGACTGCTGAATGCCGCGCCTTGCCGCGTCCAGCCTTAATATCTTCCATCGGCACTGCAGAACCTCTCCGGACAGGCAGATTCTGCCTGCCGCTCCCGGACCTCATCAGACGATAAACTTTACGCCATGACACTGTGGCACAGGTACCAACATTGTGGGGTAGGTAGATCAAATGTTGGTACTTGATACCAGCATTGAGTGATGCAAAATAGAGGCTGGGCATAGTCCGTGCGAGAGGTCAGTGACCTGGTGTGGCAACAGGGTATCTTCTCTGTTTTTTTTTTTTTTTTTTTTTTTTTTTTATTCACGTAACCCCGCATACAGGCTATCAGCCTATGGCAGGGACCCATATACCCGGGCCAGGTTTGGAACACCTAACTACGGAATCTACATGCACATCTTGAGCACTCAGTGCTCTCCGTCCCCGGCTACCCCAGATCGAGGCAGGCAAACCAGTACTCGACCGGGTCGCCCTCCACACCTTCTTGCTTCCACCCTTTCTCCTCTAGGTCCTCCCAGGACTGCCAGGTGACATGTGCCCCATCTTTGTCCTTCCTCTGGGGTCGCTCCAGTTCGGTGCACCTGAACACCACATGCTCAGCACTCCATGCCTCACCACATGTACATTGTACCTCCTCGCCACTGACCATCCTCCTCCACATAGCTCCGCCTTTTCCAGTCCGCAGCCATGTGTAATTTGTGAGTGCTCTCCTGCCCCACTTCACGAATTTGCCCTTCCCAAACCCTGCACGCTCCCTCTCCTCTTTTCTTTTTCGAACTAACTCTTGACGCAGCCCACCCTCAGTGGTGTCATGCCGCAATAGGAAATAACAGGGATTAGTTCTTGGTAACAACCATGCAGTGATCGACCCGAACCACAGAATGCTCTCGAACCGCCGCCATAGCTCTACATCATTCCACATCATTCTACAGCATTCTACAAGCACTCTTTTATGTCGTCATGTATGTTTCTATTTCCATCTGTCTTCTTCTATGTCGTCATGTCAAGTTCATGCAATACTCGTACCTGCTACTTCTGTTCACTCTCTCTCATCTATATATACCTCTTCTACCCGCCTGTATGTAGTCTCCACTGGTCAACGTACGCTCATTCTCTCTTCCACCTTGTCCCTCTCTGTCCCTGCTGTCTCGTAGCACCCGCGATCGTGCCTTCGCCTACTGATCCCAGCATCGCCCTTACAAGTGGCCTGCCCATCATACCTCATGCACTTGGCCCCCTCTTTGGCCAACTCATCTGCCTTCTCATTGCCTTCTATCCCTACGTGGGCCTTGACCCATGCCAGTTTCACTGCATCCGCCTCCCTTAACCTTTGCCGCCTCTCTGCAATCAGCTCTATCACCCGTGCTAGAACTGCAGTCCTTGCCTTGCCAGTTTTTCCTGCTTTCTGGACTGCACTGATAGCTGCCTGAGAGTCTGCGAGTAGTAGCACTTTTTCACTGCCATCAACTGCTTCAAGGGCACTCTTCATTCCTGAGACCCCGCCGTCCCACACAGTTGCTTTTGTGCCTACCCACCGGGACCCTTCTGACTCACCTGCTACCACCTGCCTCCAGCACCATCCGCCACCAACACCGCCTTCCTCACTACGGCTGCCATCTGTGAAAATAGCTACCGAGTCACTCTTAGCCTCATTGATGGCCTTTTCCCATTTGGCTGGGGTGTCTTCCTTGCACAGCTTGAGGTCAATGACCTCAATGTCTGCCTGCAGTAGGTGTACATCTCGTCCCCAGGACACTCTCTCCTCCTCATCGACCTCGAGAGTGCTGGCAATCTTTCCAGCTACTGACTCAAATCCATCATTTTTGTCTGTAGCATAACCCAAGCTGAAGTCTCTCCAGTCCCTCCCCCTCTCCCCCTCTCTGTCTGGGTCTGAGGCTACCATTCCACTGAAGCTTTCAGGCCACAGGTCCCCCACTCCTGTAGGGTCCCTCACTGATCTCAGTGCATACCTTGCTTGGCCTTGATCGAGGATCGTCGTTACACTCTCTACTCCGGCAATAGCCTCGACCTTTACTCTCGCTGCCCCTTGAACTGCACCAGTGCATTTGCGGAGTGCTTGATACTGCAACCTCTCAAATTCCTCTCTCCACTGCTTCTGGCCTCTCCACCCAATTTCGGACCCCCAAAGGGCTACTGCCCTTACCATGCCTGTATAAGCCTTTCTCCATGAGATAGGACTCTCCCAGCTACCCGCATCACGAAGGACAAGCGGGAAATACATGTATTTAGTCATTAGTTAGTCCTTTTCTTTTGTTAGATCTATACCTCGCCATAGCCCATAGGGCGGCACGCGAGTAATGAAATTAAAAAAAAAAAAAAAAAAAGAGATAGGACTCATTCCCCATTGAGAGTTGCCTAGTCCAGACAGTGCGCCCATGAGTTTCCTGGCTTTCTCGATCCGGCTTTTCCAGTGGAGGTCGAAATCAAGAGTGCTGTCACAAATCACCCCTAGCCACTTGCACCTCTCAACATCTGCCCTTCTCTTGGCCTTCTTGCCCATGACTAGGACCTCCTCCTTTGAGGTCTCCAGTGGTAGACCGTGAGCTTCCGCAACCTCCCTGACTACTCCTGCAATTCTCTCCCCAACTCTTCTCATATCCTTTCCTCCTTCCCAATCCAGAATGACACAGTTCATATCATCTACAAATGAGGGCAGCTCCACCTCACAGTCTCTCACTGCTGCAGCTACCTTTGTTTCCATCTCTTCTAGAATTGGTGCCATGTAGATGAGTGTTGGCATTATGGCCAGTGGGAGGGGGTGGTGATGCATCAGTGTGCCTCGTAGGTATCGGGTTTCTGGGTCTTGATTCTTGATCGGTTCGTTCTCAAATCTTAGGGTGCGGGCCTCAACCCTCATACTTTCCCCTTCCACGAAAGTCTGTATCGACTCGAGAGAAAAGCAGGAGTGTTGTATTTTCAACCCCGTAGATATACTCGCTACCTTGTAGACTACGAAAGACTTTGCAATTGATGATGCCTCACCTATTAGTAGGAGTAGAAATTTAAATTATCAGTAATACAAATTCCTTATTGGATTTTATTGGAAGCATCTTTTGGGGTTTGATCCTGTCCCATTAAGTCCAGAAAAGCTGACGAAATATGCCAATGTTAGACATCAAAAAAATAATTGTCCCTTAACTACATGTTGAAGTTTTATTGACAAGGAGATAGCAAAGACTTGTATGATGTTCACATATAGAGTCTGGCATGAGGACACAACCTACTTGTCGTAATGCATGCACTGCTTGTAGTATTATGCAGTGGTAACACTACATTTGTCGCATCAGTATTTGTTACATCGGTGCCAAGATATTGGCTTTGCAGTACGGTTTTTAACCTCTCTCATTTGCCAATGCACGTTGTGCATATCTTAAAGAACTCATGGTATTAAGGTAAAGTAGAGACTTTCAGCTATCAATTACAGCCTAGCAGAGCTCTGAGCCGTTCGCTGCTAACACTAGTGACTGCGCATTTGTGTCAGGTGGTTGTATGTGAAAGAGAAACAATAAAACCATGAGTTGAAATGGACTACTCGTGAATAGCCTGTAGCGGCCAAGCCTGCCTCCGGGCTTTGAGGGTTTAGACCCAGGGGCCCTGCCATGGCGAACAGCTACAAGCGGGGTCACGTGAAATTAAAAAAAAAAAAAAAAAGCCTGTAGCGGCGAGTGACCTAACACAGGCATGGACAGCAGAAAAATGAACTCAATTACAGCTATGACATATTGCAATATACACTCAATAACGTGTGGGCTGCTCACCTGTATATAAATGCCCTGCCATGGCGAACAGCTGCAAGCGGGTTACGTGAAATTAAAAAATAAAAAAAAAACCTGTATATAAATTAACATGCATATGGATCATCACTCCAAGGAATACGAATGCAGTCACAATCGAATCACAACAGTCATCTCACATACAAAGTTCAAATATACACTCAAAGTGAGCTTTTGATGTACTCCAATTGACAAAATAAAGTTGCGGAATAAATATTCTCATGCCTCTTGGAACATCGACGTTCCCAAGATTGCTGCGGCGGTTGTGCAGAGGCACATTATTCGGTCGCTGGACGATCTTGGGCGCTGTACCATTTGAGTACATAAAGTAGATGGGCTTGTACAGTAAGGAATTCGAGTGCATTTGTTACTGTATGCATCAAGTGAGGCAGTTTTTTGTGTGTGCGCCTTAGTCTATTGGGACGACCCGTTCACTCCCCACTATTTTTTGATTCCGTGGCGAGTCGGATTTATCTTTGCTCACCGGCGAACATTCTGGCGAACTCTTGACAAGTTGTAATATTACACTTGCATTCTTGCGTTCTGATGAGGGTTACCTTTTCAAACAGTTTTGCGTGGAAACACAGGCAATTTCGCGAGATAGTAATAGCCTGAACTCAGCTTATTGTGTCATGTATTGCTGAAGTATACAGTTGGCATGAAAGTTCGTCAACATAGCATGTTGTCCGATTTACACCGTCTATACACTTAACATTCATATTAACCGAACTCCAGAACTTCGCAGACTTACCAGCACCCTCGAGTACATTGGATGAATCGGAATGTGAAAACGTTATTTAATAATAGGAGTCATTAGTCTCAGTTACGGGACGGGTCGCTCTTTGATTTACACATGAACGCTCAGATTAATTGTCTGCGGCGGCTACAGGTAGCTACAGGCTTTTTTTTTTTTTTTTTTAATGTCATTAATCGCTTTCCGCCCTAGGGGCTATGGCGATGTTTTTAAGTACATGAAAAGCTACAGGCATGGGATGAGAGTGTGATTTATATTGTTCGGCAAAGAAAAATAGTAACAATATATAAATAAAGCTATATAGCACAGCACATTGCTCGCATCGATTGTAATCACACTAGAGAATTTTCTTAACATACTTGTTGCTGCTCAGTCGCTCAAAGTGCTCGACTATCAACTCTGCTTCCTTGCCCATTTTGTTCAATGCTTTTTTCAACTCTACGATATGCATCTGCGGTGCAAAAGTGCAATAATTCCAACAAAACCTCTCCAAACCCTCATCGCTGAAAATTTTCCTCATCTCAGCGACACTTGCAATGTGCAATTCAACCTCTTCAAAGTATTCCTCAACCCTCTCCAAATCAGCATCTGTATAGTTAGTCCCTAATAGAGAAGTGAAGAAGTTCTGATATCTTTCAGATGTTTCCGTTGCCTTCCCTTCTGCAAACGTGACCCGTTGGTATATCTCCGGTGCATGAAGCCAGAAGGTGAAGTACATATCTTCAACCATTGGTCGTATGAAAGAGTGATGCTCAGGATACCGAGTCTCCAGATCTTCAAGCCTCAATAGCGAGTTATGATACAGCTTGTCCATTGCAATTGTTGCACGACCCAATGGGGCATCCATCATCTGCCTTCGCTTCTTCGCACGTGGCCAATATTCTCTCCAAATGCGTGCAATCACCTCTGCAGCCTGTCTTTCTACAGCGTTGAAGAGTTGCTCTTGTGCCTCATCATCTACAGCTTCTTGATGTTGGGAAACAAAGTCTTGTAAAGGACGTACTTCTTCGAGTGTTACCGTTGGAATTCGGCATCGTTGTATCACGGCACTGTACAGAGCAAACCTGCGGTCATCGCCTGGAGTTGTGACTAGAGTAATCCCCTCCCTCCCTCTATACACTGCGAATGCATCATGAATGTGCTGAAGGAAGGATTCCTTCGTCTGTGTTTGAGGCGGCCTGATTCCCATCCAACTTCCGTGGCTAGCGAGAGACTGTTGATTTAAGTCAGTGGGATACTGCCATCTAGTACTATCGGGGAAATATCATGAGAAACTCACAAACATGAGATTCTCCCATGTTGTCGCGAAATAAGCTGGCCATGGTGTCACACTGCTCAAGTTGATGATGCAGATGCAAATGACGTCAAAACATCTTCTTAGGATAAACTGCTTTGGCACTGTTGAACCCCGGTCCCCGCCAAGTTTGAACTTGTGGGTCTCTATTTTGAAGAATTTTTCCGTCAGGTCGAGTAAACTTCTGGCGAGGTCCAAGAGACAGGCATTGGCAGCCGCTGAATCATCACGCAATGGATCATTTACACGTTGCGAGAATCCAAATGTTTGCATCATAGCTTGCATTGGCGACAGTGGTTGAACCGGCCGGCGGTGATGATAAGACGAATAAACGCTACGTAGTTGCTTCATATGAACCTCAATCCAGGACGTAGCAATCAGGAACCCACTACGTTCTCCCCCGAGCAGGAGCTGTATATGTTAGTAAATTACATCACGAATTGCGAGTGGGACTCACGAGATATGTCGCAATCCTTTCATATAAAAAAAGTACCGCATGAAAAGATTGCAATTGTGAAGTCTCAAGGGCAGCCACGGACTTGAAAAATTTAGTGAGACTTGGGAACTGTATTATGGTTTATTTATCAATTATGATATCTCGATTGAAAGCGGGGACTGTAATCTCACATCAGCTCGTCTATGGAAGTTCCTCTGAAGTATTGGCCGTCTATTAAAGAGCTCCAGCCCCTGCCTTTTGGGTTCGTCAAGGTTTCTGTCTCGCAAAGTCCGTTTAATCAACCCTGAGATGGTGATCCGTGTGTGGGTGGCAGCTCGAGTTCCTGCGTTTGGTCAACTCACGTAAGCTCATTTGGTCGCAATTGTCGAATGTATGAATATACACACCTAGCTGTTCTGATCTTTGTACTTGTTCTAGCAGCTCAGAAAAACTGTTTCTCGAGCTCCATTCCTCTTCGAGGTGTATATCCCTCGCCAGAGTCTGCAGATCGTCCCGCAACCAGCGATACTCTTTATTTTTCTCCAAGTGGGTATTAAAAACTGGCACTAATTCAATCATGGTAGGATCCTGCCGGGCAGCGGATATATATGTCAACTCTGCAAAAAGCGCCTCGAGCCATCTTCGTTCTGGAAAGCAGAGCATAGTCAACTTCTATCCCAGAAACAGCTGTGGCACGGATTCATGGGGTGAACGGGGTGAACGGGGAAATAGCATACGCCTGGGCCGGAAATCTTTCATTAAATCTTCCTCGTATTGCATCACTTGTCGAGGAGTATGTCCATAAAAGATTTTTAGCTTGGACATTATTCGTGCTAGTTGATGAATATACTTCATCAGGGTAAAAATCTCAGTAACCCGTAAACTGAATATATATGTTCAGCACTTACATTGTTCAATGCCTGAACGTCCAGTTCTGCCCCGGGGCGTGAGTGTTGATATGGGCATTGCAGGGCAGGCCATGCCCCTGTGGAAATCTTCGAACACTTGCCTAGCGCGCCGTCAACCTACTAAAGCAACCAGTCAGGAAACAGAAAATTGTATACAAACCTGAAAGTGCCTGTTGTGGACAGTAAGTGGATGATTTTGCCCGGTTCCACAGAGTGAATGCTTTTTCCAAAGCCATGAAACTTGACTTCACGATTAACCTTCCAAACCACTTTCTACATGCCCTCAGCAATTGCTCTTCCGACAGCTGCCTTGACATTGGCCCGCCGGCTATCGACACCAGGGGCGATGCGTGAAGCAGGTTGTACGAAGCACGATTCCCATGTTTGTAGGCACCAACATATCGTTTTGCGACGTCCGGGACCTTTTCCCTGGAAAAGTATAACAGTCTTGCTACTTCCAGTCCATAGGAGATTGCGTCCAATGGGAGCATACCGAGCTCGTGCACTCTGCCTAAGGTCTCCTCCATTCTCTCCAGAGCCTAGATAAGATCTCTAATTAAATATTGTATTCACTCTACCAGAAGGTCCCATATACTCACAACGATATCCAAATACTCTTTGGTTCCTGCATACCCATCTATGAAGTAATCTTCTCGCTTGAGTGCACTCTTGTTCAATCTTAGTAAGTATGTTAATCTGCGGTAAAGAGCATCCCAGAGCAGATTCATTCCTGGCCTGGCACAAGGATGATGTTCTAAGGCATAGACCGGAGACTTTCCGTCAATTGTGGTGCGCAAGTCACTGATGAGTAGCAGTTGTTGCATTCTGCTCAATTCGCGTAATTCAATTTGACTCTTCATGTCATCAAATGGCGCAAAGAGTACTGCTTCGGTAACCTTGCCTATGGAGGTTAAGTATTGAAACGCATCCTTGATTCGATTTTGAGACCGGAACAGATCCAGAAGGTCTTCAGTGTACCCTCTCTGTCGGTAGAACATCTCAATCTTGAGATCTGAGCCAAGCAAACGCAATGATCTAGTCTTATAGCTTTGGGCAAGTTTGCCTTGATGAGCAAGGAGATTGCAAAGCCTTGACGATCTCTGGTAAAGAACCGGGTCTAAATCATCCTTGACACTGAAAACCAATTAGTTTCTGCTCGCGACATCAAACCTAAAGTAATGATTTACCGTTCCAAGTACTCAACAAGATCTTCATATAGCGCTCCTCGCCGGAGGGCTCTTGTTGCCTCTGCATACATCTGTGCAAGATGGTAGTTGTCTGCTGCAGTACTGTAATCCCCGGCTCTTTCATACAAGGGAGCTGCTTTGTCTGGTCGAAGCTTCCCAGACCACATAGCTGCAGCCTCACGAAATAAATGGCCAGCCTCGTAAGATTTGGATGCTTCAAGAGGATGTTCCGCATCCAGAAACAAATGTGCGGACTCTCGGTATAGCTTGTGGAGCTCTTCTCGCGTTACTGGGGTTAAAGCTTTTGAGATTGCGAGGGCTTCAGCTTCCTGGCGGCGAAGATTGGCCAGTGCTAAAGTTTGGAGCTGTTTATGTTGCGTCTTTTGGAAGCAAAAAAGGGCCTGAAGATGGCCCTGTTAGCGTGTGACGGCCAAACGCAAATAGAGATTCGAGACTTTACCTGCTTGAAAAGCTTTTTCTCCATGAGATACCTTCCATTCTTGAGCCATAACTCAGGATTTCCTGAGCTTCCTGAGCGGAGAGCTGTAATCTTTAGAGAAGCCTGGTAGAAAATTAAATTGGTAAGAAGCAGATACGGCAACCTTGATCACTCTTGATCAGAGGTAACCTACATCAGCATCGCCTGGGTTTACTACGTCAATTAAGGGCTTTTGGACTTTAGTAGTCCACATATCCACGATGACTTTAGCCGTGCTTGCATCCTCCTCAATCATGCGAAGATTGGCCCGACAGCGGGTGACTGCCACGTACAGAGTCTGAATTCATGTACGTTAGAATCAATGCTCATCACGTAAATCCACTGTCGCTAACAGACCTTCAGTTCTGAACAAAGGACCTGAAATTAGTTATGGATGTATTAGTAATAAAATTCCAGTGGTCCGTTGGACGGCTAGGATATAGCTCACAGAATGCCTCTTTGGTTCAAAATCGCCATATTTCACTGGATTGATCAATCTATCCAAGGTGCGGTAGTGCGACGCATGAGGACTAGACGAAAAGAAGTTCAGCAACACTACATCCTCAAACTCCATCCCTTTACTTTGTAATACAGTCAGAATTAAAACCTCAGCACCAATGCGTGAGTGAATCTGCTTCTGCGCTTCCTCGTCACGGACCAAGATCACTTGATCTGCCCCGAAGTCTGCCAACCTGTCGTACAGATCAACAAGTCCAAAGGACTGATTCACGAGAACATCCTCTGCTTTGAAACCGGCTAGTAACTGTTAGCAAAGCCACTAATGCGATTGCAACACGGTCCGAGGAATACCAAAGAATATAGGTTTTGGTCCGGAATACTTTCCAATCTCTGGGCTGAGCTTATCAATCAAGTCTGGAAATCCTGAAGGCCACATCGAATGTCAGCAAGCAGCCATCCCAGTGTGATTATTGCCCGTAAGGTGGATTCAACGTACCATTGCATAAACACTCAATTATAAGCGCACCAAGTGAAATGATTCCCTGATGAGAGCGGTAGTTCTGAGCCAATTTGAATTCCATTAGTCTAGATAAGGTGCGCTGGCCTGATGCTGATGCAGTATGCTCGAATACTTCGAAGAATAGCTTTTTGACATCATTAATCCTAAAGGTGGAGTCCCGAGATATACACTGAGCACTGTCGCCCGCTACAAGGATATTGATGATGCCTTAGTAACTATCGCAGTAATTGTGGACATTTGCGAGTTGGTGAAGGAGCATACCCAAATGAATTCCTCTGGGATATTTGACCAAACTTAAGATCAACTCAATCTCGATCAGCCGTTGATCCTGAATTTCTGTACAACATCTAATTAGCCAGATGCGATGTACTCCCTTAGTGCGGAATCACAAGCTTATGACATACCATCAACGTACACTTCCTCAATGATATCTCTCAGTGAGGCCATGGCTTGCCCACTTTGCTGCAATAGTAGAAACACATTCTTCGTCCTATCTACGCCGTCCCAATCTCGATATTCTGCCTTCAGCTTCTCGTAGTGCTCGTAAACACTGTAAACCCGACTTCTCTCTGCTTCTGAGGTAAACAGAGGAGCTACTCGAGAGCTTTTGCTTAAATACTGTTCACGGCTAAGTTGCTGCAGACCAGAGAGTGAAGACGTGGATCCTTTGATGGTTCCCATGATTTCCGAGAACACAAGGTCAACGGGGATGTTCTTCTTGAGTCCGTTTGAGAAGCGTGTCCAATAGTCCCGGATAAATGTTTCAACTTGAACCTCTTGCGACGCCCGCAGAATGCTGTTCCTCCTATGAGCCTGTGAGTCGTCGGGGCTGTCAACTGGACCAATAGTATCATCAAAGTGCTTCCTCTGCGCAACCTTGAGGCTCCTCTCGAGCAACGTCAAAAACTTCTCGTAAGTACATACCAATGGAAAACTATCGTTGGGCATTGACCAAAAGTCAGTAACATCAGCATTCTCATCCTTCTCCTTAATGGTCTCAAGCTCTGGAGCCTCGTCGACTTGATCACTGTCAAATTTCCCGAGCTGACAGCTAATAAGTTTTCGAATGTAGTCGTTCAGTTTACCAGCCAAAATCCCCGATCGAGTGATAAAAATCTGCCGCAGAGGCCTTGCGTGTTCTGCGCTATGTTTGCTAGCTAAGTAGCTTCCCAACAGTTTGAAAACAAGACAAGTAGTCTTGCCGGTGCCGCTTCGTCCGAGGATAATTGATGAGGATGTTTTCTGCCGGATGATCTCAACTTCTTCGTGGGCCACGTCGAAAGGAAACTCGGCAGAGGTTCCGCTTTTGAAAATTCCATCGAGGATGATTTGGGTCAACGTGTAGAATTTCCCAGTAACAATGGCATTGTGTAAGTCGAGACTTTCATCCCGAGACAGCGTTCCAATAACATGCTCCTCTTGAAGCACTCCCCGGTCGAAGATTTGTGGAACTACAGTTCCAGTCCGCGGATCTTCGACACGGAGTTTGCAGGCTTCGACAAACTGTTTTCCGAATGTTTTCTGGTGTCGAGAAATGACTCCTTCAGATTGAACGACCTCTTTGTGATCTCCAATTCTCCACACTATCAGATGCATAGCTGGTTAGTTTACACCCTGCGATAAACAATCGATATTGTAGGGGCAAAGTTTAGGAGTAAATCTGCGCCCAACGGATCTCACAAACGTTTGATAGCTATGCGAGTAATGGTATAGTTCTATGTACACAGTGCAGCGACTGGCATGAGGGCATACCTAAAATAACTTGCGATGCCATTCCAGCAGTTTGATCGAACGCAACGTGCACGTGCCATACTATTCTACCATTATCATCGTATACTGCCTTCTTAATCGGAACTGGAAAGTCCGGATTGACGTGTTTCTTTGTTAATGCCTTTCTTCCGCCCCAATTACCTGAGGCAAGCTCGCGAAGTTTATTCTCGACCGCTTTGAAGGAACCTGCTTTTCTTGAATCGGCTAAATCTTTCATGGCCTGGCGTGACAAAACGATTCTCCAACATCCCAATCCCTTCAATTCCTGGCGTTCAATTTGGCCCTCGTTTTCTATCCGGCATTCCTCGATTTCCTGTTTTGCCGTCATTGGTTCGAAGGATACTTCATGTTTACCCAGATGAGTCATGGAATGTCCGACGTTAGCAAGCTTTTTGCAGCAGACGCCGCAAGGGAATGATGCAATGATCTTTTCTAGAATCCCAAATGCTCGAGCCAATTCTAACTGTTGAACTGTATTCCGTGCTTCTGCCAAAGTTCTTGGAACTGGACTCCCAAAGGATTTAAACAAACTTGCGAGATTTTGGGGAATCATGATAGCCTTTGTCTCCTTACTTGCCTTCCCTGCAGCCCCTGACTTTTTGTCCCCTGCTGTTAGCTTGCGCATATTCTTCGGATTCGCCTTTACTGCTTTGAATGATGGTTGGGAATCTTGCCCAGAAATGGAGGGCTGTGCCGCTAGATACTGCTCTCGCAAGATGGTAATAGACTTCCAATCCTCACAAGGCTCGGTAATATTATGGTCAAACCCACAGTCAGAGAGCTTAATAAGTCTGTCAATCCATTTCACCAGAATGGAATGGCGATGGTCGAACAACGATCGCCCATATTTTTGATTTTTGATGAGATCTCCCACAATTTCGGCACCGACAGGATTTGCGACGAGCCTTTCCAACAGTTTGGTTTCTGGAAACATGGTCAGTTTCGAGAAAATCTGCACGACCAAGCCAGGAGGACTCTCGCAATAGTATTGGCTCTGTAATGCAACTGAGATCAGGTCAACAATTTCTTCGGATATGAAAAGGTCCTGGTATTGCTCCCCAAATAGAGGCAATACAATTCCCTCAACCAGTGCCTTTGCTAGCGATCCATTCTCCTCTGCTCCTCTGAGAAAAAAGGGCTTCAGCTTGCGGTAAAACTCGACAACTGGCTTTGATAATTCCTGGAAACCTAAAATGAACGTATCTCTGCTTGTTTCAACAGTAAGCAAGTTATATATCGAGGAGGGATCTTGCGCGAGAAGCCGATGGGCATTAGAAAATGCTGAATAGTCTTGCGCAGGCTGTAAGACAACCAAGCGGTAAAAATGATCCGTTTGTTTCGTTTTTTGCCCAGCCTTTGCTGGATGGAAGCTAGGAAATACAGCTGCGCTGGTGAAGCGCGTTGCATGCGGTGTTGTAGCTATAGGACTGGCCATGGCAGGCCCGCGATTGTTGGTGTTCGAATTTAGTGAGTTTTCGGTTTAGTAGTGCTCTATATCCTGATTACGACCCTATTGCATATCAGTCAGTCAGCAGATTACCTTCGATACGTTGGAAAAGACACAAGACGTTCTAGATGCAACTTGTGTCATCAGTGGATAATACAAAACAGTATGAATTCCTCTGACCACAACTCACATATTCGAATCAAGCAAATCTTTTGGTTTGGTGCCTTTTGACGTATGTAACTGTTGACGTTGGTAGGAGAGAGCAGGAACTTTTATGGAGCCCGGATTGTGGATCAAACCTCGCACTAGGACGAGAATGCATTGCCGCGCAAACAACCCAGGATCTGCATGTAGATCAGCTGACACGTGATGTCGGGCCTGAGGCACAGCCAATGTGCGCTAAGACTAAATTAAATAGCTACTGACTCTGAGCATACAAATGATTGGGGCGGCAGATGCAGGCTCCTGTTTCACTGTGCATGGAGTTACGGAATAGAGGGAAAAAGAAACCTAAAAGTCGAGTACCCCCATAATCTGGCGAGCAAGATTCCTAGTCGGAGTTTCCGGGTTATGCCGAATTCTGATCTCTTCTATCCCCTATTTCGCCTAGGAAGTGTCTCTCTTGCCCCCATCAACATAGAATTAGCAGCCTTACGCAACGCCTCCCCTTTACTGACGGGGGGTTTTGCTCGCCAGATTATGCGGTACTAGGACCCACGATGGAGGTATCATACTAGTAATTCGCGCACCGAATCGACCCGTGGCAGGCGGATAGCCGCATGCACTAGACCAATTGTCATATTCTAATAAACACCAATTCTATCACAAAGTGGCATTGTTGTTTATGTGCAACCAACAGTAGGCTTCCGGCAGGTTTGTTACCGATGAAGCGAGGAAGAAGTTAGATGAGGACCTGAGATGATCTTAGGTTGAAATCTAATCCTTTATTTGAGTGCTGAAGACGAGTTCAGCGTAAGTAGCTATCAACATAGCTTCCATTCTCTTGAAGCCTGACACGGCTAGCTTGCGTACCCAATACTCTCACCAGTTTGGGTTTTCATTTTCATTCATTTTATTGCTGCCCAAATACTATTGCTGAAGTATGATTTCCATAGCAAACATTCGTATTGTACAGTGCGTAGGCAAAAGTCTTCGGGATTAGGCAGTAAAAAGGAAAGCAAGGCGTGCATCTGAGTGGACCCTCCTTGCATCTCTTTTTTCGGTACTGTTCGAAAAAGTACTGAAAAATGAATAAAGTAGCTAACGAATTTGCAGAAAAACATTAGAGAACTTGAATGAGCATCACAGAATCTAAATCCTTTCTCAGAATTCAAAAAGGAGTGCTTTTGGTTACGTTGTTGTGTTTTCTCAAGGGGGGTCCTCTTGAATGCATGCTCGTGACTCCCAGGCTTGGTAAAACGCTTCTCCTAATACTGCATAGTCCCGAAGTCTTTTGCCTATGCACTGTAGTAAGAATGTTCACATTTGATGGCATCCTAAAAATTGTAGAAAGGAGAATCGACAAGTCAAAACTAGCCTCCGCATTGCCACATTTCCCTTGTCACTATCCTAGAAAGTCGACCACATTTCTGCGCATTTCCACTGGCATCATAACTCTCCCTTACCATTGCGACGATAATGGTGCCGACGAGATAAGGCCAGTGCGCCGAGGTGACAATTTTTAATGTAGGCGCATGCCCATCCTTCTCCGCACACACTGGGCTGGAATTGTAAGCTACTATTCTAGAAACGTGTATGACTGCATGCAGTCTGCGGCTCATCGGAAATACAGATTTGGCCACTGGACAGACATTGAGCCAGTAGCTTTCTCGGCCATAGGCAAGTAGCCTCTTTGCGGGGTTATTCAAAACAAAAGGCCAATAACTTGCCTAGCATTGGACTACGCCCTGAGAATCTCGAATTTCATTTTTCTGAAAGGTGTTTAGCGAACCGTGTATGAACCAGAGTCCGCTAAGTTTGTTAGAACAAAAGACTTAAGTTTATGGGAAAATTCTTGGCTCGCAGTGCATGTACAATAATCTATAAGTAAATATTGCCTGCTTGCATTTCCTATTTACGCTTATCAAGTCAAATATACCTGAATGAGTACCTACCATTGTGCTGCTACCGCTGCGAGCTGGGAAGCAAGTTATGGCCTTCACTTGTCAACAACAAGTGACTGATATATACTATGCATCTTCCCGGTAGGTATTATTGTTGTAGCAATTGCCTGTTACAACACACATTGTTCTTATCCGCTCAGAATCATTGAAAACGTTCAATACTGGGTGCTGTTGACTTTGATTCTCATCTATTATCCTCGAGGGAAACATCGGTGAGAATTTCTTCCACACTCTTTGGCTGTCTGGTGATGACACTACTGCTGTAGTTCACCAGCTTCCCAGGACACTAGCATGCGGGACACATTTACCACCGCAACTGCGCCAGCTTCGCACTCAGTATCTCAGCAACCACAAGGTCAATTATTAATGCGCTTTGCAGAGGAATTAGAGAAGAGTAATTCTTGATATCTAGCACTTTGTTTCCTGAAAAATTGTGGGTGCGAAGGAATTATGGCTTGTCGCATTTCTGTCGAGACGCTTGGCATTTATTTGTATGGGTCCCCGTACAAATACCACCTGGAATGAATTCATTGAAAAAACACAGACACTCACATGCAACAGGATCGCTCAGCAGGTGTGTATAACAACATAGCTAGGTACTCTCTGCAGTAGTTGTAAAATTATTTACAAAATCCGTATTTCCCAACGAACCCATTGGTATGAGAACAACCCCAAAGTACTTGCTGATACAAACGTATTTGAACGGCTGACCAATGCATACATAGCAAACAACTGTAAGCGTGAGAACAAACAAACTAACAAAAATCTTTTGAGGGTTTAAATTAAAAGAAAATAGAATGAACAGGCGGTGGAGAACCAGGTGAGCCCGGACATGGGTACCTAATTTGCCGAAATCCATAGTGTATTTTCTGGGGTGCATCGTCAAATTGGTGGTTGTAACGCGTACGATCGAGTTGAGTTGGCCGTGTAGCTACCGACTGTATGCTCTCCGTATCCCGTTTGTAGATCTAGATTGGGGCAAAGCTTGTATTTGTTAGTGCTCATGTTCAAGATAATTCTTCCACGAGGTACCGCTCGGTGAGATATCCGTCAACACTTTACTACTGTTCTACGACGTTTACCAGAAAGTACTTTGGATTGCGAGTTCCAGGAAAACCAAGCAGTATAGGCAGGGTAATTCAGAACCGTATCATGCTTTCCATTTTCTGGCACATAAATCCAGAAGCAAATTGAAGTTAAAACTTTTACTCCATATCAAAATAATAGCGATATTCAGATTAGAAAAATCTGGCCAGATTTCCCGGATTTCAGAATTTTATCAAGTCCGGAAAATCCGGTCATCTCCACACAAAATTTTATCTGGTATTTTCATGTTATAAACCAGTTAAACCGGTTTATTTTCGCGTTTTTTTTCAGAAAAAATCCGGTCGGATTTTTGCGACAACTGCATATATATGATGCATTTTGCGGGCCTTGATGCAATATTCAAGACCTGGTGTGCATAAATTCCGGTGGATTTTTGGACCAAAAACCAGTTTCCGATTTGACAAAAAATCCGATTTTCACAAGAGGGTACTCAGACTACAGACCGGAGAAACTGGTTTATCCGCCGGATTCCATTATATATGAGGACAGTCTAATCTGAATACCGCTAATAAGTACATCAAATGGATATTAGTTTGGTACGGTTGAAAAGCCCAGCTTGGCTCAATCCACTATTCACACTCGTTTTTGTTCGTCGTTTTTTTTTTCCCCTGTTGGAGTATGCTTGCCCTCTTGACTTCCTGAATTCCGCGCATGTTTACATCTCCACTCTTCTTGCGTGCGAAAACCTGTTCCGATTCAGAGTGGAGATCTTGATAAGGAGAGCCCCTTATCTGATTCTTGAGTTTATTGGTGTGACTGGACAGAAGCAGGGTTCGGGGGGGGGGGGGTGCTGTTAGCAAGACCTGATGATATGAACAGGTGTATCCATCTGATAAAGCTTGATGTCTATACAGTATGCTTTCAACATAAGAATACTCGATATAAGAAAATAATGTTCCGATTAAAGAATATGACTGACTCGCCCACATACAAATTGTTGTTAAAACTACAGATTGCGAGCTAATGCGGTGGGATACAGTTGATTGATTGTTTTTGAAATAAGCATTCCAAAATGGCTCTATGTATACCAGGAAATACCTTCATACCCAACTTGACAATTTGGTGCTGTATGAGGTTGCACGTAGTAGCAGATTAGAGGAAAAAATCATGAAATCATCGAAACGTCAGTCTGTATCACGGCGAATGGCAGAGCCTAACTCCAATGCAAATTAAGAATATTTTCATTGCTAGAATATTCTTAAGTTTTTTTGCTTTGTCATGTACATATTCTTCTACTAAATGTGCTTTAAATACTAATTGGGGAGCTTATCGATAAGCGATACCCCACTTCTCGCCATGTACCGTATAAACACACACTTGATCTAAATGTAACTCACCATTACCATCAGTTGTAGAATTCGTTGAGCATAGAATTTACTTAAGTAAATCCCCTAATTCGATTCATATACTCATCATGCCTCCAGCTGGAGCTCCTAAACGACAAAATTGGACCCAAGCCGAGCATCACGATATACAAGAATATGCAGCACAAAATTCAAAATGCGGCTAGCCGGCAATCAAGTGGTGGTATGAGCAAAAGTATCCAGCCAGATAAGACATGAATCAAAGACTCTCCTTCTTGTACGTATATCCATTCTCCCAGTCGAAGAACAGATACTGATTGCCTGTAATTGGGTATTCAGATTACAAAGATCTGGCCGAATTTCCGGATTTCAAAATTTTATCGAACCCTGCCATGGCCAAGTGCTACAAGCGGGGTTATGTGATTTAAAAAAAAAAAAAAAAAAAAAAAAAAAATATTTTATCGAGTCCGGAAAATCCGGCCATCTCCATACAAAATTTTATCTGGTCTTTTCAAGCTGGTTAAACCAGTCTACTTTCATGTTTTTTTGTGGAATAAATCCGATTCTTATAAGAGGGTACTCAGAGTATAGACCGCATAAACTGGGTTTATCTGCCGGATTTTCATTTTCTATGGAGACGGTCTAATCTGAATACCGCTAGTTGCAGCAAAAGAGAACTAGGAATTAAATAGAATTTAGTGTATGGCATATGCGAGTTTATGTAGGCATTTGGTGTCGATATAGCGAGCGTCATGTATATTATATGGCTGAATCGCCAGTCTACTTGATATAAGAATTCGATATAAGAATATTTACCTGCCGCCCGACAATATTCTTACATCGAAAGTGTACTATATGCCTAACCTGGTATCATAGTTCTGTGCTCTACCTATGCTCCTCAAGACTGCACTAGTAACGCTTGCCAATCACAACATTCAGGAAAAATATATGCAGCCTTGTGCATGACGCATATCTTTGCTTCTCACCGCTTCCCCACAGTTAATATCTACTCCATATCCACCTGAATTATTGCACGCTGCAAGTAAGCTGCATATGGTGCAGTAGCCAAGCCGATCAGCAGATCTCAATCCTATTGAGAGGATCTGGAGAATGACCGAGACAAGACTAAAACAAACGTCAAGATACAGTACTACAGCAGCGGGGGTATGTCAACAGATGCAGGAGGAATGAAACATTTTGAAGCCTTGTAGATAGTATGCCTGAGCGAGTCAGAGCTGTAATTGCCGCCAACGGCAGCCACACAAAATCCTGACTCACAGTCGGCCTGGCTAAACACAGTATGCAGCTTGCTTGCAGCGTGCGATACTCCGAGTGCTTTGAATCAATCTGCATGGCACGAGACTCGCGTACCGGCATAGACAGAGCCTTAGGAGGTACTCGAGTACACATTAGCCTTCCTGTAATTAATCGCACGAAGCCCTTCCTAAAATGGCAACACTTGTTCTGCAACCACACTTCCCGCCCCCTGTCATACATGTGCATGGCAGGCGGACTGATCCGAGCTGACAGTGCCCAAGACGAACGCTCGACAAACGAACTCTCTTGCTACGCCGCCTGCAGATTTCCCTTCGGTTTCAAAATCAAAACAAGCATACACTCTGTTCAGGTGTATGCACGCTCCCGGCAAAACCCAACCGTATACCCATCAACAATAACAAACTCCGCAGATTTACGCTCAAAGATATGAGTAACTCGAGCTGCCAATCGATATCATACAGCTACAGCTATCAATCTACCAGTTGAAAGAAAAAAAAAAACAGACCAATGTCGGTAACCTGGTTGACTCACAAATTTTCCCATCAATCAGATTATATCATACCCGAGGATCTGTCCTGCATGCCAACTGCCGCCGCACCCCAGTTGGAATAAAGAAAACATGTAAGACATAAGCTACATGTTCGAGTTTTGGTACACCACCATTCCCACACACAGAAAGTATAGTATTAATCCTTTCAATTTACACTTGCAAAAATTGCAATATGTTCTGCAATATCAATATTTGTCTAGGATGCATTTATCCGACATTCCCACCCAGATTCATCTCCTGTACCCCGTGGAGCCTCAATCGGAGAAACATTCATGCTTACTTTAGCCCGTATGCTATGATGCAATAACCGGAGTTCGGGAGATTGCCGAAGTTCAACTGATTGACCTGCGCTCAGCAAATCACAAGTACGCATACATTTACCACGCACAACGAACCAATCGCTCCAACATCTTTTTTCTCCTATTCGCTACACTAGGAATCGAAAATCAATAAACAAATCTCCAATCCCGAGCAGAGAAAATCTGCTTTACTCGTAGCTCACACCCATGGCAAGTAACTAGGGTTGGCAAGATTGCCGAGACACCTACCGTCCTTCAGCATCCCTGACGATTCGCAAAATTTAACGGGTAAAATGTCCTAGTGAAAAAATTACAGATTATCCGCGCCCTGTAACATCTTTTTTGCCAACTTATTCGCAAAATGGAATTCAATAAATACATACCTATAATTCATGCTTTTTGAATTGCATCCCTGTGATTCCGATTCCAGCACCACAATCGTCTGGCGCCCATTCATCCTCCAAATATTTCATCTCCATGCCATCTCCCACAACCATGAAGAGGTCCGAACACACATCACATCTTTACAACACAAATCACCAAAACCCGACCCACAAGCTTAGGATATCATGCACCCCAACCCATGAATCAAACTAATTAACACACCATCTAGATACGCAAACCAAGATTTCGCCACACGCACCGACAGCGACGATCCCGAATCCCACCCAGATACATACCCAGATCATCGCAGGTGCAGAGCACCCCGCCCGCCAAGCTTTTCGTTCTCGCTTCCGCTGCAAAGCGGCAACCGAGGCTATTGCCGCTCCCTCGCTACCTGGACTACGAGGTCTTTTGGCGTGCAAAAGTTACAAGTCTGGTTGCGTAACGTGATCCTGATAATTTGCACCTGCACCTCAACCATAAATGTTTGATACGCCATAAACATATCATACAGCAGCCCTCTTGTCAACTATAGATCATCATTCATTCTGGGAGCAATAGGCGTTACAAAAACCTCCTGGCATCACTTTGTATGCTTATGTAACCCTGCCCCGCGGCCGTACTCTCACCTCAATGACCCTTCCCTGCCATGGGCTTGCAGCTCGTATGCGGGGTTATATGAACTACAACAAAAAAAAAAAAAAAAAAAAAAAAAAAGCCTCCTTGGCCGGGAATCGGCACATACCCTTACCCTTTCCGTCCGTCCCTGCACACCAAGCATCCCTGATTGCTAATCCTCGCCATCATGGGTGTCTAGGCGGATCCCATTCGCATTTCCAACCCGAAGTTCCCCCGTCGGGGCACGCACTCAAACTACCTCCAGATATGCTCAGCTTACTAATGCCACCGGAGTTCCGGAGTCTTATTCTCCTCCGATGCTGACATATGGCGTTTCCCTCCGCTCCGGATCCAGGGTGCCGGCACTCCCGGAGACACTAAAGTATATTTTATCCACACTTCCCGCCGCCTTCAACATTTACTTCCTTTTTCCTTCCCTTGCTCGTCGAGTTTTTTCTCAGCCTTTGCGAAAAAATCACAATTCCCCCCAATCATATCGGATATACGGATCCGTACATATACTTCCGAGCTAATCAATCTACTAACCGATTGGGCATCGCACTGGCAACCCATCTCGTGCGGATTTAAGTGGAAAGCTTATTGGAGCGCATATATATTTTGTTTTCTCGCCTTTTTTTTTTTTTTTTTTGTTCACCTTTCCCTTCCTTTATTTTATTTTTAACATTTTATGGGTTTGGTTTCTATCTCTCGCGCCAGTGTACACTGTTTTGTCTCTTCCCGGAATCGCATCGGGTAGTGACATCATCGATCTTGTCTAAGTCACTACTAATGGTAATTTACGAAGTGGAGGCATAAACATCAACACGACTCATCGCCAGCATCGATCACTATGGACCCGCCTGGCGCCGACGCACCAGGTCCCAGGGGTAATGGTTCCACGACTACAACTGCCACCGACCCAACCAGGAATACAACGCCGCCTTCGCCGACGGCCAGCACCACCACCACCACTACCCACATCCAGCCACCCCCTCCCGCCGCCTCCGAAAAGGCCCTGCACGTCTCCCGCAGCACCAGCAGTACCGCCTCCGCTACTCCCGACATCGACAAAACTCACACAGGCGACATAGAATCTGGAAATACCCAAAATGGCGGAGATGACAACAAGAAAAAGCGGTCCTGGAATCCCCTTCGCTGGCGCGAGATCCCGCCAATACCCGACAAACCGCAGATGTCGAAGGAGGCTTCTGCAGGGGTGCTGAGCAATCTGACGTTCCATTGGATCGGGGACTTCATGAAGGTGTGTTCCCCTCCCTGCCCATGCTCACACAGTTCTCTTCGTTGCCCGCCGGTATGGTGCTGACGTCCCTCTCTCTACAGGTCGGCTACCTCCGCCCTCTCCACGAAAACGACCTCCCCAACGTCCCTCCCGCCCGGAAAGCCCACGCCCTCTCTTCTCGCCTCCACGCCTCCTTTACGCGGCGCCTCGCCCGCGGCGACCGTCACCCGCTCTTCTGGGCCCTCAACGAGACGTTCTTCTTCGACTTCTGGCTCGCGGGCGGCTGCAGGCTCCTCACGGACCTCTTCCTCGTCATGACGCCCCTCGCGCTCAAGTACCTGATCCGCTTCGCCGCCGAGGCGTACGCCGCCCAGCACACGCCCGGCGCCGCCCAGCCCAGCGTAGGCAGGGGCGTCGGCCTCGCGGTCGGCATTGCCGCCATGCAGATGTGCGCCAGCTTTGCCATGGGGCAGTTCTTGTACAGGGGGATGGTCACGGGCGGGCAGGCGCGCGCCGCGCTCATTGGGGCTATTTTCGACAAGAGTCTGCGTATCAGCCCGCGGGCAAGGGCGGGTGGCGGCGGCGACGGGACAGCCGGGGCCGAGGCTGCCACGGGAACGCAGAAGAAGAAGGGGAAGAAGGGGCGCGACAGCGACCAGCCTCCCGCGGAGGGCTGGACGAACGGACACATCACAAACCTCATGTCGACGGACTCCCACCGCGTCGACTCCGTCTGTGCGTGGTTCCACATCATCTGGACGTCCCCCGTCACCATCATCCTGACCCTCGTCCTCCTGCTCATCAACATCTCGTACTCCGCGCTCGCCGGGTACGCGCTGCTCCTCCTCGGCTTCCCCGCCATCGGCTCCCTTATCCGCGTCCTCACCGCCAAGCGCCGCCTCGTCAACAAGATCACCGACAGGCGCGTCGGCCTCACGCAGGAGATCCTGATGGGGGCGCGCTTCGTCAAGTACTACGCTTGGGAGGAGTCCTTCCTGCGGCAGCTGAAGCGGCTGCGCGCCGACGAGGTCCGCGCCGTGCAGTTCCTGCTCGGGCTCCGCAGCGGGGTGATTGCGGCCGGCATGTCGCTGCCCGTATTCGCGGCGATGCTGGCCTTTATCACGTACTCGCTTAAGGGTAACGGGCTCTCGCCAGACGCGATCTTCAGCTCCCTGGCGTTGTTCAACGCATTGCGGATGCCGCTCAATATGCTCCCGGTGGTCATCTCGCAGGCCGTCGACGCATGGGTAAGTATCAAGCGGATCGAGGCATTTCTCAAGGCAGAGGAAATCCAGGGGCATCGGGAGGTCACCAACGCCGAGAAGATGGGGGACGGCACTGCGATCGAGATTGTTGGCGGGGGGTTTACGTGGGAGAAGGCGAGCGCCGCCGAGGACGAACAGAAGGGAGGCCGGAAGAGGGGCGCGGAGGCACCGCTGCTAAGGGAGGAGATTAAGGAGGCTAAGAGAAGGGAGAAGGAGGAGGAGAAAGCAGGATCGGCACAGAGGACGGCGAAGAACACCACGACATCGGGGACGCCAGCAGAGGAAGCCCCGCCATTCCAACTAAAGGACGTGAACTTGTCCTTCGCTCGAGACGAGCTCGTCGCCATCGTCGGTTCCGTCGGCAGCGGCAAGACGTCCCTCCTTGCCGCAATCGCCGGCGAGATGCGGCAGACCGATGGCACGATCCGCCAGAGCGCCCGCCTCGCCTATTGCCCTCAGTCCGCGTGGATCCAAAACGCCTCCGTGCGCGACAACATCGTCTTCGGCAAGCCGTTGGACGCCGAGTGGTACCAGCGCGTCATCTACGCATGCGCGCTCCAGCCGGACCTCGACATGCTTCCCGACGGGGACGCGACCGAGATCGGCGAGCGCGGCATCACCATCTCCGGCGGGCAGAAGCAGCGCGTGAATATCGCGCGCGCGATATACTTCGACGCGGAAATCGTGCTGATGGACGACCCGCTCTCGGCGGTCGACGCGCACGTCGGGAGGCATCTGTTCGACGAGGCCATTTGCGGGCTGCTGAGAGGCAAGTGCAGGGTGCTGGCGACGCACCAGCTGCACGTGCTCGAGCGCTGCGATAGGGTCATGTGGATTGAGGACGGAAACGTGAAGGCCGTGGGGACGTACGCGGAACTGATGGGCGCAGAGGAGGGCTTCAGGACGCTCGTCGGGGAGTACGGGAAGAAGTACGAGGAGGAACAGCGGCGGAAGGCGGAAGCTGCGGCAAGCAAGCCCGCGCTTGATGATGACGACGACGACGACGACGATGACGAGTCGCCTTCGGAATCCGGACAAGACGACACCACCGCCCCCGCCGGCGCCATGGACGAGATCCGCAAGATTGAGTCTCACAAGAAGAAGCCCAAAGAAGCGCATCCCGCAGTCCCTACCAAGCCCCTCATGCAGACCGAAGAGCGCGCGACGTCCTCCGTCGGCTGGGACGTCTACAAAGCATACATCCGGGCCTCCGGCACGTACCTGTCCGCCCCCGGCATCGTCGGCATGCTGATCCTTTCGCAGGGCGCAAATATCATGATGACGCTCTGGCTGTCGTACTGGACCTCGGACGAGTTCGGCCTGCCGAACGGCACGTACATTGGCGTGTTTGCGGCGCTCGGCGTCGCGCAGAGCGTGCTGATGTTTCTGTTCGCGTTCTGGTTGACGATCGCGGGGACGACGAGCAGTAAGGTTTTAATGGGCCGCGCGATGGAGAGGGTCTTGAGGGCACCAATGAGCTTCTTTGATACAACGCCCATAGGGAGGATAGTGAATCGGTTCTCAAAAGACGTGGATGTAATGGACAATAATCTCACTGACGCAATCAGGATGTATTTCTTCACACTCGTAAGTACGTATTCCCTTTCCTCCCCCCGACCACACTAAACGATAGCCATCTAACGTAAAGACCAGTGGTCTTCTCCGTCTTTATCCTCATCATCGTCTACTTCTACTACTTCGTCATCGCGCTGGTCCCGCTCACGATTCTCTTCCTGTTCGCCGCGTCGTACTACCGCTCGTCCGCGCGCGAGGTCAAGCGGCACGAGTCAGTGCTCCGCTCGGTCGTGTACGCCAAGTTCGGTGAGGCCCTGACGGGCATCGCGACGATCCGCGCGTACGGGCTGCAGGAGCACTTTATGAGCGAGCTCTATCAGTCAATCGACAGGATGGATGCGGCATACTTTATCACGTTTGCGAATCAGCGGTGGTTGAGTTTGAGGCTGGATATAATTGGGAATTTGTGTATGTGTTCATTATCACCCAGCCACCGTTTTTTTTGCACTGACCAAGTGTCTCCTTGAATAGTGGTTTTCACGACTGGTATCCTTGTCGTGACCTCCCGCTTTTCGGTCTCGCCCTCCATCGCCGGCGTTGTGCTCTCTTACATCCTCCAAATCGTCATGATGATCCAATGGATGATCCGGCAGCTCGCCGAGGTCGAGAACGCCATGAACTCCACCGAAAGGATCCACTACTACGGGACCTCCCTGCCGTCCGAAGCCGCCCTGCATACCAACGCCGCCGTGCACCTTCCGCCCTCCTGGCCTTCCGCTGGCGCAATCGAGTTCCGCGACGTCGAGATGCGGTACCGGCCGGGGCTGCCGCTCGTGCTGCAAGGAGTGAATTTGGACATCAAGGGCGGCGAACGGATCGGGATTGTTGGGCGAACGGGCGCGGGGAAAAGTAGTGTCATGAGTGCATTGTTCAGACTTGTGGAGCTGGAAAACGGCAGCATTTGGATCGACGGCGTGGATATCAAGACTCTAGGCCTGCACGATCTCCGCAGCAAGCTGGCCATCATCCCGCAGGACCCGACGCTGTTCCGGGGCACGGTGAGGAGCAACTTAGACCCGTTCGACCAGCACACAGACGAGGAGCTGTGGGCCGCGCTCCGCCGGAGCTACCTCGTCGACGACCACGGGCCCGAGGACAGCGACGGCAAAATCACCCTCTCCACTCCCGTCCTTGACGCCGGCGAGAACTTCTCTCTCGGCCAGCGGCAGCTGATGGCGCTTGCGCGTGCGCTAGTACGCAACTCGCGCATTATCGTCTGCGACGAAGCGACGTCGAGCGTGGACCACGAGACGGACCGCAAGATCCAGAGGACCATGAGGGAGGGGTTCAAGGGGCGGACGGTGCTGTGCATCGCGCACAGGCTGGGCACGGTGGTGGGGTATGATCGGGTGGTGGTCATGGAGAAGGGGGCCGTGGTGGAGGTGGGGAGCCCAAGAGAGTTGTGGGAGAGGGGAGGGAGGTGGAGGGGGATGTGTGAGAGAGGCGGGATTAAGGAGGAGGATTTTGAGGCAGCTGAGAGGGAGGAGGAGTGAGCGGGATGGGATGAAGGCGAACGCTTTGTGGCGGGGATTGTGATGGAGGGGTAATATATAGTGTTTTTTTTTCTTGATCGGTTCTGATGTTTCACTGAACTAGGATGTAATTAGATCATGTATTGATCATGGGCGTTGGAATGGCAACAGTATTGCATTACCAGGGGTTACCATTGATTAATTGGGAAGCGCAATACTGCGGCACTTTGGCGGTGGTGCTATGTCGCGGACACCCCAGCAACTTGAACACATTCCCCCATGACAACTTCAACGACCACTATCTGAACGACCCAGAAAAAACTTAGAACACTCAGACGCAACAGGACAACTTAGTAGGAAGTCGTGAGCGACATGTGTAGTTAGGTAGTATCTGTAGTTGGTTGTAAAAATCGTTTTTGCAATATTGTATATTTTCTACAAGAAACTATTTGGGATGAGAAGAATACACTGGAACGTGGGTAGTTGGAGGCTGAGTATGCAGGTAAACAAATTAAGACAATGAGAACAATACACTGGAAGTGGGTAGTTTGACACTAAGTCTACAGTTAAACAAATTAAGGCGACTCAAATACAGCATCTTACCAGACCTGTTCAGATGATATAGCTATCGTATCAACCTTGAGGAGTTCCTAGAACTACATTCTGCTGTAGGCTTGTGAACATTTTGTATGGGGGATCCCATACAAATTAATGCGAAGCCTTTCCGACAGAACTGTTACAAGCAATAATTTCTTTGCACTTACAATTTGTGATGAAGGAAAAGTTCCAGATATCAAGAACTACCCTTTATCTAATACCTACGCAAAGTGCATTAGCAAATGCGGTTGTAGTTGTTGAGATATCCAGTGCAAAACTTTGCGCAGTTTTGGCGGTAAATGTGCCCGGGATTCTAGGGTGTCCGGAAAGTTAGTGAACTACAGTATCATCACTGCTCGCTCCAGTCGCATGGATGGGGAACGCCTTGCTATAAGAGGGGGGGCTAGATCTCGACGTAGGCGAAGTCACTGGGCTACAATGCGAGCCCGGTCTAGAGCTGCAGCGCCCCATCGTGCTCTCGATGGCGAGCAAGGGTCCGCCTCTTGGGTTATAGCACAGTAGTGGCACCCTTCGCCACAAAGCTACTGAGGATATTGGAAACAAAACGAACTCAACACCTGGTGGACACAGGTATATGAAGACCATCTCGTTGGATCATGTTTCGGGGTGACCCAAATTCGGAACATACATTTGGAGTTACCACGAAAGACCTCAGGAATCATCTTCAACCATTCAACATCCGCATCCTTCAACAGGACTACGTCCTTCCCCATCCTTCCTCCATTCATTGACGCAACAATTATACAGTCCATCACAATCGCATTTTTCTTCATCCACTTCCCTCCTTCTGCTCACATTTGATCAAACATTACATTACAACTTAAAAAAGAGTAGGTCTCCCTTGATAGCATGAGATGCAGCAAAATGAACTCAATTGGACCGGTGTGTAGGTCTCCCTTGACAATACAAGATACAGTAGAATAAACAAGTATATAGGTATGGCAAGACTCTTCTACGGCACGAGATATAAAAGAATGAGCCAAATTTCATAAGTATGGCACACCTCTCTTACCAGCGTGAGATGTAGTAAAACGAACTCAATTTGATAGGTATAGTAGCACCTTTCCACAGGAGAGTAGCAGAGTGAGCCAAATTTAACAGGTATAATAGGACTCTTTCCGCATTATGAGATATAGTAGAATGAGCACAATTTGATAGTTATTCGATAGCACAAGATGCAGCAAAGCGAGAGTCGAATTTGACAGGTATGGCAGGTCTATTTCAGCCTGGGATATGCAGCAGAATAAGCCGAATTTGACAGGGATTGGTAGATCTCTCTTATCAACTTGAGATACAGCAGGGCGAGCACAATTTGATAGGCATGACAGCTCTTCAATAATGTGAGGTGCAGCAGAATGAGCCGAATTCAATAGGAATGGCAGACTCTCTCGATGGTGTAAGATAAGGCAGAATGAGCTCAATTTAACAGGGTATGACAGCTTCCTTTCGATGGCATGAGATGAGGCAGAATGAGCTCAAGTTGACAAGTATCATCGAACTCTTTCCACAGTGTGAGAATAGCAGAATGAGCCAAATTTGACAGGTATGGCAGGACCCACCTGGCAGCGTGGAACATGGTAAAATGAGCTCAATTCACAGTTAAGGCTGGCCCCTTTCTATGGTGCAAAGTGAGGCGGTATGGCTCAATTTGACAGATACAACAAGACCTGCTTTGATGGTGCGAGATATGCCAAAATGCGCTCAATTTACAATTTTACAGGTATTGCAGATTACTCTCGATGGTGTGAGATGGGGCAAAATAAGAATGCGCTGGACTGTACGGTATAGCATGGCGGGGTGATAAAGGGGCATCTGCTAAAGGTTACAATCATCGGCTACTATAGTACCTACTGACTTAGACTCCATTCCCCACCCTTTAATGTTTTTTAAATCGCAAGCACTCTATAGATAGCGATAGCTATGTCTGCTCTTCATCATCACCCTCAGCCTTCAATTCTTCCACTTTCTTATATACTCTTGCCATCATTCACCTGTATTAGTTATATCCTTTTGTAAATTTTTAATTACCTTACAGCTGTTAATATTCTCACTTGCATAGCATTTATACGTGGGTCTAGAGGCGGATAAGGAAGCTGGGTACACATGAAAGGGCATATGCTAGACATCTAAGTAATATCGTTGTGAGTAGATAGTAATAGGAATTTAGGTAGAGTTTATAAGCTGTAACGAGGGTTTCGCTATCCATAAGTTTTACAATTCTTAACATTATACTCCAAAAAATATATAAGATTAACCTTCTAAAGCTACATTTGCTACTAGAGCTCCCTGGATGCAGGAGTGGGATTACGTGATATTATAAATAACAATGAGAATATACTGATATGAATAAATGCAGAGAAACGAGATTGTATGGTCATGGAACTGGTAAAGAGTGTACAGTCACTTGACGCCGACTTTACGGGCTACAATGGTCCCTTATCCACTACCGCTACAGTAGTCTATTATGTACTGTTGGAAAAGCCACAAAAAGCACAGCACCATCACAGAAAAAAAATTATTGGATCGCTTAATGTCAATTACGTTCGATGCCAGCAATCTTCCCTTCTTATAGCATAGTTCCTTCTCGGCTTAGGCAACTGCGTTCTATTAGCTCCTCGCTACACCTTGGCAGCAACCACACCAGACACCCCTAAGTATGATACGGTATGGTGACTTAGAAGCATGATGAGTATGTATTCATATGCATGTTATGAAGTATAGCAAGCGTGGTGGCAGCATAGCATGATAAGTATGTGTAGCATGGTGGAAGATTGAACGCAGTGGAGAGCGGGAGTGGATCAGTGCAGGGGGTGCTAGGGGGGAGGTATGGGAGTAGGAGCATGGTGTATGGAGGGCCTCACGGTCGGGAGGCCAGTTACTGCTTGTCTATTATGTACTGTTGGAAAAGCCACAAAAAGCACAGCACCATCACAGAAAAAAAAAATTATTGGATCGCTTAATGTCAATGACGTTCGATGCCAGCAATCGTCCCTTCTTATAGCATAGTTCCTTCTCGGCTTCGGCTTAGGCAACTGCGTTCTATTAGCTCCTCGCTACAACCCGTGTGCGCTATACCTTGGCAGCAACCACACCAGACACCCCTAATTTTTTTTTTTTTTTTTTTTTTTTTAATTTCATTACTCGCATGCCGCCCTAGGGGCTATGGCGAGGTTGTTTAAGTACATGTAAAGGGAAATAAAGAAAATAAAGACTAGGAAACCCATTACTCCTGTCCTGCCCATTCCAGTATTTCCGCGATATTCGTCTCCTTATCTGGTTGTCTTAATCCTCCCGCTCCGTCTTTTATCTTTCTCCTCCATGTCTGACACTCGTTGGTTACTGTATGTGGGTTAGGTTCTCTGGTGCTCTCCCACACCATCTGCATTCTGGGGAGTCCGTCTTGCCTATGGCGTATCTCCACTCTTTGAGTCCCTTATTCCCGAGGATGCCGGCCAGGGTTGCGATTCTCCTGCGATTGTTTATTCTTTGTAGAGGCCGGTAGGATAGCTGGAGGCGGTTCCTTTCTTCGGCTCTGAGGTTTTTGGCTTCCTGTCTGATTCCTGCTTCTGTGGCGATGTCCTCTTCACACTGCAGTGCCGTGCCTACCTTGGCCGCCCTGTCCGCCTCGGTGTTACCTCCTACCCCTTTGTGTGCCTTGATCCACATTACCGCGAGGTCTTTGTCCCCTCTGGCGACCCGCCTCTCCCATCGTTCCCGTACCTCCTGGGATGATCCTTCTGCGGTCGGGTCGCCATTAGCTATCTTCCGGAGCCTGGTGATTGCTGTGCGAGAATCGGTGACGACCATTAACTCTCCTTCTTGTTCGAGTGCTTGGCCGATTGCGATCATCTCTCCATCATTCACGGTGCACCTCATCCCTAGATGGAAGGAATCGTCTTTGCCCTGGTAGTATATCCCCGCTCCCGTCGAGTTGTCCACTCGGCTCCCGTCGGTGTACACGCTTCTCCATCCTTCGTCCTCTTCCCTCGCGATACCAGACACCCCTAAGTATGATACGGTATGGTGACTTAGAAGCTTTTTTTTTTTTTTTTTTTTTTTTCACGTGACCCCGCTTGTAGCTGTTCGCCATGGCAGGGCGACTTAGAAGCATGATGAGTATGTATTCATATGCCTGTTATGAAGTATAGCAAGCGTGGTGGCAGCATAGCATGATAAGTATGTGTAACATGGTGGAAGATTGAACGCAGTGGAGAGCGGGAGTGGATCAGTGCAGGGGGTGCTAGGGGGGGGAGGTATGGGAGTAGGAGCATGGTGTATGGAGGGCCTCACGGTCGGGAGGCCAGCTACTGCTTGTGTCGAGGTACTGTAAAAGTTTCTGACGGCCTGTGCCAAGCCAGATTTGACTCACACGTGCATGATAGCCATATGTAAAGTAGTTGTGGTAAACTACAGATTACGAGCTAAATTGCGGTGGGATACAGTTGATTAATTCTTATAGAATAACCCCAAATATGCGTCCCAAAACGGCCCTATTTATGCAACAAAATTCAGGAAGTACCTTCGTAGCCAACTAAACAATCATTGGTGCGGAATGAGGTTGCGCCTAGCAGCGCATTCAGACGGTAAAGAGGATATAATCGGCATAGGAAATAGAAGACCATAGAATCATGAAACGTCATGGCCACAGCTCAGGTTGCATATGTTTCAGCACACCAAACTACTGTGCACGAATGTTTCACTTCAGCGCTGCATATTCTTCAACAGTAGTTGATTTGACTCACACGTGCATGATAGCCATAGGTAAAGTAGTTGATGAGCCACGACCGCAGCTCCCGTCGCGGAGCCAAGCGTACGCTTGGCGACTCAAGTGCATGCTAATGAGGGGCCTGAAATATGTACTGTAGTGACCAGATCATAAATTTAAATCGTCAACTCTGCCGATCGCCATAAGGTATTCGCCGCTAGGTTATTCGCTAGCTACCCTCAGATTCAGATATACGGAACCCAAACCTACGACCTGATCGCACCCTGTGCCAGAATCCCACTTTCAGCTTGACCATGTCTCGCACTCGCCGTGAAAACGTATTCCGCTTGCGCTGTCTCGCGCCGGACCTCGACCATCGCCAGTACATTCCCGCAAGTAGCCTCGCGAGCTTCTTTTGTTCGCAGATGCCGCAGCAGTACCTGCTTCCCATGATTGCGGTGCCAGTGGACGAGGCAACTACCGAAGCAATTCGACGAGACACCGCCGCCAGACGACCGCTTTCAGCTGTTACAGTCACAGCTAGTAACTACTATGACCCAAGCCTCATTGGCATTCTGGCTAAGCTTCCTCTCGAGCTTTTGCTGTACCTAGCCGAGTTCATGGATATGCAGTCGCTCTGCAATTTCCGATTTACAAACCGCTTTTTTTGGACGTTTCTGCAGCAGCCCCACCGAAAAAGCTTCCGCCGCACGCTTGCGCCGTGGGCGAACACGGCCCTTCTCCTCGTTGACCAAAAGGCCATGAAACTTCCGCCCCTCTTAGAAGGAACATGTCCCGACTTAGCACCAGACAACAGACCAAGAAATATATACGAAGCAGCAAACATGTTTCGTGACGTGAAGCCATTCTCCGTGTCTGTCCCGCATTACAATGGTGTGCCGACTCTAAAGCTCCTGTCTCCACTTTTGCGAAAGCAGTATTACCCATCAGATAAGGACTGGGTGTTGCGAAATCATGTGACGAAGGAGTATGTCCAAGCAAAGGGGCTCACAGAGGCGAAACCATATGAGTTTGAATGGCCTGATGTTTCTTTGCGCATGCCCGAGGATGTGGATAGTGATTACGAAGGGGATTATGTGTATGACGGTTTTAATTGGGTTGAAAAGTCCTATGAGGAGGAGGCGGAACAAGTGCGAAAACTGGAAGAGCAGGTTAGCCTTGCGAAGACGCCTGAGCGGGTTTTGAAGCTAATTGAGGATTTAATTGACCGACGTGAAATCATACAGCATGGCAAACCCGGAAGTGGCCGGGTGGATGCAATGCACCCACTGGGGTTCGGTCTAGGCCACGTACTCGCACTGAAAATCCTGTGGAGTGGTGACGCGCACTTTGTCCGTCGCAGACTTATGGTCGGCGGTTGCTATCTTCCGGGCGCAACGATGGCACCGTGGGCTGGGCATAGACTCGATGTTGTGACGAGTGAGACCCTGACAGCTGAGCTTAGGAGGAACCCGGACGACGGGACAAAGGTGTCCGACCAGGAGGACCTAGAGTGGAGCGATATAACTACGAGTGTGAGAACGGATTTGTTGATGATGTATCGGGTCAACAATTGGGACGTGATGCCGCCCCCCCGTGATGTGGCAAACGCGGCGGGTGGGAGGACGAAGTTCGGCAAATTGCTGGAGCTACTAAAGGAGAGACGGCGACGTGCAGCAGTATAGAGCAACCAACACGTATCTTGGTGGCAATTAGGGCGAGGTTGAGGGTTTGTCTGGATATGCTTTTCTATGGCATGTATGCTCATTTCGATAGGTTCACGAAGTCTGAGTATTGGAATTGGTCATGTATGTCTTGCGAACTTGTAGAATGTATTCCGGATTACCAATTTCACAGAAGGGGTATGTAACTAAGTACAAAGCCCATTTGTTCTCGTGTTTCAATCGACGGTGACTACAATAGGTATTGCTCGCATTCGCGATTAATCTGGCTTTTTTTTTTTTTTTTTTTTTTTTTTTTTGAAGTACTAGGCATACGATGCTGTCTTGTTCAATTCAATAAACCTAAAATATACGGGAGGAGAGTTCGAGGCTGTACTTATACGTGAGGGCGAGGGAAGAGAGCGAGTGTACTAGTAGATATTGCTACCTAAGGAATAGAATAACGAAGTCCCGTTTCCTGCCGCATCATAGGCTGGTAACCTCTATGCGGGGTTATCTATTTGAAACGAAAAAAGAGAAAAAAGGCGGAAAAAAAAAATACAAGTCACGTGGTAGCAACATGACCCACCGAGCCAGTTCATACTATTTGCGCTTATTGAATTGAGTACGTCGCTTACTGCATTGCAATAGATACAGGAACATAAAGCGACATATATAGACAACTTTGGTGATAACGAGAAATCCTCAAGTAGAGCAAAAAGCTGAAAACAACATATGCAAACCTGCTTTCTCATGTCATGACGACAGACCATGATTATGTTTCAGTGCATATGTCAGTATGCTGTCGTGATGAAGTAAAGAGAAGTAAATCTCAAGTACAATGATGAAATAGTATGCTATACAGACAAACCAAGACTTTGAGTAAATTTCTCAAACAAAGCAAAAGGAAGAGCTTTTGTAAAAACATCTGCCAGATTCTCTTTTCCTGCAATCCTATTCATTATGACCTTATTCTCTGCCATATATTCGTGGATCAAATAACAAGAAGATTACGAAGCTCTTGCCTTCACGCGATCAATGATATATATGTATAAAAAAAAAAGCTCTTGCCTTTCGGCATGTACACGACGTCAAGGAGTACTCTCCCCCACAGGATGCTATACAACAACGGATAAGGCTCCTGTACGACGCTTCCTGGCACGCGTTTTTGACATGCTTGGCTGGTTCGCACGTGCCACCCGATACCCCTATATAGATTCTTCTATTAGAACTTAGGCGCGGCTTTGTCGTAGGTGCCTTGGATAGGATTATGGATGCAGAAGGGGTAGATCTTGAGAGAAGTGCGTTGGAGACCAGGGGGCTAAACCAGACCATAGAAACACAGTCCCACCAACTACAGGTACCGCAGAGACACAAACAGAGTGGCCCTCATATGCAGAAGCAGCCGCCCAAACCTCCACAACTTCCCCGAAGATGAGGCCAGCCCCTCTCACCCCACCCAGCGTTAAGAAGAGAGATCCATCTGTCCGCCCAGCCCAAAAGGAAAGCCCAACTCCAGGGGCACTTCTACTCCAAAGAGCAAGCACTTTTACTTCTCGTCATAGCCTCCAGGGCAGCAAACGAGTAATGATATTTTATTTTGTGGGTGCCGCATCTGGGCGGTTAGGGATAAACCCGATTTCAACGCCAGGATTTTCTGGACCGCCTATTGACTGTAACGAATTAGAGTGCACTTACCAACCGAAGCGGCAACTACACTGCGAGTGAATGCAGGTAATACTGTGGTTCACCACTTTCCCGGACACCCCACTTTCCCGGACACCCCACTTTCCCGGACACATTTACCACCAAAACTGCGCAACTTTCGCACTCAATATCTCAACAACCACAACAGCATTTGTGAATGCACTTTGTGTAGCTATTACACACAGTGTAATTCTTGCTATCTAGCACTTTTTCTTCATCAAAAATTGTGGTTGCAAAGGGATTATGGCTTGTCGCATTTTTGTTGGAAGGCTTGGCATTTATTTGTATGGGATCTCCATACAAATGTCACCACCCCCGAATTCTGCATGCTACACCTGCAATCAATTCATGAAAAAAAACTCAGACACTCACATTCAATTGCATCACTCAGTCGGAAACTATGAACAACGTAGTTAGGTAATAACTGTAGTGGTTGTGAAATTATTCACAATATTCATATTTCCCATAGAAACCATTTGTATGAGAACAACGCCCAAAAGTAGATAGTTGTACACCAACTCTACAATTCAACAAATGAAAGTGAACTAAATGCAGCACCTTACTATACCTCTTCAGGTGATTCTTGACATATACTATCATAGCTATTGTAATTAGCGTTGAAGAGTAGGACTACATTCGGGTCTGATGAACATTTTGTATGGAGATCCCATACAAATAAATGCCAAGCCTTCCAACGTAAATGCGACAAGTCATAATCCCTTTGCACCCCCAATTTTTGATGAAGAAAAGGTGCTAGATAGCAAGAATTACACTTTGTCTAATAGCTACACAAAGTGCATTCACAAATGCTGTTGTGGTTGTTGAGATATTGAGTGCGAAAGTTGCGCAGTCTTGGTGGTAAATGTGTCCGGGAAAGTGGGGTGTCCGGGAAAGTGGTGAACCACAGTATACTCAATTCTCTATTATCAACATTATCAAGTGGTTTACTGTACATGTCAACCATCTCTTAGCTTCCAGTCCAGAATTCCTTGGTTGGATTCCACATATTCGGGTACTTAGTAGATTTTACATTGACTTGTATCTACCTTCCCTTGTTTGTTTTCCTTTTCTGCGGTGATTGTCGTTGAGGTACTACAAAACCAAGAATTTAATTCTGTAGCTTCCAACATGAGCCGACACTGACACTGGATTTAGCGACTGCGATTATATTCCCGAGTAGTCTCGATCACACCAAGCAAGAAATGCAAAACAAAGAAATAATTCAAAGTACGGAAGGCCTCCACTTTGAAATACAAAGCAATGGCACCGCAGCCTTATAAACAATAGACCGCAATATAATACAGAATGAAGGAATTAAGTATATAAATGACTATAAGATGGCATAACTGATAAATACAAAACCCGTGGCATTAACAGTGGAGAGCTGAGTCTGCCGCAAGTCAGAGTATCAGTACCCAAAACCGTGGCGCCTACCGGTACTTACAGGTTCAAAAAGTAGAGTTGAATGGATTACTTAGCCATTCGAATGCGTTTGAATCTGCAAGTATTATGCGTCGCTCTCGACCAAGGAGATAAGCAGTAGTGGTTGTCACTGAATAATTGAGAATGGTTATCAGAAGTTATCAGGGAAAATACGCCAACCAAACTAGGCAGGAACCGTGAGGTACCCTTTTTAACCCTGCGAAATTTATTAGTAAGTAAAATGAATTACCACGACTAAATACCCTACACATCACCGCAATATACGCGTATTGACTTTATATGCGACATGCCACTCTAAGTCAAAGAGCTGTAATACAGCAAGAGCTCAGAAGCAATGTAAAAGCTATCATGATGCTCATGGCTCTTGATTCAGACGCAGACTCCAACTCAGATTTAGAAGAAATGGCCAAAGATACACTTCACTACAATGTTCCAGGGTGAATTAACATATAAAGAAGACATAAATATAAATAGGATATGTGTGTGTTATTTGTGGTTGTAGATGCACGCCGAAGGTTGATGTGAATCGAGATGTGTATACGCGGATGCTGCATATGGTGCGAAATGTTATGGGTGTATGCAGCAAAGTAGGTTACTAACTGAGCTCTACTTACCAGAACAGCCATTCACCAGTCGATTTTGACTGGTAAAAGAACTTATGCTGGTAAGTTGCGCCACCATCCAATGGGCCAATGAACGAAGGGGCCAAGGCTCTAAAAACGCCCCAGTCAAGTATAGTAAAGTAAAGTAAAGTGTGGTAACCATTCTCAATTATTCAGTGACAACCACTAGTATGTCGTACCTCCTCATCCCCTGGTCAAGGTAACCAAAGTTGCGGGTCAATTTATAGCAGACATGCACCTAATTGAGGAACGCCAGTAACTTACCTGGACACCAGGGCGTACGGCGACCAGAACTTCTGGATGGCTATTTTGTCAAGCTACGAATAAATGTTGTGCAGCTATTCTTCAGGTCATGGTTGGTGTAACATCTGGATAATTGTGTAACACCCCTATTTCACTAGCTTCTTTTGACCATATGACAAGGAATTGAAGATGGTTACCAGTACCAATGGTACAGATTTTTTGAGGCTGTCGCAGCTCTGCTTCCGGGCTGTTAAACCGAGTACCATTGGGTTGTTATTAATTGTTCATGCAACTAAAACTCTGTCAATGTGTTGACCGAACCGCATGCTCCCCACACAAGTGCCTGTGGTGCTACCCGCAAGACTAAGTGCTTTAGTTTGGTTTTTTTTTTTTTTTTTTTTTTTTAATATCAGTACTCGCGTGCCGCCCTGTGGGCTATGGCGAGGTTTAATTTGGTTGCGGCTGAAGATACAGTGACCCGTATAATGTCTTGGGGATGAGGCTTGCATGATTACACTTATCCCCAAAATGTTATGGCCATCTCGTTGGTTTTTAATCCATCCGTGGCGCGCAGTGTTGGGCTTGAGTGACACAAACTTCAAGACATGCCCATCTTCAGACATGAAAGGAGCCACATTTTATGTAACCGGCGATTTCCGGCAGGATAAATGTACGCCATTGTATTTTTTTCTCTGGTGAAGTTCGTGTGAACGAACAGAAACAGACACGCCTTTGCTGACTATCAAAACCATACAATTTTGTATTGCGCTTTTGCCCGCGTCGAACTCTCATCATGAACAACACGGAGCCAACATGGATGCCCAATCCAAATACCCGCGGGACGATGGACTTAATCCTCAGTTGTGTCCTCACCATGTTTATATCCATCTGGAGCGTTGTCCACCTCGACATTCCTGATAAACACTGGCGGGATTCCCCCTATAGTGGGCTCCGATTCGCGCTCTCGCGTGCCACCTGGACAATCCGAAGTCTTGTAATCCCGGAAATTCTCGTGACTACAGCTGTGGCACAATTTAAGGAATCCTGTGTGATTGGCAATGCGTTGAAGGACGCTGGATATTTGATGACCGCACTCCAGCGGCCTAGTGACACCATTTTGGAGACAGAGGCTACTGAGAATCAAGACGACCAGACGGAAGTGAAGCTTGATGAAGAAACTTCAGCGGCGGATGCTCCCATGCACGTAAGTGTAGAATCTGATGATGAACTCATATCGGGTCTCAATTCTCTTGCTCTTTGAAAGCCTTCTAATAACCCTGTTCGTCTCTGAAATCTTTATTAGCCCTCATCTTCACAGATCCAAGCTGGGCCAAAACGGCTGGGAGGCTTCCTCAACAAAATGTTATCGCTAAACGGCTTACCTATGTCGGTTCCACCAGAGATGGCGCGGGCCTTTTACATTGTCATGGGTGGCTTTGAAATAACATGTAAACAATGGGGCAAGGAGGAAACTCTGAGCTTAACTCCATGCGGAGCAATTCTTCTGGCAAAACACGGCCTGCTACCCTACATTACGTTAAAAGAAATTGAAGATAAGAGTAAAGCCGACCTCCTGACAAAGGTTCTCGTTTGCCTGCAAGGAGGGTGGATGATTATTCAAGCAATTGCCAGGAGAATCACTGGCTTGCCAGTGACCCTGTTGGAAATCATGGCCGTTGTGCATCTGGTGGCCACCATTATAACATATCTTGTGTGGATGAAAAAGCCCCAAGATGTACATCTTCCAACTCAACTCAAAGATCCCCATCAATTCCTCTCTATACTACTGAGGACAAAGCTCGCAGTTCGCACCAACACATGCCCATATAACATCAACGATGGCAAATTTCGCCCGCATATCTTGCGGTATGCCGCAGGAAGGTTTTCAACCGACTTCTATCAAGGGCCGGAAGCCAGGTGGCTTTTTGGTTCGGAGGCACAATTCAAGTATTTGAACTTAGAGATAACATTACCAACAATTAATGGGTTTGCTCCACCTAACCCATTCGTTGTTCTCCAATTCGACGGTAATGGCATCAACCTGACCGAACGAGAAGCAAGGGTACTAGTGGCACTATTTTTGTATAATGCAAGCTCTGTTGGGGTGCCGCTTCAGACAATCAAGACCTACCGAGCAATTCTCGAGAATAACCCAGACAAAGGACTCTCGTTGGTTTCCCGGCGGAAGCCCATCTATTGCGACCTTAACAGCGATTATAATCCCGCTGTTTCAGCATACATGATCGCAGAGCAAAATACACCATCCCAGGCAGGCGGGTTCTTTGACGGTATGCTCTTGAGGCTAGGAATCCTCATATATGCGGCCGGATACTTAGCAGCTTGGAACGATCACTTCCCGACAGTCATCGAGAAATTGTTTTGGCGCGTCTCTGCACTCTACATTTGCACCCACCAGTTCCTTCTCTGGGCGCTATTCATGATCCGAGACTACTTGCTTTCCAAGTACCCAGGAAGTCAGCTTGTGCTCCGTTGTCACATGGTTTTGAAAATAATGCTCTTCTATTTATTTGTCTTTTGCAGGGCTTTCCTTATTGTTGAGTCTTTTGCGAGCATTAGAAGTCTTCCACGGGGTTCATATCTAACTATAGAATGGGTTGAACTTGTTCCTCATTTATAGGCAACACTGAAATCCACGTTTCCTAGCTGGCATAGAGAAGCCAAAGGCAATGGGATGTATCGTCAGTTTTTTTATTTCCCCTTTCCTCGCTAACATCTTGTTTGATTCTAATTATCGTTCTCGATCCCTTTTACTGAACTATGTAGTATCATGTATTAGGGGAAACTTAAAGGCTCTAAAAGGTACTACGGTATGTCACAAGCCGAAAGGGAAAATGTACTTTTGGTATGTACTTTTGGTATGTAAGCATACCGATAGTTGTGCTTACATTTGGAATGCTTGATGGTACGCCGGGAATGGCTACCGCTAACTCGCTGCTTGCAGTAGTCAAGAAATATGTCAGTATGCTTAGTGGAGAACCGAAATTCTCTGACCAGTCACTTTTTCTGACTGGATGTAGGTAGGGGTAAGCGGCGCTAGCTACTTGTATATATGTGTTTAAACGCGACCGCCAATCTAGTAGTACGTACGCCCTGCCATGGCGAACAGCTGCAAGCGGGGTTACGTGAAAAAAAAAAAAAAAAAAAAGAAAAAAAAAAAAAAAAGAAAAGTAGTACGTACAACCCATGCTCAGATCCATGCTCAGATCCATGCCCACATTTATCTACGACGGCCCCAGGGGACCTACTCCAATACTTGTATCTACTTCGGTATCCTCCTGAACTGTCCTGCATGAGTATGGTTGTCTGCACTGTCATCGCACTCCTGAATTCCTTGATATTCCGCCGTGACTGCAGAATGATAACATCCCGAGTGTGATTTTCAGCAATATCATCAGATTCTTGAATACGGAGCCACTTGCTACCGAAATCAAGAAGCCTTGAGGAAGTGCATAAGCCTGTATTCGGGGACTCTCGGCACTCGAGTTTAGCCCATAGCTTTCCCCCTTCTCTGGCCTTTTCAAATATGCAGCCGGCATAGCGGCAATGATTTCACACGCACGCAGGAGTGATGCGGACATTGTCGTCAATTTGAAAATACATGGGTGTGAAGCGAGCCGATGCGACGCGAGGCAATGCAAGGCGAGGCGATCGGAGGTGAGGAGAGATGTAAGGTGAGGCAGTAGGAGGTGAGAATGTGTGAGCTGAAACAATACTAGTGGGTACCTCTGTGACGCAGCATGAGAAGTATCGATGGGTTGTACAACTACTAGATTGGTGGTCGCTTTTGTATTTTTTTTAAATACATACATACAGTCACTGGTCAAAAGTCTTGGTGACGCCACTTTTCTTGGCACCTCAAAATGCTTGCTTGCACATATTCAAATGCTCATATCTCCATGATCCATAGCTCAATTTCAGAAGTTGTACCGGCAATTGATAGCACCGTGTCTATAGTCTTGCATATCACATGCAGCAATTATGAGAATAGTAGTAGTCAATTATATGGACCAATAAATCAGGAGCAAATTCTAGCATTTTTTACCTAAATTCTCTCTGCATAATAGTGTAGTTCCATACAAGGAGAATATTTTTGGGGCTAGTAAATTTTGCTATGAAAATACATATTGAGTCCATCTTATTTCATATTTTTGATATTTTTTATGTTGTGTTGCGGGTTCTGTGTGGAGCTATTTATTTCCAGACACCGATATTTGACCCTAAAATGACAATTTTGTATGGGAATTTGGCAATCTTGGCGTTCTTTGAAGTTTGCGATTTTATCTCGGCAGCCACATGACCCCAACATCTGTTCTACAACCGGAACCATGAAGTATCAGGTAGTACCTATCATAGAAAAAATCCTGTTTGTCTATCTAGTTGTGGTGCTAAAGATACATCACATTTCCAAAAGTCACAGTTTTTGTATGGAATACCTAGTCATCAATAACTTTTTGTAGATATTACACTGCAATCAGTGTGCTATAAGTATATCCTGTGCTATAGCGTAAACCATACTGCTTACACTATCACCAATTCAAGTTGTAGGTTAATTGGGTCACTTCTCGTGGAGATATCTCAATTTTTGTTCTTATGGGCATTGTCGCCGCTTCGTGCTCAGATCGCTTTCACCAAGACTTTTGACCAGTGACTGTACATGTATAGCTAGCGTCGCTTACCCCTAGACTACCTACCTTACATCCAGTCAGAAAAAGTGACTGGACAGACATTTCGGTGGAAAAGTGAGACATGATGCCAAACCCATTCTACATAAATTTTGGTCTGTGTTACAGTTCAGGGAATATGCAAGGACAGGCCTACCGGCAGGATTGGCATGACAGTGGTGCAACTTCAGCGGATTCGTGTGGTTGTTGCCGTCCTTTGCATGGGTTACGTTTGCACGAGCATACCTACTGTCTAGCCGCGTATGCACAATGATCAGCCTTTTAGCACCCTGTTAAAATGAGGCCCGTAAGGCCCCAGCATGGGCATGCAGCGGGGGGTACCTCCATGAGGCTATCCCCAATAGCCGACCAAGATGATTATCCTATCTTGCCTCAAATAATAGCATATGGAGGTTTAACTATGTATTATCCGTTGCCTAGGCATTGCTCGCCAATAGTAGATACAACACCACGACGATTACTAGAAAAGTACAGTACCTAGACAAAGTTGTACGCCACCCCCTCACTATGCACTAATAGGAAAAGCGCATATGCACTGCATTGACCTCTGTATATGCAACTGAAAGAGATCGCCTTTGCATTATCAAGAGTATTCATATGATACTGAACAAATACTGTAATGGATCTGGTAAATGCAGAGAGTTACCGTCCACCAGGTCAAAAAGACACTTGACTATCGATACTCGCTAGTCCTCTGCGTAGCTCATATAGCACTTATTTATGCGACTGCGACGTCGCCCTACGGTTGCGGTGAACCCGTAACAGTATCCCCGCTCTACGGGCAACTTCGCCGGGTTGCTATATAAGTCTGCCCCCACCCCTGGCCATCGTGGATTATTCTATGTTGCAGCTTAAATATTTACCTAGAAGTTTATATGTATTGGAGTTAATTTTGATGTTTTTTTTGGTTATGAGGGCTTGATCTACTAGTACTTTCCGATTGCATCATGGAGGTCAATGCAGTGCATATGCGCTTTTCCTATTAGTGCATAGTGAGGGGGTGGCGTACAATTTTGTCTAGGTACTGTACTGTAGACATTTGTAGATACAGGGAGACATTTACCCTTGAAATTTCAGTGTGGGCCCAACAATTATCACAACCTAACAACGGCAATGACGAAGAGACATCCCAGCAGCATCCATGGGGCGGGGAAAGAAGAATAAAGCGAAGACCTTGTTGCAAAAATTTGTGGAGGAAATACCCGACGAGAAGTTGATTCCACCGTTCCGTCCCAGTGCCGGACCAATTTATGCATCTCAGGACTTCCGTCTAGATATGCAATGTGTAAGTTCATGTCCATGTTAGATAGGTACACCTCTGATCAATTCGATATTGATAAGCCAATCATGTGGATCGCCTAGTTGACAAGCGGATCTAAAGAATGGAACATCCAAGTCCAAGCGAATCGCGATGCTTCGGTCCGGAAAATTAGGAATCTGGCACCGAACAGCGTCTCTCTCATTTTGGTCAAAACGGATTGCGACATACCTGTGATTCCCGACTTAATTCGGAGGAGCTGGTGAAGAACAGTGTATTTCATCAACCAGCGAAGCCTACTGGCTTTGATCGCCTTAGAAATTGGACTCGGGGAAGCAAGGCAAATTTACATGATGCCAGCGCGACAACTTCGGGTACGGTCAGCACGGTAAATTCGCGTAGGGTCAGCATGACAGATTCGCGTCGGGTCGGCATGTTGAATTTGCATAGGAAGAGGAGCATAGACTTGCGTAGAGTTAGCTTGGAGAATTTGCGGAGGACCAGGACGGAAGATTTGCGTAGGGCCAGCCTGATAAATTTGCACCTGACCAGGACCAGCGAGACGAATCCACAGAAGGCCAGTGAGGGTGGAAAAGGTGGCGATCATGAAGAGACTGACAATGTGAGCAGCTCTGCAAGCTCCATCTTCAGTGAGAGAAGTAGTTCTGTGGCTAGTTCAAGTCGGAGTGTCATGTCTAAGTCCGACAAGCTCAAGCGCAGCATGAGCAAGTTTGGACGTAGTTTAGGGAAAAAGTTTGGGAAGAAAGATAAAATGAAGAAATCCGAAAGTTGAGAGACGGGCGAGTGGGTATTTAGTAATTCAGTATCATGATCTATTTCCACATACGGCATGTTAATATAAAGCCCTGCTATGGCGAACAGCTGCAAGCAGGGTTACGTGAAACAATAATAATAAAAAAAAAGTTAATATCCAAGCGATCACTATGTTCAGAACATAGTAACTAATTTAGTTAGAAAGCTTGAGAACGGCGATGAGCTCGGGTGCAAAAGCGCCTTTCAATTACCTAACAAAGTGACCGCGTGGTTCCCAGTCGGGGAAGGCTTCAGGCGTGGTAACTTGGCAATGACACACTGGCACTCGGCTGTCCTCCGCAGCTGCAGCATAAATTCCTATGAGGCTATGTGGACATGGAAGGTGCTCAAAGGTGTGGTGCAAGTACAGCCAATTAACTTCCGCACGTCATCTACTCAAATTCCAGAGCTAGAGGTAATGTTGTATGGGTCTGAGCATTGGAGTCTCGTAGTACTGTCGCAAACTCGTCTTGGACTCTTGGGTGCGGTGGGGGATCTTGGCATTTCACGTGCATGGTGATGGAAGGCCGGAGGAGGTGACTACTAAAAGGGGAAGGGGTACCGGGAAGGGAAGGGTATTTCATGAGGGGAGAAGAGGGGAGGCCTCAGAGGAAGATCATCGTCGTTACAAGGTTGAAGAAAGTCAGATCCATAGACCTCGATGATTTCCAGCTGCTTGCTCCTTCTTCCCGACTAGTCCACTTTCCTCTTCTACAGTACCAAAGGTTGAAAACCTTAGTACCTGAGGTCTCGAGCAAGTCTTCCAAGTTCTGGATCGTGCATTGAAAGACCTTTGGAAGGTTTCTTGGTCATCGTGTTCATGTAGGCACTACTAGAAACTTTGAAAATTTCCCCATTTACGGGGAAAAAATGGCAAGTGTAGAACTTCAAGTACATGGTGTCAATTCCACATCGCGGTGGGCTGGATCCCGGTAATAGGGTGCAGTGAGTAACCTTCTAGAAAGAAAGTTTTCAAGAAAGCATTTTCGTTCTCGTCCCGAGAAAACTAGAACTTCGGGAAATTCAGTTTTATCGTCTGAACCTGAAGACACAGAACATAGGGAGGGATGCGGTATTCGGTCTCTAGCCAGAAGGTCCGCCGGGAACTAGAGTCAGCTCCATCGGGCTCAATACGTCACCATAGTCCCAACATCGTAGCCGAAGTTGCAACGCCTATTGACGGCGGGATTGGTGCGCCGCATTTATATTTGCACGTGGCATTTCGTACGGGCAATTTGAACGATGTTTGCATTTCAGATACGAGTAGTGGCTTGCTACAGTGGTGCACTACGGTACCGGGTAACTAAAGTAAAGGTGATCCAGATAATGCATTCATATCATTGAATAGGAATAGTAAGGCTAAAAAAATGAAAGGGAAGCAATCTATATTCGATCTAATATAATTCTGTGGCCGTAGTTCACCTCAAGTCTTGCGTGCCCTGACAACCCCAGTAAACAGATATGTTGGCCTTCCCTTTCCATCCACTCGCACCAGGACCCAAGGTTGTCCACAGGCATCCTGCTTGTCAATGTTCGCCAAAATACCATAAGCCATCTCTATATCATCCCCAACCTTTAAGGTCGCGAGCACAAACCAGCCAGTGAGAATCGCTACCAACATTTGAAAAACCGCTATTCCGGCAAGAATCGCTATCACACGGTACCAGTCCACTGAGAATATGCCGACAGCTGAAATCTGGCTTGAGATTATTTCCTCTTTTCTGAGCCCATTGCCCATTCGCTGCACTACTAGCGCCACAGAGCGTGCCAGGACTCCAGCAATACCAACCGACGGAGCACTCGGATTGCCGTGTAATGATGCATTCCTGAACTGTGGTAGCCAGATCCTGTCCTTGGCAACGTTGCTGCCATTCGTGAAAGTTGATGCAGCCAAATCGTCTCTCGTTTCGTTGGAAACGAGGAAGCGAGACAACGAGAGCAGAAGAGAATCGCTGGGGGCTACCCGGGCACGGTTGCCCCATGTAGCTGGAGAGTAGTATGCAACTGTAAGTTCACAGTTATAGCCAGGACGATAAATATTTGGGGACAGTGAAGTTTCATAGGTGTTTCCTTCTGCTAGGCCTATAGTACATGAGTCAGTACTGCAATGTAAGGCAAATCTACGTCCGGATAGCGAAACGGGTCAAGGCGTACCCAGCATTGTGCACGTTGGCCCACAACCTTCTCTGTTGCGTGAGTGTGAGAACATGATCCAACCCCCTAGCTCCTGCGTAAAATTCAGATTCCCCCAATCATCGATACCCTGATAAATCTCATCCACCCTAATAGGGTAAAATGTTGACAAGGAATAATCTAAAATGGTATACAGTCAGTGAACAGCCTTTCATGACAATAACAGTTGGTGAGACTTTGCATACTTAGCGGGTTGAAAAGGTCATGGACACGGACTTGAGTACAGTTAGCCAGTACCTGAATAGTCCGGTTCATCCTCATATGTTCGTCGCCACCCTTGTCTTTGAGAGTATAGCTATATGACACTGTGCTACTAGTTCCTTGATCATCAATAGACAAGGTTAAATCTGGCACATTCAGGAAATACTCCAAGTCGAGTTCTCCTGAATCTGTGACCGCAAGGGATGTGTTTTTTTGCAGATGGGGCCTGGCTTGCAGTTTCTCGAAGGAGTTCCAGCAGTGTGTCTGTAAACATAACAATGTATTAGCAATGAATGATCAGAAGGGCAAATTGAGAAATCCTACCATTTGACACTGCCTTGGACTCAAATACACTGTCATTCGCAAACTTCTCACCAATCTCTGGCCACCACGTCCCCTCAAGTGCCTTAACCTCAACAAACTCCTCATCATCCACATTATATGTCAAACCAAGGAAAGCAACACTGAGACGCCCAATCACATTGCCAACCACAAAGAGCCATGCTAGGGTGGTGACAACATTGTATGACTTTCGCCGCAAGTGAGACCATACGAGGAGGATATAGCTGCCAATGGTTCCCCGCCAGATGTGGCTGATCTATGATTAGGGTTCCCAATTAGCCCAAATCTAGGATGAGCTGATACCCAATGATGCAGCAAGCACAGTAGGAGCCTCTCAAAAATTAACCCAAGCATCAGAAGTCACATACCTCAGTCTTAGTATTTGCACTTTTCATCACTATACCCCCTCGAAGCATCAGGCCTACCTGATCTAGAAAATAACCAATTCCCATACTCAGGGCTGCAGCAAGCAAAAGTGAAATTGTATTGAACCACCTTCTGTCTACTTTTCTAAGAACTCCTTTGTCATTATAGTGCTTCAGAGTGTATGCAAATAGGGCTTCGCAGAAAAGGTTGCCAAGGATGATGGGGATGGTGCGAATCAAAACAGCTTGTACAGTCAGTCCCGGATATGTAGGTGTTGTCTGTCGTTCAGGAATGAGATGGGCATCAGATAATTGTGAAGCGGTCTCTCTAAGACTATCAGTTGAGGCCTGGTATAGGGGAACTATGGTTGTGCAATAAGGCTGCGCTGGTGACCCTTCATATCTGTACTGTGGTGCAGTCAGGGCAGCTCCAGTGGAGCCAATGCTGGAAACTGAGTACATCTGGTCCTAGTTCACGCTGGAATGGGTGCAGAGCTGGTTGTACAATAATTGATTGAACCTTTGTCTAGTGAGGAACGCAGAATAAGAAACTGTAATGAGTGATCTTGATGCACTGTAATCACCAGCGATGCATCAATGCTGCCGAGGACCAAATTATATCTTGGGTCGGAAATTGAGAACGAAAGTGTGATAGAGCTGAAAGGAGACGAGTTGTTTGTCCGTGGAAATAGCAAAAAGGCTGAAAATCATCTTATATCAACTTCAAGACAGGGCTATTACAATGTGCATTCCGACGTGTCCAACAAAAAATAGTATCACAGTATCATAAGAATTCCTACAGGAAAGATTGACTTTGCCACCATGCCGTTGGGGCTGCGCTCGGCGTTCAGGCAATTTTTTTTTTTTTTTTTTTTTTTTAATCACATAACCCCGCTTGTAGCACTTGGCCATGGCAGGGTCCCTGGGCAAGCCCTCATAGCCCGGAGACAGGCTAAGGCGTTCAGGCAAGACTGCAGCTACCTGTTGCCAAAAATGTAACACTACTAGTAGTCAAAAGCATATGGGAAGAATAAATCTTTGACTTATCTTAGTTTTGCGGTTGATAATCCTTACTATCGGAATAAGCATTTTCCACTCCGTTTCGCTAGTTTCTCCTTCGGGTTCGCCGAGGACATAATTCTGTCAAGTAATTACCGCGTGGCCAATTGAAGCTGAGATCGTTAGTATTTCTTTTTTTACTTTCTTTCGGTTCACATAACCTCGCATGCAGGCAACCAGGGAGAAATCGCAGAATCCACATACTTTAGCCATGCAAGTACGGATGAATTTGTTTTGTCAAGGCTGACTTAGTATCCAAGATACGCACTTATTGGGGTGGTTTCAGAGTAAGTGTCTGTACCCGCACAACCTCTTAACAGATGTAACCAACCTGAACTACTTGTTAATTTATTGTGAAACACCTCGACCTATCATTTTTTCCAGTTGGAAACTTCACCTTAAGACTGCATATGCATGATCACCTTACTGCGTGCTACTATAGGTTGATTTCGTGGATTCAGGTGGACGCAATCAAACGCTGCCATTACGGCCTATACTCCGCGAATAAAAAAAAAGAAAGGTGTTCACCCCTTAAATTGTTTTTTTGTTACATCTTTATTTCTTTATGCATCTTTACTTACATGCCTCTTTGTGGGGTACGGTCGTTCCAATCTATTTTTATTCTGGACCATCCATCTTGCTTACGCTTCACTTACTCAGTCGTTTCATTTCTAATGAGCCCTCTGAGACTCTCCTGATCTTTCCTACCTTGGGTGTATTCTATCTCCAGCGTAACATCTAGCTTGTAAGAAAAAAGTACCTTTCATTACTTAAAAACGTAACCGGGTACTTCGCAGTTGGGTAAGGCCCTGGGCCATGAATGGTTGACACGCCGAATTACCCGATGGTGGAGGACATGCAGCCGATTAATACATGTGGAGTCCGGTAAGCTACATGTCAGAAGTGGAAAAAGTGCGGCCAGAGATACTGCGTGAGTTGTGAGGGAGCTTAGTTAGAAGTTCCGGAGATATAGATCCATCTTCATCTTCTTCTTCATCCTTATTATCTGTCTCTTTGCGCTTTAATACAATACACTCACCACGAAGAAATTTTTTTATTTTTTATTTTTTATTTTTTATTTTTTGCTTTTTCGTGACCACGTATACCTAGATTACAGCACTTCCGAATAAAATGATCACTATAACTCCAAATGGCCTCCCAGCAAGGGGCATAGCGACAGACCCATATTTGCCTCCCGCGCGCACACAGAGCGAGAGCGGTATTTTTTTTTTTTTTTTTTTTTTTTTTTATTTCATTAATCGCGTGCCGCCCTAGGGGCTATGGCGATGTTTACCTAGATGATTGAAAATTACATAGATGACTGAAAATTACATAAACAAATCAATTCTCCTCCGCCCACCCCCTTTCGGCTGTCTCAGTCCGTCCGCCCCTCTCGGCAGCGAGAGCGGTAGTCAGCTGACATGCCACAGCCCAAGCCCTGGTGCCAAGGAGGGTCGCCAATCGACGGCAGCGTGTAACCTCCCAACCTACATAGGCCTTTTAATACAACGAATAACAGATCGGTTTATTCCTCTCCGTAACAGGCAGGCCCGCTTCCAGACCTGCAGCATTGCTACGAGGCCAAGTGCACATGACAAGCTTCCAAAAACGGCCATGTGGCTGGTAGAGGAATAGTGAATTAACTTCCGCTTGCTCTATTGCAGAGCTGGAGATACGCTGATGGGCGGAGATTCGGTGGCAGTGCCAATTTGAAAATACCTTATAAGGTCTTGGACAAGTTGGTGTGAGTTCTAGCACGGATATTGAAGACATGTGGAGAGTTTCATGTTGGCAGTTGGATTCAGGTAGACTATATTATACACTCTGAGAGTTTACTCCATTTGTGGCTCAAAACGCGCGAGTAAAAAGTACAGAATCACAATTCGACCTAGAGATGCCCCTGATCGCAGTATTTCGCTCGACCACATCAAGTCAGATTTTATTCAGTCATATGTAACTAAACATCGCCATAGCCCATAGGGCGGCACGCGATTAATGATATAAAAAAAAAAAAAAAAAAAAAAAAAAAAATCGACCACATCAAGGTCAAAGCAACCAAGAGAAGCTATATTTATTATGTAAAAGTTTTTTTTTTTTTTCTATTTTTTTTAAAAAAAATATCATTGCTCACATGCCGCCCTATGGGCTATGGTGAGATTAGGTACATGAGAAATATGAGAAGTAAAAATTGAATTGAAAAATGAACAGATTGAATACCCGTTTAGCGGTCCACCCAGTCCATCAGTGTTATAAGTCGGTCTCCTTCGGCTTTCCCCTGTTTTGGGGGCCTAATAAGTGGCGTATCTTCCTCCGGGCCATTCCCTTCTCCACACCCGGAATCTTTCCTAAATGTTCGCCGCTGTCTGCTCGCCTTCCCCGCACGATCTACAATCCAGTATTATTTGATATGATTCCGTGAGCTTCAAGTCAGAGCCCTCCTCAAGCCTTCCGTGCCCCCGTAACATCCCCGGTAAACCGATATCTTAGCACTCCCTTTCCATCCACTCGTACCAAGGTCCAAGGCTCCCCGCATGCTTCCTCCTTCTCAAGGTTTGCCAAAATGCGAGCAGCAGTCTCCACGTCATCTCTAACTTCTAACGTCCCAAGAACAAACCACCCCATGAAAACCGCTACCATCATTTGAAATACTGCCATTCCGGCAAGAACCAGTACCACACGGTGCCAGTCCACAAGTAACACCCCGACAGCTAAAGGTCTACTTGGAACTATTTCTTCTTTTCTGAGTCCATTGCCCATTCGCTGCACTACTAGTGCCACGGAGCGTGCGAGGACTCCAGCAATGCCTTGTGTGGGAGGACCTGGATCATTGGGTAGTAATCTATCTCTCCATTTGGGAAGCCATAATTGGTCAGTAGCAATGTTGGTGTTGTTTACCAGGGAATTCGTGAGTAATTTGGCCCACTTTGCGCGACTATAAGTATAACTGACTTCTCTCCTTCCGTCGGCAACCAGAAAGCGAGATAACGTCTTCCGGAGGGCCTCACTGGGGGCCACCCGGATGCGATTACCCCATGGAACTGGTGAGCAATATTCAACTGTAATTTGACAGTTATAACCATTGCGAACAAAAGATGCAGTCAGTGGATCATTTTCATGCGTAAAACCTTCTGCTAGGCCTACAGTTCCATGTATGAGTAATAATTTGTTAACGCAAATCTGCATCACGGTCTTTGGGTTCATATGAAAGAAGACATACCCATCATCGTGCAGGCCAGCCCACAATTTGTTCCATTGCCCGGTTCTGAAAAAATAACCCAACCCTCTGGGCCCCACGGAAGACTCGTATATGTACCCTTCTGAATCTCCGTATAATTGTAGCTGTTCCAATTTACTGCATTTAATTGCTGCACCGGGTAAAATATTGACGTGGAATAATCTTGCCAAAATCATATATACTCAGTAACTGGGCCTTTCGGTTATCCCGATAACAAGCAGTGCATACTCATCCGTACGAAAAACTCATCAAAGACCTTGACTTCCGTGCAGTTAGCCGCTACCTGAATGCTGCGGTCTATCTTTATGCGTTTGTCGCCACCCTCGTCTTCTAGAATATAGCTATATGAGACTTTGCTGCTAGTTCCATGGCCATCAATGGACAAAACCAGACCTGGAACATCCAGAAAGTACTCCAAGTTCTTGATGAAGGGATCTCCTGAGTCTGAGACTGCAAGGGATGTGTTTTTTGCAGATTGGGTTTGAATTGCAGCCTCTCGAAGGAGTTCCAATAGTGTGTCTATAAACACAATGATATATTAGTTAGTGTCAGGATATTTATAGACCATTGCATCCGGCTCAGAGCGTAAGTGCGCTGCTATTGGCGTTATATGGCACTATCACAGGCCTAGCAGATCGTAGGACGTGATATGCATGAATGGTCAAAAGGATGGATCTAGAAAACTTACCACTTGACACTACTTTTGACGCAAATACACTGTCATTTGCAAACTTCTCCCCAACCTCTGGCCACCATGCTCCCTCAATAGCTTTGACTTCAACAAGCTCATCATCATCCACAGTATATGTCAAACCAAGGAAAGCAACACTGAGACGCCCAATCACATTGCCAACCACAAAGAGCCATGCCAGTACGGTGACAACATTGTATGACTTCCGCCGCAAATGGCACCAAACGAGGAGGCTATAGCTGCCAATGGTTCCACGCCATATGTGGCCAATCTATGGTTAAATCTATAGATCAGCACAACGCCTAGTGCAAGTTTGTACTCAATGACCAAACAAACCCAGTGGGAACCTTTAAAAGATAATGGAGAGTATCGGAAAGAACATACCTCAGTTGTTGTATTTGGACGCTTCATTACTAATCCCCCTCGAAGCATCAACCCTACCTGATCTAGGAAATAACCAATTCCCATACTCAGAGCAGCGGCAAGCAAGAGTGAGATTGTATTGAACCATCTCCTGTCTACCTTCCCAAGAACTCCTTTGTCGTTATACACCTTCAGGGTATATGCAAATCGGCCTTCAGAGAAAAGGTTGCAAAGGATGATTGGGGTGGTGCGGAACAAAACAGTTTTGATGGTCAGTGCTGGGTATGTGGGCGTTGTCTTCGGTTCCAGATTGAGATGGGCATCAGATAATTGAGATGCTGTATCCCTAAGACTATAAGTTGAGGCCTGGGATGGATTTTTGTGCTCGCTTTGGGATGATGACTCTTCACGTCTGTACTGTGGTGCAGTTAGGAGGGCACCAGTGGAGCCAATGTACGACATTGAGTACATCCTGCCTTAGCCCAACTCGGGAATGGGCCTAGTCTTGGTTTCAACTTTCAAGTGATCGTAACCTTGTCTAGCGGAGAATAAGGGCCTGTAATAAGTGACAGTGAAAGGAATAGCAAGTGAGTGTTTTTGATGCACAGTAATCACCAGTGATGCATCGATGCTACTAATGATTTAAGTATGCATTTTGTGGAAATAGAGAACGAAAGTGTGACGGAGCTGAAGTAGTGAGGTGCTACGGCATGGAAAGAGTAAAGGGCTGGATATCTGTTCTTATATCACCCTCGACACGGCAACACTCACTGTGATGATGTTCAATAAAACATCGTATCATGAGACTTGCCTAAAGAAAGGATTTGCTTTCTGACCGCCGATTTGGGGCTGCGCCCACCGTAGACGCAAGGCTGTAGCGAATGTTACCAAATCTGTATCACTGACAATCCGATAGCGCACGGGAGGAATTTGTCTTCTTTTTTTTTTTTTTTTTTTTTGTATTTCATTACTCGCGTGCCGCCCTGTGGGCTATGGCGAGGTTATTTTAGGTACATGTATGAGAAAGTGAAGAAAGAAAGGAAAATTGAAAGGAAGTGAGATCATTCCTGTCCTGCCCATTCCAGTATCTCCGCGATGTTTGTCTCCTTATCCGGTTGCCTTAGTCCTCCCGCTCCGTCCCTTATCTTTCTCCTCCATGTCTGACAGTCGTTGGTTATGTGGGTTAGGTTCTCTGGTGCTCTCCCGCACCATCTGCATTCTGGGGAGTCGGTCTTTCCTATGGCGTATCTCCACTCTTTGAGCCCCTTGTTCCCGAGGATCCCGGCCAGGGTTGCGATTCTCCTGCGGTTGTCTATGCTTTGGAGAGGTCGATAGGAGAGGTGGAGGCGATTCCGTTCTTCGGGGGGTGCAGTGGGCCCTGGAAGAGGGGGATGGATATGAAAGCGTTTTGGACCGCTGGCAGGGGCAGTGGTCAAGGTTCTCGGAGGAGGGCGAGGAGATCTCATGGGGAGGAGTGTGTGAGAAGGTGAAAGTGGAGTGCGCAGAGAGGCTAGGTAGAAAGGGGGGAGGGAGAGAAGAGTGGGAGACCTCGGTTGAGGAAGCCGGAAGAGGGAGAGCGGTTCTCTTCTCGGATGGTAGTAAGGTCGAGGACAGCAAGGTGGGGGCGGGGGTGTGGGGGAGATCAGGGGTGGTGGCGGAGGAAATAGGGAGAACGGCGACGGTTTTTGACGGGGAGGTGAGAGGGGTGAGAAGGGCGCTGGAGAGTGTACCGGAGGAGGTACCGGTCCTGGTTTGCTTAGATTCTGAAGTCGCTGTCATGGCGATTCAGAAGGCGGGCAGGGAGGGAAAGGGAAAGACGGAGGATGTGAGAAGGGTGGTGAATGCAGTAGCGAGAAGAAAGAGGAAGGGGGGGATGCGAAACTGTTGTGGGTAAAAGCTCATATCGGAATCGCAGGCAACGAGAAGGCGGATGAGTGGGCAAAGAAGGGGACGGTGATGCAGGGGAAGGAGGTGGCCACCGGAAGTGGGGTGCGCCAGAGGGTGAAGGCGTGGAGGAAGGAGAAGAGAGAAGTGGAGGGCTTTGGAGGAGGAAAGGTCATGGAGTGGAGTAGGATGGCGACATCAAACTTCACTGCATTGCGACTGGAGCGAGGACGGTGTGCTAGGTGGTTGAAGAAGCTAGGGGTGGCGGAATCGGATAGGTGCAGGTGTGGGGAGGTGCAAACGGGGGAGCATCTCACTTTCCGATGCAGAAGTCAGGAGAACCGCCCAGAAGGTTTTGAGAGGTGGAGCGACATGGGAAAGGAGTGGAAAAGAAGGGCGGAGAATGGGGAGGAGTATGACGTTTTAGAGAATTTCTTCGCTGGGGTCAAGTTCTAGAAGGTAGGAGAATGCGGGGTCAAGTTCTAGAAGCTAGGAGATCGGGGGCGACGGCGCGTGGGGGCCATGTACGTAGAGAGTTAGTTTAGCCTGTCTCCGGCTTGCCCAGGGGCCCTGCCATGGCTTAGTGCTACAAGCGGGGTTATGTGATTTAAAAAAAAAATAAAAAAAAAAAATTCCGTTCTTCGGCCGAGGCTTTTGGCTTCCTGTCTAATCCCCCGCTTCTGTGGTGATGTCGTCTTCGCATTGTAGTGCTGTGCCTACCTTGGCCGCCTCGTCCGCCCTGGTGTTTCCTTCTACCCCTTTGTGTGCCTTGATCCACATCACTGCGATGTCTTGGTCCCCTCGGCTGACTCGTTTCTCCCATTGTCTTCTGACTTCCAGGGATGAGCCTTCTGCGTTCAGGTCGCCGTTGGCTATCTTCCGGAGCCTGGTGATCGCTGTGCGAGAGTCGGTGACAACCATTAGCTCTCCTTCTTGTTCGAGTTCTTGGCCGATTGCGATCATCTCTCCGTCAGGAATTTGTCTTTTGCTATCTAGCATTTGTAGATGACCAGCCTTGCCATCAGAAGATGCATTCGCCACTACCTTTCGCCACTTTCTCCTTACGACCACGGCGGACATAATCTCGTCCAGTAATTATGGCATAACCAATTGAAGCCGAGATCGCATTATCCACGTGCCTTCGCATGCAAGTACTTACGACTTTTTTAGTCAAAGCTGATGTGGTAACCGAAAGGGGCATTCATTCCGCTTGTTTCAGCTAGTTGGCCGCACCCAACAACTCATGCACATATACAACCAATCAGGAAACCAGTGGTTAGATTATTGTGAAACGCGTCGACCTATCATCTTTTCCCATTTCAAAAGTCCAGCTCAGGACCGTACATATATGTATGATCGCCTTACTGACGACTGCCAAATAATTTCCAGCGGTATAATTACACATGAATTTGGGCACCTGGAATCAAGCACTGCCATTATGGCGATCGCAAATCTACATTCGGAACTATAGTTCAATACCGCTCCCTCAATCCTTTAGTTTCTCAATATGCCTCCCGGTCGACCACTCTTTATCCTTACCAGCCTAACTAGCAATAGGAGCCTGTATTTTCTCCCCAGTCCACTTTCACCTCCCCACCTCGTCCCTTCCGCTATAAACCCTCTCCCGTAACTAGCTCTGACTGCTACGATAGGTAAGGTCCTATTTTGATTGCTCCCTTCTCTTCCTCCTGTCCCTTTTATTCCCACATGTCTCTTTACCCACGTCCCTGCCCTTTCCTTCAGCATGAATGCAAGTTGAGTGTCAAATATGCTGCCTGTGAACCAGCTACGGATGGTGCAGAGTTGACACCAGGTGGCGAATTCAAAACAGTGGAGAGCTGGGCAGCAAGGGGTTGAGAGGTCTGACTTACCTGCCGACGGGCAAGGGACCATGGAGGAGTTGGCTCAAAAAAATTGGAGAGGAGTTGGAGAGCAACGGCAGGCTGTGCGAGGGAGCCGAAGGGCCCCGACATGGGAGGAAGTGAAGGGGTGACTGGCGCCGACAGAGGAGACGGACGGAGTTCGTGGAGTCTGTGGGGAGGCTCTACGTTGAGCGGCAAGGGGAGCGGAGGAATGGGAATTGTGTTTTCCTTGATTATTTGTAAGCGAATACACTAAATAGCTCTCCCTATATTCACGCTGGGCTGCTGATGAGTAATGGGGGGACTTGTCGTCGTGGTTGCGGACACCTCTCCTTTTTGAATTATTCTTTCATTATAAAAGAATCCTCTCACTTATATATCTATGACAATATTTTATATATATTACTTATTAAGAATATATTCATCTGGATGAATATAACCTCAAATAAATTATATCTAAAAATTGGTGAATGGAAAGAAGAGCAAAGGGAAGTCAAACAGCTACCTATTGCGCTAGCGAACACTGTTATTCTCCTCTGGAGGTAGGTTGTAAAAGTTTTTGTTCTGACCAAACGCCAATGGGTGTCATCGGCCAATGAGCCAACCTATCCCACATTCTTGCCGAATAGTTTGAATTGTCATTCGCAGTATGTTCAGTACCAGCGCAGGTAATCATATTTAACACCAGTGCAGTGCTTGCATGCTTTGATCTGTATCGCATGTTTACATATCTCGAGAAGGGGTATATAATCGTTTAGTGCTAGCGAGATATTGGCACTTGGCGATAGCGTAATATCAAAACGGATGCCATTTTGACAGAACCTGTTAGCTGCATGTTGACCCGCGTCGGCCTCTGCCATGGGGAATAGCTGCCACCGAGGTTACGTGAAATTTTTTTTTAAAAAAAAATAAAATAAAAAGGTGTCCGCGTACAGACAACCTGCGCTGATTTTTCCTGATGCGTAAATACTGAGTTCCACCAGGTATTGTCGCGTACCACATCTTTTACACCAAAACCGACTAAGCGTGGGGAGCATATTTCTAGCCACCAGAACAGAATTTTCTATGCGCCTTGTAGAGGGTTAAATAAAGGACTATTCTTCCTAATGCGTACCAAGCTCCTTCCGTAACGTTGTTTAAAAAGAATTATCGTTCCGCAAAATTTGCATCACTTATCGCATACGCATGGCATACATGTTTTGCTACAATGTCGCTGGTCTTGAATTTTACTTATTACTCCTGAATTAGATTTGATAAAAACATCGGGACACTTGAATGTCCTGATTTTACTTTATTTACAAATTCAAGAAGCACACTAAGGAAATTCATGAAGAAATTGTGGAGTTATGCATAAAATCTATATTGTCATAGAAAATTGTATGCAGTAGTTGTATAGAGAACTACTATCGATCCAGAGCTCATCAAGAATATTGATGAACGGTAAGATTCAACTACTTGTTGCACTATCAAGGGTAGATTACGTAAGTACACATGCACTAGTAGGTACTCGCTACTAGTATAGAGTAATGCAACTTCTGAAGCTGTGTGCAGGTACTAGTATGTGCAAAGGCCTGTGCAGGGGTATGGCAAGTGTAGGTAAACGCTCAAGCAAGTGAGGCAAGTTTCTGAGAGTGTTATTGTATTCGGATTTCAAAGTGCTCCGCATTTAACTAGCATATAAGAAAGTATATTTTATATAAATGCTAATAAGTTAGTTGTAGATTTCTTTAGTTAAAAATTGTCAGCTCTGAAGAGCTGAAAAGAGGTGAAAATATTCTCATATATCTATATTGTAAATTAAGTTATTGAGTTTATTATTATGTAGAGCAACTTTAATATCTTAAGATATTCAATAATATATAAGTAATTCTTCTACTTTATAGCTTTTTTTAATTTTTTAAATATGATTTGGTGGAATTTTGTATCCGTAATACTAGCCGAAAAAATAAGTATCCGGACAGGCGACCAATGCATATTATGCGCTATGCAGTTTTTGGCATGAACGAGCATACTTGGCTATGACACTCAGTGTGGATTTTATTATGTCAGAAGTATCCGGACAGCTGACATAACGAATTTGGGACTTGCAGCACCAACAGTCCTATACCTACGTATGAGGACAGCGCAAATAGATGTAAGTCCTTTACTAGAAATATAAAAATGGCACTGCAGGCAACTACGATAAGTGCAGGTTCAGGCGTTATAATGATCAAAACTTACTATTCTGATAGATCCTAAGATTTCGAGACTGCTCTTCAGGGCTTTTTTAGAGACCATTGAAATACTGTTTAAGAGGCTGTTCGAGCTCAAACAGCCTCCGAAACAGCCTCCGAAACAGCGCCCGAAACAGCCTCCGAAACGGCCTGGAAAGTTGCCTCCGGAACAACCTCCGGTACGACTTCCGAAACAGCCTCTGAACAGCCTCTGAACAGCCTCCGGAACACCCTCTTAAACAGCTGCTCGAACAGCTGCTTGTAGCATGTTAACAGCTACTCAAACAGCATCCAGAATAGCCTTCGCAACAGCCTCCGGAACAGCCTCCGGAACAGCCTCTGGAACAGCCTCCGCAAAACCTTCCCGAAAAGCCTCTGGAACAGGCTACAGAAGAGCACTGCAATAGCAGTGAAAACACCCCGTAGTGACCTACCTCCAGTTGCAGTACTCTGTTCTGCAATTTATTACAACTTCAAGATTTGTAGCTGATGTATATGTGAAGCTCTCAAAACTCCACTCTTAATGATGTCAGTGCAATTGATTTCAGTATCTTCATTATTCTAGATATTGTTCTTATTGATAAAAACTTCGCTTGGGCTATTTGGTATGCGAATACCTCAATGTAGGCCAACAAAGGCTGTTCTTTTCCAGGGGGGCTATTTTAGCACCTACAAGAATATTAGTATCTTCCTTAGTATGATAATTGAGTCTTTACCCGGACTGTTGTTGCTTGCCGTCCTTGTATATATTACCTTGTTCTTCTATTTATTCCGCTGTTGTATGATAGGGGTCTCCAGAATTCATTATGTCAGCTGTCCGGATTTCATTAGGTCAGCTGTCCGGATACTTCTGACATAATAAAAATTGGACGCTATCATGAAATTTGGACTGGTATAAGGAGCCAACCATACAAAAATATGCTAGTTTATACCAAAAACTGCATAGCGCATAATATGCATTGGTCGCCTGTCCAGATACTTATTTTTTCGGCTAGTAGCAAGGACAGAATAGGTGGAGACGGAAATTGAGCAGTGTGTTCGTAATAGCAAGGTTCTCGCTATAGCGGGGTTCGTTATAACAAGGGCTGACTGCAACAATGCAAGTGCGAAACCATGCGGCAAGCTGCAGACATGGATTTACACGAGAGCGTCTAATACTTGCTGGTTCGGAAAGTATTGGAACGCTGCATAAATTGTGTGGGCTATCCGCCTTTTGGAATAGTGCAAGTATGTTATGCAGCGTTCCAATACTTTCCGAACCAGCGAGTAAGCAATCAAAGTCTCAAAAATGGTATGGGTCGCCAAGTGGCTGCAGAATAGCAATGGAGTGAGATAACGTTAAGTTCTTTTGCCCACCACACATAACAAACACCAAATTCCACCCGACCGATGCATAAACATCAGAATAATTTGAGAATGAGACCAACAATCTGCTTTCAAAAATTACTTGTCCAGAATGTAATTCTGCTACCTATGTGTTCTGGCATATCGATGAAGATTGCGGTTCGCGAACCGGCCTGGAAATGTTCGTCGGTGGGTCAGAACACCCTATTCCGTTCCCTTCAACTCTATTCCAAGCTGTATGTGCACTGCATATCTTCTGAATGGATAATTTGATCTTGTAAATGATGCAATATGCGACGAGTGGTCTTGTGCATGAGGAACCTAGTAACCGCCGCCATTCAGCGTCCGCAGAATACTCAGAGCCGGTTTGAAAAATTGCACCAGTTTTCAGTCTAGGTAAACTTGCTCAGGCATGAAGTAGAAATCCTCCAGCTGTTCTGCAGCCACTAATATGTAACTTTGGAAATGTATCGCGTGCTGCGCGCAACTTCCGCCTCCAGGATTATGCGAAACATTCCCCCACTCAATCCAGACATTTGCGAGTTGGTGGCGCGGACTTCAGAACATGAAGTTAAATGTTAAATATTAACAGCAGTGAAGTCGCCCGATTCGCGTGCCAATTTTACGTCCTAACCGTGATTGTATTCTTATTTAGGAATAAGCGCAGTCCTAGTCTCGTTTCCATTAATGTCGTCAAGCATGGCAAATTCCAACTTCTAACGAATTACAGTCTGTTGCGCTACCAAAGTAATTTACGAGTTGCCAGGTTCTGAACCAGAGAGTCGATCCATGCAGGGTTGCTCATTGCTTGTGGATGTGACAGTTGTATAAGATGACTCCAGAAACTCACATATTTGACTAACCCCTTCGCAATTTTACTAGATCAGTATTTGGTTACTCTGGAGACACTTGCCCGTCATCACGGGGAGAAGCCCGCCAGCTTAGTGGCTGTTTATCAATACCTTTTGCGACGCTAGTAAGCAAACGACATTATCGTGGGTAGTCTCGTACAAAGCTCTCGGGTGGTTTACCCGACGAGCTTGACGGCAATGCGCTTGGCACAACTTACTATAAAATCTGGACGTAATTACCACTGCGCAAGCGGTATTAATGCTCCTGATGAAGATCGATTCGCGTGTGTCAACTATAGAAAAGGACGACGATTACGTGAAACTGCATCATATACCATTCACTTTCCTTTTTTTCCAAGTCGCACAGTGAGCCACTGCGATTGGAGCGATGAATAGGCACTCGATGCTATTTCTTTCATTAAGCCTTCTCGCCCTACTTGGACTCCATGCCGTGGCGCAAATGCCCCAGGTTCTCCCGGCCATTGTAGATACCGCGGAGTCCCCAAACATTGCAGAAAAGGACACCTCAAGAGAAGATCTCGATGATGCAGCACTGGCTCGACGTGAGGCCTTTGATGCACAAATTCAAGCGTTGGACAAGCTACGCACGCGCCAATCGTGCCCAGTTTCGTGCGGAGCGAGAAGGTGTTGTAGAGCGGGCGAGCGATGTGTATGTATCCTCTTCAAATCCGGAGCTTAATCTTGAAGCTTTGGCTAACAATTTGCTCAATTGCCTCTAGTGCTACGGCACCACCTGCTGCGTTACTAGCACTTTGTGCTGCTGTCCACTCACTGCTGAGACGTGCGGCGGTCTGATTTGTGTGCAGTCACCAGCGGTATGTTGTGGGGGAGGCCTCTGGGCATGTCCGCAAGGATCGATTTGCAACCCGGCGGGCCGAGGCGGACGCAAATGCTGCCTCGCAGGGGAAACACCTTGTCCTGGAGGATGTAAGTATAGTTGTTCGCGATGCATGCACCTCTCCCCTGGAAGCTAACCCTTGGTTAGGCTGTTCCCCTGGCTATACCTGCGCGCCTGGTAGACCTGGCCAATGTGTACGTATTGTCCCAACAGTAGAACGACCAACGACCTCACCCCGGAGGACTTCGACTACCTCATCTACAACCTCACGGAGGCCATCGACCACCTCGACGACCTCCACACCGGAACCACAGCAAAGTGAGGAACCGGATCAGCCTGATGAGCCAGATATCCCCGAGGATACTCCTATGCCAAGCGCAGATGATACTCCTGAGACTACGAGCACGCAAGCCACAACTACTGAAGCTGCGCCTGAGCCTTGCGAGACTGGTACACGGAAGATGAAGCGAGATGTGAGTGCGCCAGGAGGGTGGGTTGACTTTGACGTATGGAAGAGACAGAATGGCGACAATGACGATGAGGACGTGGGAGAGTTTTGCAGAATTGGAGGAAAGGACATACCGGTGATGACGTTCCGTTGGTTTGAAGATCTGACAGATGATTTGGTGGAGAACATGTGCAGAGGTAATTTGGTGTTACCATCGGTCCGAACAATGACACACCACTAACATTGCTGAATTAGGCATCAAAAAAAGGGGAGGAGGCAATGAGGTTGTACTTACATGGGCAGGCGACGGAAGAAATAGGTCTAGGAGAAGAGCGTCGGGGTGTCGTGGTTTCTGCCGAGGTACCTATCCGAGAATGTCCTTAAAGTCCTGTAAACTCAGCTCTAATGTAAGCACTTAATTGGCTTAGGCAAACGGAGTAGCACTGGCGAGAGAACCAGTTGCGACGAATTCCCTTTCGGTAAGTCCTCACTCCTAAAAGTTATAAGGGTACATGTCTAATGGTACATGTATGAGCGTGAGTTTAGCTGCTACTCGCGAGGGTGGTACAGGTGCACATATTGGCTGCATAGTCGCGTGGCAGAACACAATGCAGGGCATCTACATCAACAGCTGGTCCGCATTCTACGGAATCAAGGCCGGAGACCAATTCGTCGTACGAATGGAAGGAGTGGACTGCTCCCGAGTGTCAAGCTCCAAGTTGGCCATCCGGCAAGCTGGTTTTGATAAGATCTTGCTTGACGAGAATGGAAACCCATATCCTGACCAAGACGGGCTGATACCGATCAGTGGAGATGTTCAAACCAGCAAGTATAGACAAGGGATCGGACCAGACGTAGCCCAGGAGGGCCTCGGCTATTACATTAACACCATCGGTGATGTGAACCCAGGATTTTATAGTTTCCTCCTTACCGTGCAAGGCTCCGGGCCTGTAGAGAAAGTTAAAATCATCAACGGGGACGGAGAAGAGGTAGAGATGCTTCAGTACGTACCCCCAGTCATTGACCATGATATATACGAAATTGTACTGCGACATTGTGTCTGACCTCTGCTGGCACAGGAGCTCATACGACAACTACCGGGGCAATTACACATTCCGTGTGTCAGACATTGACTACGGCTTAGGTGCTGTGGTATATTCAACCGACAGGAACCTTCATACAATCGTCACCTACAATGCTCAGGTTCGGCAGGAGAATAATAGTAACGATAAAATGGATACTGGGTCTAGCGGTGTTACTAGCAGAGACAGCTTGTTCCACTGGGCCGGGGTTCTTGCGATGCTAGCAATACAAACGTTCTATTTCTACGTCCTCATGTAATGGACATGATACCAAAGACGAATTTGTAGACTATGGGGCATGGGCAGCAGCTGTGTACGAACTACTAAAGCTTGAGGGTCGGCAGTTTGAAGATGCCTTCAGCATCTTCATGTTTTTCAAGTTACCATATTAGTCAACATATATACATCATTCCAGTACATGCCTAAATCAGACTTCAACTCACATGTACATGCTTGTACTTACTAATACCTACTTAGTACTTAGTACTTTTTCCCTTGCTTGAAATCAGTAACGTTTCACGTAGTATTGAAGAGTGGCATCAAACATGTACCGTATGGTCCCAGCCATTTGACGCACGACTACCCGTTTTTTTTGTAAAACGTTCCTTAATTCATTACGCCCCGGGGCTAACGTAGGTGAACATTTGAACCGCTTGGGAGCAGTTGTGCAATGGAAAGCTTGTTCTTTAATCTGGATTTCTCAATGCTAGTTATTAGATTTGAAAAGCCACTGGTTACGGTTTCTACGGTGATGAAGTAAATATGAGGGTGTAAGTTAGGACAACGTTTTTTTTTTTTTTTTTATTTCATTACTCGCATAGGACAACGTTTAGTGCTTGACCTTTCGACAGGGCAGCTCTAGCTAGCTTCCTTCTAGGTCTTATTATGGGCAGGGGAAGAGTGAGAACGAGCGGAGCAAGCGTCGAGGCATCTCTTTCATCATAATCCTGTTTCTTTTCATTTGTTCAATATATTATGTATCTAAACATCGCCATAGCCCACAGGGCGGCACGCGATTAATGAAAAAAAAAAAAAAAAAAAATAGCCTCCTTCTATGGTCTATCTATGCAATGATATCATGGTGCTATGCTATGATATCATGGTGTTTTATCTATGGGCATCCCTCGCAAGCCGCGCTACAGGCTATGGCGAGGTTAGGTACATATGAGAACAAGGGAATGCACAGTACTGTGTTCTACCGAGATATTGCGCAACCCCGGATAAGTGAAAATGAATTGAGCCACTACCGCAAAAATTCGCATGTTCCGAAAGTGCGCAATATCCCGATTGTGCGAAATATCCCGGTAGAACACAGTAGGCTAAACTTCCACTGATTCTTGGCTTGATGGAAACATGGCTCCGTAACCACATTACTATTTTCGTTAAAACATAAAGCTATGAAGGTTCAATTTTATCGAATGTTTTTTGAACGTGAATTATTCAGCTTTTCCTCGCGAACTTTTGTCACACCCTTTTTGCCCTGCTCGGAAATTTCTCTGGAATTAGCGAGCCGTCTTTTTAAATTCCTGCTCCAGTCAAGCAAGGAAGGTACACTGCCTTCCTTGTTATGGCTTGCACGATTCATTTCCTTCCGTCGAATCAATCCATCGGCTTCCGCTTCCCTTTGAGACGCCTGATGCCGCCCCGCCCCGACATTCTGAACTTACAACCCACTCGGCCTACCCCCATGGGACGGAACGCTCTTACGTCCCCTTCTATGTATCTACTTCTGCCTTAAATCCCCGTGTTCTTTCAGTCGAAAATCTCCTATCCGTCCACATTCCAGTGTGATGACGACGGCGGAATGGGTAAGAGGTAAAGCTTGCATGCGATTAATGACATAAAGAAAAAAAAAAAAGAGGAAAGCTTGACATGGAAGGCACGTGGAGATAAAGGGCACCACGTGAGGCGAGATCACATATATAGACTTCCTGTACTGTAGCACATACAATCAACAACCTTCTTCTCTTGTCTTCTTTTCGCACTCGCACTCGCATTTGGTCGTACGTTCGTTCCGCCAGTTCTCACCGCTCCGGTCCATCGCAAGGCAGTAGTTGATACTATCTGTCTATCTTACACCAGCATTAGATGTTTCATGCATTCCCACATCTTTGCTTGCTATCCTCTCTTCACTCACCTACTGTAGAGGTACCATTTCCTTGTCTACCGTTTGCCCATCCTCATTCTTGTGAAAGTTCTACTTAATTATATTATATCCCAGACGCTAAACCCTTCATTAGTTCTATAATCATTCCTAACCCACTTACCGTAGATCTTCTCCTATATCTTATGCTCCGCCGTCCATCTAAGTCTCCCATTTCTGTCTCTACCCCCTCATTTCCTCTTAGCTCATATGAATTTAACGTCCCTGCCCTTCTTCTTAGTTACCCAGTTGATTATATAAATAATCACCTGGAATCTGTCGTCGTTCCCTTTGCCTCTCTCCCACCTTATTCCCTGCTGCTATTTCTACCTGTCAGTTCGCGATTATGAGCATTGGCATCCTATTATGCCTCCAATCAGAAAATGGGATGACAAACCTCCGTGTACTTATTGAACAAAATATTTTCCGAAAATTTCCAATGATGTTCAATTTATTCACAACTACATGCAAAAGGGCTACATGCATGTAGAAACAGAATCCGTGCAGCAATTGCCCCCTCTAAAATTTTGCCATGATTTTGAGTTCGTAGATATACGTCTTTACGGACAGCCGAGTGTAACGACATCAAAACCTTGCAGAATTCATCACTTCCTGGACCTTCTGTCTCTTTTTGTAGTGATGCAAGTGGCGCTGCAGATGGTGCGGCGGTACTTGGCGACAACCTGCGATTTGTGGGAGTAGGCTGTACGTAACCTGGCATCAATAGTATGTGTTGAGAGTCTCACGCGTCACTACTTGTCTGGCTTTTGACCAGCAGGAGACTTATGAGGCAATAGGCTGCTTTGATCACGCTTTTTTTTCTGCTTTTGAACTTTTTTTTTTTTTTTTTTTGATCACATAACCCTGCATACAGGCTACCAGCCTATGGCAGGGACCCATGGCCATATACCCGGGTCAGGTTAGAGCAACTACCTATCTATTCTACGTACACAATTTGGGTACCCAACGTACCCTCTGGCCCTTCGGCTGGCCCAAATCGAAGCAGGCGAACCATTCCTCGACCAGGTTGCTCTCTACTCCCTCCTGCCTTCGCCATAGCCCTCAGGGAGGCACGCGAGTAATGATATTAAAAAAAAAAAAAATCCCTCCTGCCTCCACCCTTTCTCCTCGACGTCCTCCCAGCACTGCCAGGTGACTTGCGTGCCATCTTTGTCCTTCCTCTAGGGCCGCTCCAGCTCAACGCGCCTGAACACCATGTGCTCAGCCTTCCACTCCTCTCCGCATGTGCATCGCACCTCCTCGCCACTTTTGAACTTTAAAGTTTAGCCCCCAGTTATTGTCGTAGCCCCATAATACTGCATCTGTACACGCCGCAGAGTCAAAATGAGGTTAAAGAAGGATAGTAGCCTATTACGAGTGTACGTCGGGAAGTGAGGGAGCAAACAAGATGCAATTTATTTTTACCAGATGTGGGTGGCTATCACCACAGCCCGCTAGTTAAGCGCGGAATATGTGCAAGGCACTTTTCATCCCCAGTATTCAATGCAAATTTTTTCCTGATCAGCCGGATTTATTTAAGCAGCATTTTACGGTGTTCCCAGAGTAGCTTTATAGGACGTCTGTGGGATCACCGAATGAGGGTAATAGCGTGGTAGCGACTAAAAGTAACTAGAACTGCCAGTCTCTACCTTTTCTTTTTTTTTTTTTTTAGAAACAAGCACTTGCTTATAGCCTAATGCCATGTCAAGCCCCCGTCGGCAAGCCCTTAAACCCCCGGAAGATGGCCACAATCTCTACAATTACTGCCTGCCGTCTTGCCCACCTCATTCACCCTCAGCGCATTGGAAACTCTGAACAATTTATTAAATACACAAACAAACTGCATAAAAATCAGATTTCCCTGCTCTCCAGTCCGTGACCAATTATCATCGAAACGCACAATAATCACCAGAAAACGACAGGGACACCCATCAATACGTCGGTAGACATTCGTATACTGTCAAACCTAGTCATCTCCTTCACGTTATCTGTAACCAATGATCCCAATTTCCGTACTATGACAAGCTGTCTGGTATCTTCCTCCGTGATTCCGAAGTCCTTCTCTAACGAACTAATTATGTGCGAACTTAGGTCAAACACATCATAGCCATCCACCGTGTTCCAACACCCCTTAAACCCCAACTGTTTCCAAGAATCCCAATATTTTCGTGGCGAAGGGTGCAACAGCTTCGCTAAGACCCAGGACATAAGTCCTTGCTCGCCGTCTACGGCGTGTGTGACAAGCACATATGCCTTAGACTGGCTAGAACGAAGTTCATGGCCGATGGTATGGAACGGTAGTCTATCAGTCATAAATTGTGGACAATAGAAGTGGGTGATATCTTCTTTCAAGTGCTTCGGCCTAAGAGCACCATCGGCCTTGACGAAGGACACATCATAGAATTGCGAAGATGACCGGAACCTCTCCGACAGGCAGATTCTGCCTGCCGCTCCCGGACCTCATCAGACGATAAACTTTACGCCATGACACTGTTACACAGGTACCAACATTGTGGGGTAGGTATGATCAATTGTTGGTACAGGCATATTGCAAAGACAAGTTTTGATTTGACTAGTGACGTAAGTGCATACCGGCCCACTGGCTACCAAAAATCGGCCCATGCTGTGATCTACTAGTTTGAATGCATGATTACTCAATTAAGTAAAAAATGAAAATGGAAAAATAGTGGAAAAATAGATCTGAATTAATGAGCAGATGAAGAAACAAAAATGAAATCTTGGGTTTCCTATAGTATCTCCTGTGATATTACTCCCTTATCAGTTCCTGTCACACTGCTAGTAGGCTTCGTCTTGCGGTGTCTCTTGCTCTTAGGATGTTACATTTGGAGTACATCACTCCAGATGCACAAGAGCTTATTCATTTGCATTGCGAAGCATTTTGAGGGTGTACAATTGAGGTGCAGGTGTAGTAAAAGCTTCAGGATATCCTGCAAAGCCTGACAATTTCGAAACTGCTGGATGAGTTGCGCCGCTTTACAGGCTTGAAAGTAAGCAAATCGCTCTGCTTCTTCGCTAGAAAGATTCGCATGATATTGCATTATTATTATTATTGCTCTGTTCAAATAATTTTGTTCACATAACCCCGCATACAAGCTACAAGCCTATGACGGCGACCAAAAGAAAATCACTAGAATATGTGAAGTTGATAATCCAGCTGGCGCCGTTTGGCCATGGGTCAATAATCCAGCCGTTTGCAGTGATCACGATCCGGCAGCTTGAGACATTGACGCTGTACCGTAGGTTCGGTTGATGTAGTTAATAGCCATCTAGGGTGAATTAAAATGATTGGAATTGGGGTCTGCAATTCAAAAAATGGTCCAAGCTTCTTGTGACATTTTTTTTTTTTTTTTTTTTTTTTTAATCACATAACCCCGCTTGTAGCACTTGGCCATGGCAGGGTGCTTCTTGTGACATGGAAGCTTGTACTGGTACAGTAAGTAATACTACTCGTTACCAGCATTTAGTGCTGTAATAGCATGCCTTGGTTGAAAGGCTGTGGCTACATTGCTATTGACCCAGGCTCCCACTGAGAGAAACGTTGCTGTTTTCCCTACAAAACTGTCCTCTCAGAAGAACGGATACCCTGCTGCCACACCAGGTCACTGACCTCTCGCACGGACTATGCCCAGGCTCCATTTTGCATCACTAAATGCTGGTAACAAGTACCAACATTTGATCTACCTACCCCACAATGTTGGTACCTGTGTCACAATGTCATGGCGTAAAGTTTATCGTCTGATGAGGTCCGGGAGCGGCAGGCAGAATCTGCCTGTCCGGAGAGGTTCCTCACCAAGGGCAGCCACGCTAGCTTGATTGGCTCGTTTTCAATGTATAGAGGCAAAGTCCTACATTTCATGAGGTAACTGAGACCTGAAATCTTATCAAGCTCCTTGGAAGCATGGCGCCGCGTCATTTCGCATGCGAGGTCCAAGATACTGCTGCAGCGCATCCTCATACTGGCTGCCGGTGCAAATGATCCGGGGCTAGCGCTAGCCATACTATCGTAGAGTGGGTGGCTACGGAACCATCCCAAGGAGAGATTCACGCTCCCTCGGTATTCCCCCTCTGCATCGGAGACCATCCTGTTAAGCTGTGACAATACCTCTCGCAGTGGTTTGCACTGCAGCTGGCCACCAGTCTTCTCGATCGTGACTTTCGCCCCCAGCGGGAGATGCATACCAGCAGACACGCCCCCGTTCACCATAACGTGCTCCGGACGCGTTTCCTGCAGCGTCCAGGCACGGTTTATCCAGTGCCGTGAGTCGTCCCAGCCAGATAATCGGAAATGCCTCCCGAGCCCATTGAAATATCGCAGCACATGCCTTGCCTGCCGGTAGATGTTGCCTATCGTTGGCACGTCAATGGACCACTCATCTCGACGCTTCTTTGCATTAATTTCGCACAATTCACCGTTCCCCAGTATCCTCATGGTCTTCTGGCGAAGGCAAAGCACATCAAGCCAGCAATATGTTGCACCAGCCCGTATCGCCTCCCAGCGGATCTGCTCAAACGTCATGCCAGTTGGAAGCGGGACTGGCCACTGATAGTGGTTGATTGGTGTCATCCAAGACTGCATATCAGATGTCCAGCTGTGCGAGATGGCCCAGAATCCGGTTGCTGGTACCCGCGGAGTAATATCACTCTCCTCACCCTTTGCATAGAGATCTAACTCTACAATCCTGTTGTTCAGAAGATCCCAGAGACGCCGAGGGAGTATGCTGTATGGGTCTTGGATCCTCGGGCCAAAACCTTGTTCACCGCCGGGTATGATACCCAATCATAGGGAGTGCTCAATTCTGGTGGACGGGGGAGGACAGGGCACACTCGTCTGCAATAGTCGCTCATGGTGGTTAAAAGCAAGCTTTCCGTCCACATTCGTGTAGCGAGATTTGCGAGCATGGTGCCGAAGTCCATTATTTGCTCAGACCGAATATAATCAAACAAAGGAATAGCACCCCGGTGCGGATGCTTGACTAGCATAAATTCGGGTCTGGATGACGACCATTGGAGCCAGATTTGTATGTAGGGATCGCTTGCGAGAACCAAGCGTGGGCCACGTCTAGCATCACGTGACCGAGGCTGTATCTCCACCGTCTGACATCGTAATAACTAGCGGACAACGGCAAAAGACGTCCCCTGGTCCCACGGGCACGGGGCCTCCAGAATATACACCAGAATAGGAAGAACAGACACTTTCCCCCTCAGATAACTGAAAGGACACCCGGAAGACACAAACTCGCACAGCAGGCAAGCAATTCTGGACCGCAACACACATTTACGGCGGGGCCTCCCTGAGACCCCTTCGAAGACATCCCACACCTAGAATTACAGACCCAACGTGGCCCAAACAGGTTTCGAATCCCTCTTCACCTCACGTATCACATCCAAAGACGACGGCCAAGGCAGTGATCAGCCACCTACAACAGCGACGGCACAGTAAAGCCAGGAACTACGATACACCGGATAGGGAATAACGACACATCCAAAGACAACGGCCAAGGCAGTGATCAGCCACCCACAACAGTGACGGCACAGTAAAGTCAGGAACAAGAACGACGGTTCACATACCCGCACACAACACACTTACAGGGGTCAGACACCCACACCTCAGCTATAGGATCGACACCACCGCCACAGCGACAGCCACGAAAACAGGGAGCATCTACGACAGCAAAAAGAAACATCGTAACAGCCACGACGGACAGCCACAACATTAGTAGGAACGCCACACATTGAAGCCACAGTTACGAGACGATGCCGAACACAAGACAGATGAGCAAGGCGGAGGGGAAGAAGAAGGAGAAAAGACTGAATAAGGTCAACAAAGTGGAATTCCACATGGTTCAAAATTGGAAAGCCCATGAGAATCTCAAGTTTATTGCGCAGAACAGACAATGGACACTGCATAGGTTTCACGACATCATTCAACACTCCACCAAGGATGGACTGAAGGAGAAGCTAGAACATGCTATAGAAGAGGTAGTGGCAAGGGGGGAGGTAAGAGACGGAGAGGACTATACGGTAACAGAGAAGGATATCAGCTTGCAAGATATTGAACGCGGAGATGTCAACACCCAGCAGATAATTGACTTCATCGAGAAGAGTAAGGCGCTAGATGACAGAAAACCGGAAGATCAAATATACGAAACAATAGTTGTTAAGGATGGGAAAAGAGACATCAAACAGACCATCCCAGGAACCTATGATGCAGAGGAGGGCACGGCGACATGGGGTCAACCTACAGTGGAGGACGAAGACAGCGACCAGGAGAGCACGACATCAGAGGAAACAGTGATACCGGGAACACCACAGGCAATGCAGGAGAGGGGGGGCAGCTGGGGATATACACAGCCCACGGGAGTTAGACCTCCGACGCCAGACAGACCCAAGACACCAGACATGGATGAGCAGGAATACGAGGAAGGGTTCTTGATTGATACATGTAATGGAGCAGCGAGACAAGCCAGAAGCTGGGTAGAGAAAATGGAATCGGGACGGGTAAAACTGGAGACGGTGAGATATATGGGAGCGTCGACAGCCGAAGCCTTCGCGGTTTGGAGAAGAGGTTTGGGTTAAAAAGATGGAGGAGAGAGACAGACAAAGACCTAAGGGAATGGACAGAAAGAATGGCAGGGGAATACTGGGAATGGAAAGAGAAGCAGACAGGGAAGAGGGGTATGGTGAATGAGCGCGAGGGGGGTGTGGGGATACAGACACTTGAGGAACGAATAAAGCATATGGTCGTCAACCAACTAGCAAAGGAGAGAGACAGGATCATCAGAGAACTAACGAGAGAGGTGGAGATCCAGCTATATGGCATACAGGACATATTGAAGATACAACAGGAGGGACTAAGGAGTCTAGTGGGAGGGATAGCTCAAGTCGGCAGCAGGTTAAAGAGTATAGAGGAAAGAGTAGTGGTGGTACCGGAGTGGCCGGAGGAATTGTTACAGGCTGAAGAAGAAGCAAAGCGGGCCAAAACAGCAGCCGAGCAAGCAAAGCGGGCCGGAGCAGCAGCCGAGCAAACAAAGGAGGGAAGAGGGGAACGAGAGGAGAGGAAAGAAGGAGAGGGGGAGCAGGAAGCAAGCGAGAGAGATAGAGGAGAACCGCCAAAGAAAAAGAGGAGGAGTCCCTGTCAAGAGGAGAAGAGAAAAGGCAAGATGAGAAAACAGAGCAGCAAGGACACTGGGGACAGGGAGGGGGAGGGAGCTAATGAAATCCCAATGACAGACGCTCCACCACTGACACAGGATACGCTTGGATCGACGACACCCCCAGAACAAAGCACACCTGGATCGTCGGTAAACACACCAAGAAAGACACAGACAATCTCGAGCCAGGAGGCGAGAAAGACAGAGCAGGAAAAGATAATGGGGAGAAAGACGGTGGAAGGGGAAAAGAACACATATGCGGCGACAGCTGCCAGCAGGGGGCACAGTGGAGAGACAGTGAACATTCCGAAGGGACTGAAGAACACAACCCCAAACAGTGTAAAGAAAGGAGAGCCCATGGGAACGGTACCAAGGAGCCAGTTGTGGCAGGCAAGATTGTACAATGCGGAGAACTGGAAGGGAAAATGGGAGAGGGTAGAACAGGGGAATGGCGAAATGGAACGCATGAGGGGAAGAATCAATCACAATATGGGACCAGGAGCCCCCTATATAGTGCGAAGGATAATTCTGGACCAGAACTTCCCGAGGGAGAGGATTCTCCTCATGGCGGACGTTGGAACAAAACAGGGGCCGAGAAACCTGGGGGCACTAACAGGGGCAGTTAGACGCGACCATCCGGGCATCAGGGTTGACTGGGACAGCCGTCTAGTTGAATTGGTGACGTTTGATATACGGGACAGTGAGTGGATCTCAAGGGTAGAGCGAGAACTACGTGAGGCGAACCCGGGGGATATAGCAAACAGAGATATGAGGAGACTCAGAGACAACATGGTCCTACCACGGAATGGTAACAGGGCAGTGTCATTTTTCGTATCGGACAACGTTGTGCAGGTGCTGAAGGACGGCTTGAGATTTAGGGGTGAGAAGATTAAATGCTACTTGAGACAGGATCTAGGAAAGGAGAGGTCAGCAAACGCGAGACGGTATAGGTATACGGACTCAGAAGGATACTGTCACCACTTCCAAGTGGGACAAGTTATAGAATGGGTACCGAGACAGAGAAACCTGCCGGAGTGGGTGCAGCGGTCACCCAGAAGAAAAGAAGTGGACGAGGTAGTGAACCTGAATGGAGGCTTTAATCAGACATGCAACTGCTGTGGTAGGAGGGGGGAACACCTTCGGAGCTGTGACAGGGCAAATGCGAGAAAGGAATGGATACCTTCACCTCAACTTCCCCCAAGACGACGTCCCCATTGGGCACCAGAGAGGACGCCCAGACAACAATGATCGACATCATATACCAGAATGTGGGGAGGTCGGTTGAGGGGACGGATTTGACACTACAGGAAGGGGCGGAGAAGGGGGCGGATATAGTCTTTATAGGAGAGAGTTGGAGAGCGCCAAGAGGAGGTACTACATTTCACCCGGCATATACTACAGTCCACACTCCCAGTCAAATGGGAAAGATTGCAGCATATGTGCGGAAAGACTTAGTACAAGACATTAGAGTGCGAGGAGGGGACAGACATGTGAGCATAGATATACAGAGAAAGAAGATAGTAGGAGTATACTGGAATAGCGATGCAGATGTGGAAGAGGAGCTGGAAGAGATAGGAGATGCAGACATACTGATTGGAGACTGTAATAGTCACCATGAGGACTGGAGTGACAAGAGGGACAGAAGAGGAACTTTATTAAGGGACACCCTTCGGGCTCATGGACTAGAACAGCAGATCACGAAAGGGACAGTGACTTGGACACGAATGGTGGAAGGTAGGACAAGAGAAGCCTTATTGGATTTGGTATTCACGAAACCGGGAGAGTGGAGGACTAGAGGAATTACTTGGGTAGCTGGAGCCGACCATCGATGATTTATGGACAGCTAAAGACACGAGGTCCAGTCATCAGAACCCTGAAGGTCACAGATTGGGAGAGATGGGAGGATTTTCTAAAGGAGTGGGGAGACAAGCCATTGGAGAAGGATGAGAAGGCATATGAAATGATCACTAGGTTGTGATGTATAACAGAGCGATCTAAGAGGTGGTTTGACAAGGAGGTGAAGGAGGCACGAAAGATGGTGAAATATATACTCCGGAAAGGGAACACTCAGGCGGAGAAGATAAGAGCTAGGAGGTTGTTGAGGGAGATAATAAGGGAGAAGAAGAAGACTTACTGGGAGGAGTACATGGAGGAGGATAGAATAACGTCGCCTTGGGATATATTTAGACTGGCACGAGACCCCTTTCGAGAGCAGGAGCTCATGGACATCCCAGGCACAGATCAGCAAGTCATGGATATGCTAGTGGAAAGGAACTTCATTACGGAGGAGCATAGCGAGACATACGCTCGGAGACCAGCAGGAAGGCTGATGGACAGAGAGGAAGCGAGACGCGCCATAGATCAGGCACTGATAAAGACGAAATCCAGATCAGCACCAGGGCCAGATGGAATACAGTATGGGATTCTGAAGATGCTGAGAGGTTCCCCAATATGGACAGCAGTTCGAGAAGAGATAGTCGAGTATATAAACGGGAACCACCAGTTCGCAAGGGGGTTCGATGTCGTGATGATACACAAAAAAGGCAGACCCAGGGATGACCCAGCAGGATGGAGACCGATTACCCTACTGAATACAGTCGCCAAATTGGGCCAGAAGGTAGTAGCGGACCTCATTCAACGACAAGACGAACTGTTCAGAAAGACTCAGTTGGGCGGTAGACCAAAGCGAGGTGCAGAGGATCTGCAGCGACAGGTACTGAAGGAGGTAGACAGGAGACTGCAGAAGGGGGAGTGGACAGCAATAGTTGGAGACGACATAAAATCAGCGTTCAACCACATACGGAGAGAGAGAGTGGTAAGAAGATTAGATGCGGTTGATCCAAACATAGCAGCATTCGTGGAAGGGTTCCTTCAGCCGACAACGTTCAAAGTATCGTGGGATAGAAGGGTCAGGGGGGAGAGCAGAATGACCGATGGCACCTCTCAGGGCTCCCCTCTATCCCCGGTACTTTTTCTGGTGGCGGTCGCGCCAGTACAAAGAGAGTCGACAGCCGCGAGTTCTCCAGGTCCGATGTAGACGATTTTCACAGTGTCGTATCCAACAGGTCATTGAGGCAGCTGAAGAAAGACATAGTGGAACATCGCAGGAGGTTGACTGAGGAGGCACAGGAGGAGGGGTTTGAGCTGGATCCACGGAAGTCTGAGACAGTCGTGATAGGGACAAAGGGACGAAGCTACAGGCTGGTAGGTCTGTATGTAGACTGGGAGCTGAAATTCAATGACCACTTCAATAGGAGGCTGCAACTGGGGAAGGCGGCATGGCGGGTAGCATCAAGACTAAAGCAAGATTCCCCCGGCAGAAGACGACAGTTGTATACAAGCATCGCCAGGAACATAGCTACCTGGGGAAGTTGGGCATGGGCCAGTTACGCGAAAGCCTCCCCTCCGGAACACAAGCTCAGACAGCTGGAGAAATGGCAGTATGGAGTAGCCAGGGAGATAGTCGGCGCTCCATGGGGGACGAGGAGGGACGTGGTGGAGGGGTTGGCAAACTTGGAATCAGTTGAGACCTTTGTGAACGGAGAGGCGAAGAGGGTGGAAGCAAGAGCATTGAGGTTTGAGAAGGAACCAATAAGAGACCCGCAACCGGAGACCAGGTACTTAAGAGGATCACTCGAACACCGCGACCCCTTACCAATTCATATACATCAGTTCCATCCCAGAGACCTTAGTGGACAAGAGTGGGAAGACGTCATAGCCAGAGAGACAGAGGAGGGGTGGGTGAGTATATACACAGATGGAAGCAGGAGAGAGGGGAGGACAGGAGCTGGAGTATACCAGGGGACCAAAGACAGATCCGTGTACCTGGGGAGGCAATGCACGGTGAACGATGCTGAATTGATAGCGGTAGGAGAAGCCCTGAAAGGAGAGGGAGAGTTGTTGGTCGTCACGGATTCCAGAGTTACCATAACAAGACTACAAGGGATAGCGAGTGGAGACCTAACGCCAGAGAGGTCGGCGGAGTTTGTGAGGAGGCGGTGGGAAGAGAGGGTAGCCCGAGGGGAATATGACGTTGCGGTGTTGTGGGTGAAATCGCACAGAGGAGTCAGGGGCAACGCCATGGCGGACATGGTGGCGAAGGTTGCCACAGTAATGCAATACCAGGATGAGACAGTGACAGAGGCGGGGATCAGACAGCAGGTCAAAGAGTGGAGAGCCGAGGAGAGAAAGAGATTGAAGTTGTCGTACAGACCACTGGAGTATCTAGGGAGCAGGAGAAGGGTATCCACTCTCGCGGGAATCTTGGGAAACAAGGGACTACGACAGTGGAGACACAAGATAGGGAAAGAGACTTCTCCCGAGTGCAGGTGGTGCGGAAGAGACTATGAAAATTTTGCGCACATCATGGGGGGGTGCGAGGTGTGGAGGAAGAGACTACCGAGAGGAGAGGAGGGACTAAGGGGGCCGATAAGGGATGAGGGGGTTAGGGGGGGAGAAATGACGCTGGCGGAGGTGATGGACTGGGCGGCAGAGTAGACGGAGTGGTGCAGGACACGCTCGATGTTGCGACGTTGTTTTTTTACTTTTTCTGTGATGTTATACTCTGTTTATTCGTTGTTATGTATTTAAATCCTCGCCATAGCCTACAAGGCGGCATGCGAGTAATGACATGAAAAAAAAAAAAAAGATGGTTGAGGCGGTGGTGGTGGTGGTGGCGGTGGTGTCGGTGCCTCCGGCTGTGTCTCCACACACGTGATGGGGCTGAACCCCAATACCTGTGGTGGCGGTGGTGATGGCGGTGGTGGCTTGAGTAAGGGATTCGTGTCCCCCTCCTCAGGGCGTACGCGATCTGTGCATTCCCTGGGATGTTCGTGATTAGTAGTACCGCGTCCTCCGGCGTATCTGCCCGCTCCGCCCGGAGCTCCCATAAGTCCTGGAAGGTTCTGCTCGGCGAAATCCCAGCCGTACTCAACTTTGCTATCCTTTCTTCCGAATTCCGTTTCCACGGTGGGAGATTCGTCGCCATCTTATTGGGTCTTGGCAGAAGCGGGGATGTGCTGGCAACGGTGGTGGTGAGCTGAAGAAGAGGAAAAGAACAGACTGGGTGTAAGCTATAGGCCAGTCCACCGACTAGGGCGGATGACCAATGTACTAGGTGTCATCGAATCATAGCTCTGATGGACTGGGTGGAACGTTAAACGTGGGGATGGGCGGGAACATTTTTCCTCATTTTTTTTCTTTCATTTTGTACTCCTCATATTTCTCATGTACGTAGTCTCACCATAACCCACAGAGCGGCAAGTGAGGAATGATATTAAAAAAAAAACACAATGTACTAGGTGGGATACCGGGCGCAAATGGAATGAGACATGGAAATATAAGATAGGGAAGGCGGATGCTGCAGAATATACTGTAGGTGGTGTGGAACGGAAGAATCGACAGCTCACATTTGGCTTATCTGCGAGGTGTAGAAGCAGAGGTGGTCGGCAGCCTGGGGGTCGATGGTGGGACCACTGAAACCTCACGCGGATCAACTTGACCGGACCACTTCGAGGAGATTTTTTTGTTTTTTTTAATTTCACGTGACCCCGCTTGTAGCTGTTCGCCATGGCAGGGCACTTCGAGGAGTTGATGGACAGTAAGACCAAGGTCTACTACTTCTGATGGTAGGGATTTCATTAATTTCTATTAATCTCTTTTGTATGTACTCTCGACATAGGCTTCGCGGCGGCATACGAGTAACGAGTTTTCAGAAAAAAAAGAAAAAAAGAAGGGCACGTAAACAAACCACTCCCATACGCAGTAGCAGCTCCTCAAACCTCCGCACCACTGCCAAAAAAGGCCAGCCCTTCACACCCCACCCAGCCGGACGAAGCAGAAAGATCTACCTACCCATCCGGCCCAAAAGGAAAGGCCACCACGTGTAGGGCCACTTCTACTTCAAGGAACAAGCCTCTTTTACAACCGAAGCCAGAGCTACAATCGTATGATACCGCAGTCGCAGCCCAGGGGATAGCCATGCCCAAGGGACTGGGAAAGGTTTGGAAGTAGTTGAAAGTGGATAATGAAGCTGGGCACGAAGATCTCTCAGGCTCGCTGGCAGTTGAAGCCAGAGCGAAGGGACGAAAGGCGCCTATTGCATTTTTGTTTACCTGGAAGCGGTAAGTTTTTTTTGTTTTTTTTTATTACGTAACCCCGCTTGCAGCTGTTCGCCATGGCAGGGCAAGAGGCGGTAGGTAGAACTACTCAACAGCGAGATTCTGCGCATGAGCGGCAAAAGGTAAATCTTTTTTTTTTTTTTTATATCATTACTCCCATGCCGTCCTAAGGGCTATGGCGAGAGGTAAATCAGTTGAGTACGAGTGGGTTAGAGGAAGGAGAGGTAAAGAAAGGTGAATATGGTTAGGGAGGATGCAATAGAGATTGATTAAGAACCCATTGTGTATAATTGTTGCACTGTCTGCACTTGTTCACCTGCATCCACGATGAAGTCGGATAGATAGGTACAGTAAGTGGCATGAGCGATCCTAGCCACAATTCGATGTCGGAGACCTGCCTCCGGTAATAAAGGGGCCCTGCCATAGGTTGATGTCCTGCATGCGGGGTTATGTGATCAAAAAAAAAAAGAAAAGAGAATTTCATCGAGGAGGGCATCCCTTTTGACCCAATTATAAGCACCGCCGTCTCGCTGCTTTGTTCTGAGCTGTTCTAGTCCGCTCGCGAATTCAGTCCACTCGCGAATTAGGTGAGATTTGCGCGCGGCCCGACCCCCTTGTGCGTCAAGCGGTACGCTCGCGAAGCACAGCTTTAGTGTTTTCTTCTTGCCTTTTTTTCGTCCATTTGGAGGTGAAGACAGAGGTAAAAGACCCAGAGGCGCCTCTGGACTAGGTGACTACACATGATTCAACGTTGGACGCAGAGTATCTCGTCATATCCTCTAGGGTGATAAGCGAGTTGATAATGCAGAAGTAAAATAAAAAAAATAAAAGAAACCATAGTATGTATATGATTTAACACCGAACTACACTACCGTGGGTTTCAAATCGGACGCTCAAGAAGAGGCTGTATGAATTGGGAATACATATGTCGAATGACACCGCGAGTTGGATAGCTATGGGCATCGGTGGGTTTGGTCTATATATAGGTCTTAGAGCTCTTATAACCCCATGACGTCACTTATCAAGAGAGGATATGTTTTGGACTACTCGTTGCTGCACAGATAAATTGATTTTCACTTCCAATGCTCTGAAGTCCTTAATGTTTGCTAGCGATAGCTTGGTTACTCAGAAATTGAGCTTCCCCAGTATCGCAAGATCAAAGTTGAAACAAGACATAAGCTGAATTATTATCATGATAGCTGAATCTGAGCTGCAGTGCAGTAACGCCATGTCTTGGACTGCTTGTGACAACATTATTTTGTATGTAAACCAGCACAGTTACACTCGCTCTGAGCTAATTACAAATCCAGACCATATCCTGTTACATATACGGTTCCACTGCCTTCATAACCTCCAGTGATATTTACTATTGAGCTGAGATTTACTTTTTTTTGGTGGGGGCTACAAGACTATGTGATATTGCAGTGCGGATATGTTTGGGAAAGTAGACACATCCATGACGAAACAGGAAATGACACTGTTGAGTCTAAGGCTATTTATTGGCAGCATGAGCCTGCGAGCTGCATGCAGGGTTACAGTATGTGGTTTTGGAAAAACGATTTGTAGATGACTGAAGAGGATCAAAGTCAATAATACTGTGTGAAAATTCCATTATTGTAGAAAGATAAAAAATAAATTTTATTCGCAGAGGACCGGTCCTCTCGTGCACCGGATTCGCGAGCGGACCAGAACAGGGCCAGTCGGAATCCAACAAAATACATGATTGCTCAATGCACATCAATACGGTTGTGCTATCAACATCCTTCTCAGCTCTCAGCGATACGGACGTGATAGGACACAGAGAGAAGCCGTCATAATCGGGTTGCAGAGTGGTGATAAGTGCAAAAGTTGCACTCAGTTCAGCAGCTCCCCCATTGATTTATCTGGGCCACTCGGAACACGGCCGCTTACCGAGGCCCTTCATCGTAATTATGGATAGTCTAGGCCACTCATTTCAGAATCCGGACTATTGGGCCGGACCACTTATTCTAGTATACACCAGCCGGGTTACTCACTTCTTTGTGAAGGGAATAACTGGCCCGAGCCATTCATGAGCAGTCCGATTAGATGACTAGCCCCGATCAACTGCATGCCAGAGTAAAGTTGTAAGACAGTATGTCTTATTTTCAGCGCGATTGACGTATATACTGATATCACAAGTCGGTTTTCTCAAAGGAATTGAGCTTTTTTTTGTTTGTTTTTAATTACTCGTATGCCACCCTATGGGCTATGACGACTTCTAACTGACCGTATGACAGATCGGTTCTAAGCAAATTAACGGTATGAGCTGAGGGGCCACGTAGTACCCGCTGGGGTATTCATCGCAAAAGGCTCTCGAGCACATGCAGTCTTTAACAAATTGGGCAATGGTACACACATAGGCTGGGTCACTCATCACTAGTCCAAAAAAAAAATTCCATGTGTGCCATTCGGCACAGGAATATGCAACGAAAATTGGAACTGATCACAATGAACTCCCGGTAGGATTTTGCTATTTAGGAGTTGGATCCAACGCAGGGGTACCGTGTATTACGTAATAGTGCTTGGCCACCGGGAAGTGCCGGAAATACGAATTTCTGTGACCTCACCTATTTGATAATATTTCTAATACTAGAAATCTAATATTAATACAGAGTAAATTAGAAAATATAAAACAAATATTACTTTATTAAATAAAATAGTATAAAAGATAGAAAATATAAACTATATTAATATATATTTTTATAAAATAATAAAGTTTTTACTAATTCAAACTAATACTAACTTACTTTTTTAACTTAATTTTCTTTTTTATAAATATTTTAATAAGTTAAAAATAATACTATTTATTAATTTAATTATAAATTACTTATATATCAAAATATTAAATTTTTAATTTATATTTATTTTAACTTATTAATTAAAATAAAAGTATTTATATTATTAATAAAGTTAAGTTTTATTTTTTAATAAAATTTAACTTATATTTAAATACTAATAAATTAAATTAATTAGGACTTATAATTAATATAAATACTAATATTATCTTTCAAACTTTCAATTTTTTATAAGTTAACTTTATATAATTGTCTTAATTGAGTAATCAATATAGACTCAAATAGTATATTTGAGTACTAGAAACAACTTAGAGATGTTGAAATAATATAATAAATTCAAGCAGAGATACTATTACCATAGCCTATAGGACGGCAAGCGATTAATGATATAAAAAAACAAAAAAAAGGCAGAGATGTTCTAATAATACGAATACTTTCATTCAGCACTTCCCGGTGGCCAAGCACTACTACGCAAGCGACGGTGTTTAAAATGATCTAATATATTTATGAGTTTTAGGGCACTTATTCCAATTAAGCCATGCTTATGCAGCCAGAAAATAAAGCCTTTTGCAGACTAGCATGGTTTCACTACATTCTCCACGACGCTTATCGTATTTTTGATCTACCGATGATCACATTTTCCAGAGCTTTTAGCTATGAAAGTTTCGCCTATATTTACATGTTTCTGCATATTGTCAGCCAGTACTTTTTTTTTCATCGTCTTCAATCACATAACCCCGCATACAGATTGTCAGCCTGTAGCAGGAGTTTTGAACCCAGGCTGTGATGGGATAATATACAGACGGCAAACCAGTAGTGCACAGGAGGCATTCGAAGGTATATCTTTAACGCGAAGTGGCCTGCTACTGTGATATCCTTCGACAAAGGCAACATAGCACAGACATATGGCAAAAGTTACAAGTAACGCGGTCTGGCACTGCCTGGTATTTCTTTGCTTTGCAAACGTTCCAGCGACAGTACGGTTGAACCTCGATGGGATTGTCACAAAACTGGGTTGCGGACCGGCGCGAGCCAGTCGTGCGTCAAATGGGCTGCGATGAGCAGCCCAGCACATACATAATCGCAATCGCTGGCTGTCGCGATCGACGTAGTCTTGGGCCAATAGGTTCACTCAGCTCCAGCTTTGTCCTTATCCTGCAGGTATTGACTTGTTCACCCTTGCCCTTATCCTTTATCGTGGTATAACTATTACCCACTCATTGATCACGGATGACACTCGGAGTCCTCTCTACCCACTTCACAGGGTCCAGTCTGCTACTATACATCATGTATGCATGTTCCAAACTTTGCAGAGTACGGTTTTGATAATTGAGTGTACACGCAGCCCGTGAGCGACTGGAATGCGCACAAAGGTTTCTGAAAATCTTCAGGCAGAGTTTTTGGGTCCATCACCGAGGAAAGCTATAAGTACATATTGCCATTCCTCATCCGTGAGTTTTCAGGCTCTAACTAGCTACGTGGTGGGCTGTTACTGTTGAAAAGACTGTTCTTCGTTCATAATTTCTCTTTACACCTTTCGACCTCTTGATCGCGCAACGTCGGGGCCTTCCAGACCAACATGCAGCTGGCGGACATTATCGCCCACATATGGAGGTTCTGCCTCATGTTGAGGGACTTACCCTTTCTATTCCAAGAGCCATCTCATGTGCAGCACTCTTTTCTCAATGCGGATAATCGTCATAAGGCTGGCAAAACTAGCCTAACGAGCACCACTAGTTCGATATCTACGCCAATATCCACAAATCATACTTGGAACTGTCCAAAACCAAACTCAGATCTCACGCCAGTTCTATGCAGTACCTGCAATACCCCTGAAAATCGTACACAATGGTGTGGTGGATTTGATATTTACACCGATTATGAAATACATGTACCCAACACAGGGGTAACGAGGAAGGTAATGTCTTCCTTGAGGCATCACTAGCCCCAGGAGGCATATATATTTCAGACCGACTAACATGTTAGGATTCAGTTCACGCTTGTCCTTACAAACACAGAATACTGTGGTGACGGCTATGTAGTACCCCGCACCCTTATCAATGGCTCTTATCCAGGTCCTCTCCTGGAAGGAGATTGGGGAGACTGGTTTGAAATCACGGTAATAAATGAACTTACCAATTGTAATGGCACGGCAATACACTGGCATGGCATTCGCCAGTGGAATACAGTGTGGGAGGACGGGGTGGGAGGGGTCACTCAGTGCCCGATTCCAGTGAGTTGATTTGAACTTCTCCCACTGAGGCGGATGGAAACCGATTATAGCTAATGAATGCAAAATTGGAATTATAGCCACAGATACCAGTTGGTTACCAAGTACCCACACCTCCCCCACCTGGATATACCAACAGATTTACCTACAGGTGGAGGGCGACACAATATGGCGCTTCGTGGTATCATAGGTATGTTCTGTAGGCAAGTCCTCGTGCGACTGGATCTGCTAATAACATAATTTTGAAACATAGTCATTTTAGGTGAGAATATAATACCTTCTCTTTGCATAGGGCTGGGCTGAATTGACAACACTTTATTGTGTACTAGTCTTCAATGTGTGTTAAATGCAAACTTGTTCCCCTGTCTTTATACGCACAGAGCTGTCTGTAACTAACTCATCCGGCAGATGCCAATGGCGCCGTGGGCCCTTTACTAATTCACGGCCCAACTTCAGAGAACTATGATGTGGATAAGGGTCCCTTGTTGATCACAGACTGGTTTCATCACGATGCTTTCAGCATCTACTGGATAGAAATTTTCAAGACACCCAACACATTGATCTTCAACCCCCAGCGAAACTGATCAATGGCCGGGGAAAGTTCCTGGTTGTGAACAGTTGCCACGATGGCACCGAACCAGGGTGTGATCCTGAAACATGCAACCGCTGTGTGCCGGATGAAGGGGGGTACTATAAAACGGGTGTTGAGCATGGGAAGGTGTATCGGTTTAGAATAATAAATACATCTATCACAACTCATTATAGGTTCTGGATAGATTGGCATGAGATGACAGTGATTGGAACAGACTTTGTGCCGATTCATAAATATACGACGAAGGTGCTGAACATTGCGATTGGTGAGTCTTAGCGCCTGAATATCACTGCTCCTGGCTTTTCCAAAAACCTTTGTTTTAAGTGTGTGGCTCTGATGTGCAAGGCTAAATTAAACTAACCGTGCTAGGTCAACGCTACGATGTTCTTGTTCATGCAAATGCCAATATTGAAAAGTCCCCAAATTTCTGGATAAGGATGCGCAACTGCCAAAACATTCCCCTTAATGAGAAATGTCCTTTTTCCAATGACACACTTTGCACATGGGAGGAATCTCGCCAAGGCATTCTGTCGTATGACCTCAATTCCAACAAAAGCCCTGATCTAAATCTCGAGCCCGACTCAGGTGACCTGAAGTGCGAGGATGCAGACCCCAGCTTACTCAAGCCTGTCGTCCCTCGTACAGTCCCACAACCTAATGATTCTCCGTATTTCCGAGACGCATTCCCCGTTAGCTTGAATACCTACACTGAAAGTGGGAACGAAGTGCGCCACTGGTCTCTTATGCAAAGCGGGCAAACCTTCATCATTGATTGGCGCCAGCCAGCTCTGCTCCTCATACAATCGGGCATTCTAGCACCCGATGAGTGGAACAGCAGTTATGTTCCCATAATGGTTAATTCAACAGGCCCAAACCAATGGACGACATTCATTATTGAGTCCAATTGGACTAAAACTGTACTGGACATGAACCCTGGACTGCGCCTCCCCGATCTGGATGTGCAAATTGATTTGCATGCTGTCCCAGCGGCACACCCAATGCACCTCCACGGCCATGACTTTGTCATTTTGTACCAAGGCAAAGAAGGAGAGCTATATGATCCAAAACACCCTCCGAAACTTCAGTTGGAAAATCCCCCACGAAGGGATGTTGTAATGCTCCCGAAGAACGGATATGTTATACTCGCGTTTCGGATCGATAATCCGGGAAGTTGGCTCATGCATTGCCATATCGCTTGGCATGCCAGCAACGGCCTTGCCTTACAATTTGTGGAAGACCAGAGGAAGATATTACCCCTGATGGTCAATAATCCGGATTACCCGCACGTTGTACAACAATTGAGACAACAATGCAATAATTGGCAGTGGTGGTACTCAACTGAGTGCAAGTATATGGGGGAGGTGGCGAGACAGGACGATTCAGGGATATAAGATTCTCTTGACTGCCTCTTGATACCTTTGTCGCTTTCGGCTCTTTTTTTTTTTTTTTTTTTTTTTCTCATTTCTTATATTTTTTAAATCATCTTTTTCTTATTCACCTTTCTGCCATTCTGTACCAGTATTCGCATGGAATGTTAAGCTACCCAAGTCAAGATGTCCCTGCATGTTGTTTGTACGTTTCGCTAGCTACAGAATGGCGCGGTGTGCAGAGGGTGAACTCTCGAAATTGAATGAAACGGGAAGAAATGTGCGTTTTTTGTGGTCATGAATTTGACAGGGGAGCTTCTTGCTTGGGCGGGTGGAAACGGAGACTTGTGAACTCTCTTCTGGCATACTCATTCATAACTCAAATAAATCCCGAATGATCCAAGTCTTTCATCACTCGGTTATATCCGCGCATTGTCACAGTGCCTTAGCAGTGCACCTACAATACAATGGCCATTTTTGTCCTCTTTCTCAAAAGTGCCAATCCATGTCCCTTCTTCTGTGCCACGGTCATGGAGGGGGGTAGCTGCCACCGACGTGGATCCACGGTGTCCTCTTTGGGTTAAAATCTACTGTCTGGCCAATTAGGCTTCCGTTCCTGCCAGATACCTTAGCATCCAGCCCGCCGATCTTCCATTTAAACCGATTTGCAAAAACCACAAAGTCCTTCAACGCCTGGTCCGTCGTCAACCATTGCATCTGTTCGCTTGTCGTGTTGAGGTCAATGGGGTACGGCGTGGACTGCCCGTAGTATCTGTGCTCCCATAGAATGCCTAAGCCACCAAACTCACGCAGGTATGAATTGAAGAAGCTCTCATTGCGAAGCAAATAGCCGCGGTACAAGTATCCGTCGTCAGACTCGGTATCGAATGTTTTTTTTTTTTTTTTTTTTATATCATTAATCGCATGCCGCCCAACGGGCTATGGCGATGTTCTAGTTAACTAAGAGAAAGAACAACCAAAGCAGAACCTCATCTAACTACATGTGATGCCCGCGGACTCTTCAATAACGCGGGTGGCGCCAGTGTCGAATGTGAATACGGGCCCGCCGGGTTTATAGTACTTATCAACCACCCAGAAGCGGTTCAGAAATGTGTACGGCGGCGGGGAACGCCCGAAATGGTTGATGGGGAGGCTAACTGTTGCATTATAGAGTGTCGGCAGCTCTGGCGGCGAGGTTCTATTGTCAACAGCCGACTCTGTAGTGGTCAAAGCAGACCTGAAATCTAAGAGGCTATCGGTGGCACCGTTGTTGGACTGAGGTGGATCCAGAATGCTATGAAGACGCTCCAGCTGTGTAAGTTCTTGGATTTCCCTGAAGGAACGTTTCGCTTCGACCTGAGTCTGAGTTTTTTTTTTTTTTTTTTTTATATCATTACTCGCATGCCGCCCTATGGGCTATGGCGACTGAGTCTGAGTTGGCACGAAAGGCGTGACGATCAGCAGGAGGCTCAATACCGTGAATACGGCCCTACGAAGGATCAAAGACAGTGGGTTATGATCTCCAGTCATAGTTCCCGATTTTGCTTGAAAGCTCTCGAGTGAAAAGCCCGATATGATGCACTGAACCAAGTTGGTGGAAACAAAGTAACGGACCCCCATTTAAGGCCCATCCACGCTCATCTGATACCCATCTATATAACATGCGGGTATAATTTATTTTTTTGTTTTTTCTCTGGGGCCCATGTTATATACCCGCATCCGTTCCTGGGTTACGGTGACACTAACTAATAAAGGAAGATCCAAGGGTACCAAGATATTTTCGAAGCCCAGTCTAATAAAGAAACCAGGAGGTTTTTATTGGAAAGTAAAGTAGCGCTACATATACCTAGGCTGCTCCCGACGGGACAACAGCGTTGGTGGACAAGGGATCAGGCACCTCCCTGAATTGGAAAGGCTCACGGGCGCGATGCGTCGACCATTTGACATTCAGTTAGAGCCGATACTGGTATCCGCGAAACCCCGAGACCTCCCGGCTGCACGCGCGGAGAGCTAGATTGCGCACACTGTCTTGGCAGGTGTTTTTTTTTTTTGTTTCGCAAGGAAGGTGGTTAACTCCAAACCTTTCTTCCTTCTCCATCTGTAGAGACCTTCCGCAACGCCGTCTAGACGGCGCAAGACCCCTGCAGCAATGCCAAGCGTGGCGGTGCGCGACGTCTAGACGGCGCTGCCCGTCTAGAGTACACGGAAACCCCCCGTTTTTACGTCTAGAACTTTGAACCACTATAGCATCTCAACGAACACTCGGATTTTATTGTTGACGATATCTATTGATAGCTGAAAGTCTCTACTTTACCGTGATACCATGAGTTCTTCAAGAAATATACAAGAAGCTTTGACAAATGAGAGATTGCTGGAGGCATCACAAACCGCCCTGCCGAGCCAATTTCTTAGCGCCGATGCAGCAACAAGCAACAAATTCTCAGCTACCAGAAGCGACAAATTCTCAGCAACAAGATGACGAACCTGAGACTACAGGTCGCAGGAGTACGAAATGGCAGGCATTGGAGGACCGAGCCCTTGCAAAGCAAGTCCTTGCTGATGACGTTTTCAATTGTACACGAGGAAAATCAATGAAGGGTTGGGAATCTGTGTCAGAACATTTGTATAGCATTGCATATTGCATTCATTTTTCCGGATTCAATCGAATATGATTAAACACCAAAAGATGCTTCCAACGTGAAACAATAAAATCCTATAAAGAATTTGTAATCTCCGAGACTCGTTCTGCTCGCCAGCCAAATTTAGGAGCTTGATCTGCATAGCGATTTGGATAGGCCAGGCGATTCAAAAGCATACACAATGCTATTTGAGGATCTTCTCGATTTCTATTACTACCATATACTGGATTTGGTAAATCTAGTACTTGTACAAGCTTTATTACTTCGGCTTGTGTAAATCTATTTTATTAATGATATAGCTATAGTATTTGAAGTGGTACTACTTACCGGAAGTATGCTCTCCATGCTTCATCTGTTAAAGTACTTAAATCTAGTTCACCTTCCTCACGGAGTTGACCTCTCTATCTTTGCTCCATGCTGATAATTTCAATTTGTGTTCCTGCTAACAGGTGCCGCAGTCGCAATTTCTGGATGCGCTGATATTGGAATCTCAGTATAAATTGTGAAGGCATCGTCACTTGATAGTCTTTGGTAGTCCACAAAGTTACTTTGTCTACGTGGTTGAAGAATGCAACACTCCTCTTTTTTCTGACCCCTGTCAGTTTAGAATTTTGCGGAAGGTCTTTTGGGCCGTCTAGACCGCACCCTGGTCAAGTGGCGTTTTCGGCCGTCTAGACGGCGTTGCGGAAGGTCTCTAATAAATATCTCCTTATCTGCAAAGTATAAAAGTACTTATCAAACATTATTAATCGATTCCTAAAGCTGATCCAAAGCCTCCCCCCTATTTAATAAACAAATTAGCTGATTGATTTCTGTGCTGCTTACTTCCTTTTCCAGAGTTAGATAAACAAAGGGAATTTTGCCCATCGGTTTAATATACTAAACATCCGGGCCACCGTTCACTTTTCCATCCATCCCATGAAAATAAAAGGTGGGGTGTGTTGCGACTTCATTGTCCGCCTTGTCTGCGCGGCAGGAGGGGGCGAAACTTTTTTGAGTACCAAAGTGGCTGTTGTAATGAATAGAGACAATGAAGGCAAAAAGGGTCAAGTTTTATGTAATACTCTAAAATTGCACATGCGGAAAATGAAAACTGATTTTACCAGCTGGCGATTGTGTTTGTTATGATAACTATACGACGGGACCTACTACAGGATTATTATGGAGTTTGACCGAGTTGATTGCGGTTTTGCTATGCACGCCTTGCGCCGATGCAGGGTGAATGCAGTAGATGGGTAAGTTGGATGGCATGCGCTCGATCGCAAATTGGGCATGTCGCATTCCCCTCTTGAAAGAAGGAACTCAACAGGCCATGTTACTTAGACACCTCGACGTTAGAAAATCGCTGATATTTTTCCTCGGTGGAGGCAGCTATCGCACGCTGTGGGTACTAGTAGAAGGACCTATTTTCGCAAACCCTCAACCACACTACTGTAGTGTGGCCATGAATTTGCTTCAAAGGGACAGGGGCCTACCGGTTTTGGAAATTGATTGACGTTAGATAAAGGATGAGCGTTGTTTGGTAACAGTGGATGAAACCTTAAATCGAAGTTCTGAATAGAATAACGTTCAGCTAGTGGCATTTCTTCTATAATGTTACTAAGAGCACTTACCGTTTTTTTTTTTTTTTTTTTTTTTTTGTCACGTTACCCCGCCTGCAGCTGCTCGCCATGGCAGGGAAAAGTACTTACCTGAATACCTGCAAAAAGCGCTGCTCGATAAAAAAAGTCTAGATGGCTACGGAATGTCTCTGTCCAGTCACTTTCTGACTAGACACAAGCCGGGATTTAGCTATCCGAGGATTTTTTTTTTTTTTTTTAATATCAATACTCGCGTGCCGCCCGATGGGCTATGGCGAGGGTCTTTATTAACGAAAGAAAAAAAAAAACACCGACAAAACTAACACAACTATCAACCTAAATACATGTGGTGCCCGCGGACTCCTCCATAATGCGGGTGGCGCCCAGTATGATCCCCTACTTCCGTCCCCTCTCCGACTCATACCGGACCGACTTGTACCACCGTCCACTGAGCCTCACCTTCTCGACATCCATCTCTCTTCCCAGATAAATCACCACCGAACTAGTTTTCTTGCCTTCCTCCTCCAGCACGTTCCTCTTCCTTAGCTAGCGAATCCCCCTTATCTTCCCTAGCTCCTTGTTCGCGGCTTCCAACCACTGTTTGACCTTTCCCAGGTCCTTCCTCAATGCGATACCGTGTATCACGATGCCGGCTTTCCCCCTAGTGTTGGCATCGGGTGTGGTTGGTGGAGAGGTGGTGGTGGTGGGGCCCTTCCGAGTGGTTCCCCGGTGGCGCCGATAAGCTTCTTCTTGGGTCGGAAGCTTAGCTCTTCCCTTTGGGCTGTTGGAGGGTTTTGGTGGCGGGGTGGGAGTTTTTGATGGCGGTGGTGCCGACGCCGATGGTTCCGGTGGCGGCGATGGTGTCGGCATCGGTGGTGCTCCCGTAGACGACGCTATCTTTTTGGCCTCCTCATCGCTGAGTCGGCGCTTGATCTCGTACGGCTGGTTGGGAGTTGGAGCCTTCCCCTTCGTGCTGGGGCCGGCTGGTGTCTGTGGCGGTGGTGGTGGTGGTGGTGGCGGTGCCGGACTCACCGGCTCCTTGTGAACCGCCGTGATTGGGCTGAACCCCAATCCCTTGCTTGGGCGCTGGAAATATTCTCCTTGCCAGTGGGTTTTCTCGTCGTCTGCGTCCCCGCAGAAAGAACGGAACTCCCGCTTTTCGGCATCTACGCACACGAAGTACAGGAATGCTCCCTTTTCCAGTCCTTCATTGTTCTTTTCTAGGAACGCCGCGACAGCACTCTCGATGGCGCTGAGCCTCATGGTCTTGGCGCGACAGGGGTGGTGGCAACGGTGGTGGTGAGCTGAAGGATCCTCGAGATTTCGCCCCGCGGGGGAAATTCGCACTGTCGGGTATTTGAGAATAAGAATTAGATCAAAAGACTCAGATCGCTGAGCGCTTTCGATTTATGTAGATTTCAGCGGGGGGGACGTTGTGGTTGTGGAGTCGGTTCCAAACACTCGTCCTGAGGTGGTTGTTGTCATACCTATCCGAGGATACAGAATCATGGGTACCACGCTATGGGAGGCAGTTAGGAAGAGGATCGTGGACTACACAAAGGGAACTATGGCTTTGGGAAGGGCTTCTAGAGAGTAATGATACTAAAGAAAGGAATGGACAGACGCGAGGTCAGAAACTGGAGGCCAGTTACACTCCTAAACACAGTAGCAAAACTAGGTCAGAAGGTTGTTGCTAAGGTTCTACAAACTCACGACTCTCTTTTGCACAGCAGCCAGCTCGGCGGTAGACCCTTTAGAGGAGCAGAAGACCTATAGCGTCAGACATTGAAGGAAGTCAGGAGCCGGCAGGAGAAGAACGAGTGAGTGGCTATTATAAGTTAGCGGCCTTTGTGGACGGCTTTCTACAACCTATATCCTTCAACCTCTCCTGGGATGGAAAGAAACGAGCAACCCCGGAATGATAGATGGCACGAAGTAATCTTGATCAGGTATCACACCATCTATGCCGTTTCCAATACCTTTTCCACGAGCGCGTACATACATACTCATATACGTCAGCACCTCCCTCCCAAAACTCATTATCGCAATTCCGACAAAAAAAAAATTCTTACATCTCGTATATCAAACGGACCCCTGAAGGAACATATAGAAGGAACATATAGTAGCCACTACTCCACGCGCAACCCCCAAGCATAGGACCTTTCTCCACTTCGTGGATGGTAAAGCGCAGAATCTAAATTTTCCTTATATCTTGTGACCGTCATAGCTACAAACCTGAACCTGTTGTTATGAGGCCCGGAACCGTTCGATAACACTGTCGTGTCCGATATCTCCTTCTAATACAGCATTTACCAGATTGTTTGAGCATTTAAATGAGTAGAATCTCCCATATGTCTAGAATTTTAAACAGCAGCGGTCTACGACTTTTGTCAAGTATGTATCACACTTTGTATTCAAGTATATACACTAAGAAATATTTTAGAAATGATGGACCTTCCAGATAATACAACAGACTGGACTCAATTCTTCGATGATGATACCTGATGCGCAACTGTCAATTACGGATAGTGGAAATATCCAGGATTATTAAAATCTAATTCACCTGGGTTAAATTCCAAAATCGCTTGAATTTACGTAAATGGCCTGGTCGGCCTGGACTGGCCTGAATGGCCTGGACCGGCCCTCACGGCCTGGCCTGATTGTTCAGGCCAGGCCAGGCCCAGAATTTCACGGTCCAGGCCAGTCCAGGCCTCCGGTTGGCCTGGCCTGGCCTGGCCTGTTGGATTCATTGGGCATAGTGCATTGGTAGGCCCAGAGGTCGGCATTTGCGTTGCCGTGCATCGAGACCGTCCTTGGGGCCGCCGAGATATCCGGCGGGTGTGCTGTGGAGCATCCATTGATACATTGGATTCAGGGTAAGTTATGGACCCCACATGATGGAGCCATCAGTCGGGATTTTCAATCCATATCCACTTATATAACTAATACTACAAAAACACACGAATAATAGAAGTAATTACTACAGACAAAAAAAACACACTCAAAAACCGCAAACAATGAAAACGCAGAAATGTAGATGTCTCGAAAAAATTCTGTACCCGGACTCTAGTCAAACTCAGCTTCGCAACTATACTCTCGCTGGAACTATGCTACTTGTATGCATATTAAACCAATCCCCTGCTGGTATGACCCTAGCCCTCACGGCCTCGGAAACTCCATTAACGGGGCATACGTAACATCCATTTTTTTTTTTTTTTTTTATTTCATTAATCGCATGCCGCCTCGAAGGCTATGGCGATGTTTTAGATACATAATGTGAAATGAGAATGAAAAGAATAATATGAAAAACTGAGATATCCCCGCCCGCTCTAAGTCCCAAGTTTACTCTTTCCCCGCCCAGTCCAATATCTCCATGTTGATGTCTTTGTCCGGATGTGTGAGGCTTTCAGCCCCTCCTCTCATCCTCCTGAGCCAAGGGGCGCAATCGTTGGATATGTGCGTCAGGTTTTCCAGGGCTCTCCCGCACCATCGACACTCCGGTGAATCGGCTTGGCCTATGCGGTGTCTCCACTCCTTGAGGCCCTTGTTCCCGAGGATCCCTGCCAGGGTGGATAATCTTTTTCGGTTGTCGATTGTCTGGAGGGGTCTGTATGATAGTCCCAGACGATTGCGTTCTTCTGCTCTGAGTCTTTTGGCTTCTTGTCTTATACCCGCCTCCGTGACCATTTCGTCTTCGTACTGGATGGCTGTGCTCGTCCTGGCTGCCTTGTCCGCCTTGGAGTTCCCGACTATCCCTATGTGGCTCTTGACCCACATGACAGCTGTGTCTAGGTCGCCGCGTCTGGTCCTCTCTTCCCATGCCTGTCGAACTGCCATGGATGAGCCTTCGGCGTTTGGGTCGCCGTTTTTTTTTTTTTTTTTTTTTTTAATATCAATACTGGCTTGCCGCCCTAAGGGCTATGGCGAGGGTTTTTATTAAAAAACTCCAAAAAGAACGAAAGAAGTAAGCAACTTTAAATACATGATGCCCGCGGTTTACATAGTGTTGCGGGGGTGGGTCGCCGTTGGCTATCTTTTGTAGTCTGGAAATTGCTGTGCGCGAGTCGGTTAGGATCATGAGTTCCCCTTCGGTGTCGAGGGCCTTGCCAATTGCGATCATTTCTCCGTCGTTGACGGTGTTGCATCTGCCGAGGTATATGTACTCTTCCTGTCCGCGAGAGTGTGTTCCCGCCCCGGTGAGGTTGTCTATGCGGCTTCCGTCCGTGTAGACCCCTTTCCAACCTTCCTCTTCTTCGGCTTGAATGACTTCCTCCCATCTCTCCCGGCTCGTGTCGCTAGGGAGTGTGGGGAAGATATGTAGGGGGATGGGGGTCCGGTGGGAGAGATCGCCTCTTAGGTATATGGTGTCTGCGGAAGGGTCTAGGAGAGGTTCGTCGGGGAACCTCAGGGATCGGGCCTCGGCGCGATCTCTTTCCCCCTTTGCGAAGGTTTGGATCGATTCTAGGTTGACTATTCCCTCTACCGTGTCCCTTCTGGTACCCCAGGGGGCGCCTATGATGTCTCTGGCGATACAGTATTGCCATTTTTCCAGTTGTCTGAGTTTCTTCTGGACTGGTGCTCCCTTGGCGAAGTCCTGCCAGGCCCAGCAGCCGTATGTTGCGATGTTTCTCGCTATGCTGGTGTATAACTGTCGTCTCTTGCTCGGGGGGATTTTATGTAGTCTCCGTGCGATGCCCCAGGCCGCCTTCCCTAGGTTCAGCCTTTTCCGGAAGTGTTCCTCGTATTTCAGTTCCCAATCGACCGACAGCCCAACCAATCGATAACTCGGTCCTTGGGTACCTATGATCAGCGTCTCTGCTTTCCGAGGGTCCAGCTCGAAGCCTTCCTTGGATGCTTCTTGGGCCAGTGTCCTGCGGTGAGTGTCTATGTCTTTTCGTAGTTGTCTCATCGAGCTGCTGGAGATCACACTGTGGAAGTCATCGACGTAGGAGCGCGTGAACTGGCTTTTTTCGGCTTTCTCCGCGACTGGTGCGACCGCCACCAGAAACAGGACCGGGGAGAGAGGTGACCCCTGCGGGGCCCCGTCCGTCATCGTTCCCGTCCCGCGTGTCTTCCCGTCCCAGGATATGGAGAATTGTGTGGGTTGGAGGAACCCTTGAACGAAGCTGGCTATGTTTGGGTCCAGGCGTTCCAGCCTTGAGACTACTTTGTCCCGTCTCAGGTGGTTGAATGCTGCTTTAATGTCGTCTCCTACCAGTGCCGTCCATTCCCTCTTTTTGAGCCGTATGTCGACCTCTTTCAGAACCTGTCTCTGGAGATCCTCGCTTCCCCGGAAGGGTCGGCTGCCCAGTTGTGATTCCCTGAACAGTTCGTCCTTCCTCTGTATAGCTTTGGCCATGACCTTCTGTCCCAGCTTGGCGACTGTGTTTAGAAGCGTGATGGGACGCCAGCTCCCGGGTTGATCTCGGGGCTTCCCTTTCTTGAGGATCATGACCATGTTAAAGCCTTTGGCGAACCCGTGGTTCCCATTTAGGTATTCCACGATCTCCTCCCTGAGGGCTTCCCAGAGGGTTGTCTTCCTCAGGAGTTTCAGGACTCCGTACTGGATGCCGTCGGGGCCCGGAGCCGATTTGGATTTGGCGCTGGTGAGGGCTTTCTCTATTTCTGCCCTGGCGAGTGTCTTGTCGAGCGTGATGCCTCTGGTTCTTCGTGGTGTCTCATCCTCCGGGGGTTCGGTGATGATGTTGTGCCGGATAAGAATCTCTGCGATCTGGTCGTCCGGTCCTTCGATGCCCATAAGGGGGCGAGATCGAAATGGGTCTCGAGCTAGGCGGAAGATGTCCCAGGGGGACTCTACCCGATTCTCCTGGAGGAAGTTTTCCCAGTACGTCTTTTTCTTGTCCCGAATAATGTTTCGGAGAAGTTTTCTTGCCCGGTTCTTTTCGGCGGTGCTGTTCCCGGGGTTGCGGAGGATGTACTTCGTCATTTTCCGGGCCTCCTTAACCTCCTTGTCGAACCACCTTTTGGATCTGTCCATGATGTGGGCGTCCTTGGTGAATTCCTGTCCTAGTCTGGTGAGGGTTAGGTATGCACTGCCTGGGACTATGACGTCTTCTCCGTGTTCCTCGATGTATCTCTCCCACTTTTCCCAGTCTGTAACCTTGATCTTCCGAATCGTGCCCCGGTTTGGGGCAAGGAGCTGGCCGATGATCATGGCATGGTCGGAGCCGGCGATCCACGTGATCTCGTTGGTTCTCCATTCTTGTTCTCTCGCGAAAACCAGGTCCAGGAGTGCCTTCCTCTGGGAACCGTTCACCTGTCTGGACCAGGTGATCGTACCCTTGTGTAATTGCTGTCTGAGTCCGTGTGCCTCCATGTGTCCGTGTAATGCTGTCCCTCTGGTGTCCTGTTTGTCTGACCATTCCCGGTGCTGGCTGTTGAAGTCCCCTATGACTAGGTCTGCTGCCCCTATCTTTTCCAGCTCAGATTCTGTGTCTGTGTCCTTGTTCCAGTAAACCCCGGTGATCTTCCTTCCCCTGTAGTTGACTGAAACGTGCCTGTCCTGACCTTCTACCCGAATGTCTGCGGCTATGTCTTTCCTGGCGTAGGCTGCCAGACCCCCCGTCTTGGTGGGCGTGTGGATTGTGGTGAACGACGGGTGGAATGTTGTCCCTCCTCCTGGTGCGACCCAACCTTCTCCGATGAATATAATATCCGCCTTCCTTGATGCTCCCTCTTGTAGCGTGATGTCCGTCCCCACGATTCCCCTCCCCACGTTCTGGTATATGACTTTAATCATTGCGGGAGTTCTCCGGCTCTGGTGCCCTACGGGGACGGTTTGGAAGTTGGCAGCCTGGCAGGTGGCCGCCTCTCTGTCGGCAGCCGTGGCAAGTCTGTCTGAACGGTCTGCCGTTGAGGTTGACTGGCTCTTCTGCCTCGTTCCTTCTCGGGGACCTTCTGAGCCATTCCGGGAGATACTTTTGCTTCGGGACCCATTCTATGACTTGTCCCACCAGGAAGTGGTTGCAGTACCCTTCGGAGTCTGTGTATCTGTACCTGCGTGCTTTGTCTGCTTTTTCCTTGCCCAAGTCGGCTCTCAGCAGGCATCGGATTCTCTCGCCGCGGAATTGTAGCCCTTTCTTGAGTATTTGTACCACGTTGTCCGAGACGAAGATAGAAAAGGCGGGTTTGCCTTCCCGGGCTGGTACTTGGTGGTTGTGTAGTCTTCTGACTTTTCGGTATGACATTTCCCCGGGGTTCTCGATGCGTAGGTCCCGGTCGACTTTACCTTGGTCTTCGTGCATCCCGATGTCGAAGGTGACCAACTCTACCAGTCTGCTGTCCCAATCCGTTCTGGCTCCGGGGCTGTATCTTTTGACCGCCTTTTCCAAATGTGAGAGGTCTCTGGGGCCTTGGCGGTACTCCGTGTCCGTCATCAGGAGGATCCTTTCTTCTGGGAAAGATTGGTCTAGGATGACTCTTCGGACCTGGTATGGGGCATCCTTGCCTAGGATGGCGTTGATTCTGTTCTTGGCCTTTTCCATTTCTGAGTTGCCTTCTCTGGGGTGTGCCCACCCTTTCTTGTTCCAGTTGTCCTCGTTGTGAATCCTGGCTTGCCAAAGTCTTTCTTTGGGGATGAGATTGGACTCTCGGGGGTTGTGGGTCGCCTGAGGTTCGGTCGCTTGGGGTTTCTTCCCTCCTTGGGAGCCGTGTTTTGGTTGGGCTTCTACTGCCTTCACCTTCTCTGGGCCTTCGGCGCTTGACCCTTCTCTGGGTTGTGTGAGGGGCCCTCGTCTGTCTCGTGTTCCGTTCTCTCTTTTTGGCTGGCTGCCACCTGTGCGTAGGTTCCGTTCGAGCGTCCTCGGGGGCCTGTTGGGGGTTTCTTTTCCTTCTTTTCCCGTTTTTTTTCCGGGGGGGCGGTGGACTGTGTGCTGTCCTGTTCCTTTGTCTCCTTGTCCGGTGTGACCGTTTCCTTCTGGGTGGCTGGAGCTTGTGCTTGTGGTCTTTTCAGTAGGGTGACCTTGTGGGAGGGGTGGGGCGTGATCGTGTGAGACCCTTCTGAGTCTTTCTTCATCTTTTCCATCTTGGCTTGGAATGCGTGCTGGCTCCCGCTCATCCCTTCGTCCTGAAGCGTGTAGTCCATCGGGTCTTTGGGTGGTGTCTCTGCATCGGCTTTGGGCGTGGCTGCCGCTGTGCCTGACTTTTCCATGGCGGGGAGGGCGGGGGGAGGCCTGCCGGTGGGCGGGTTGCTTCTCGGGAGGGCTGGGGCTGTGCCTGCTTTTCCTCCCCTCTCCATCTCGGCTATGTGTGCGTACTTGCTGCTACTTGTGCCTTGTTTCTCGTAGTCCCAGTCCATGTTGGGGGATGGAGGCCTGGGTGGTGTCTTCGGGTCTTGGGCTTGGTGTGTGTGGTGGCTGTCGCCTAAGCTGCTGTTGTCGTAAACGATTCCCTTCATATTGTCTGGTTTTCTCCCCGTCGGGGGAGAGGGGCCTGTTGAAGATTCCTTCTCCTGTTCCGGGGGGGTCCCTTGTGCCGCCTCCCTTCTTTCGCCGGGTAGGGGGGCAAGATCTTCTTCGTGTTGTGGACGTCGTTGGGTGAGGCTGGGATAAAAAGGAACCTGTGTTCCAGTCTGGTGAGGATTTTGATGACGTTGTCCATGGATTCGTTGACCATGTTTTCCCAGACGGTCTGGCGTTTCTCTCTCTTGTATCGTTCTTCGGCGACCGCGTTTCGAACTATCCCGGAGATTTCCTGTCTCGTGATTGTGTGCGCCACTTGGGTTCCTTTGTCAAGGTCTTTATGTGTCGACTTCAATGAATTCTCTAGTGCCTCGATTCTCCCGATTATCATGTTTTCGGATGTGGCGATCCTCTCCCCAAGGGTCTCAAGTCTCTCGAGTATCTTGCTGTCGGGTGGCCCGGAGGGCTGACTGTCTGCAATCTCGTCCTGTCTGTTGTACCATTCCCTTCCCCGGACTCGGATCTCTTCTGGGACTGGGGTGTACCCGTGTTCCGAGGATGCTGTCGGAGCTGGGATAACTGATCCTCCTGCGCTCTCGCTCGGGGTGTCCGCGGGTACTGTCGTAGGGACTGGGACGACTGTTCTTTCGGAGCTCTCGCTCGAGGTGTCCTCGTAGGGTGGTGTGCCTGGGATGACTAAGTCGTGGAGGGGGAGAATGATATGTTGGCCTCCTACCGTGATTGTGTCCTCGATTTGGTCCTCTGGGGGTCTGGGGTCCATAGCTTCGCTCTCCTCGATGAATTGAATGATCTCCTGTGTGGAGACTCTCCCATGTTGGATGTCTTCAATGCTGATGACCCGGATTGATGTGTTCAGGTCTCTGTCCAAGGCTATTCTTCCTCTTGCGGCGGCTATCTTTGTCGCCTTTTCCAGCCTCTGACCGGCTTTTGGGTCCGTCTCCGCTGCGTGTTTGAATATGTCCTGGTATCTGTGGAGGGTCCACTGGCTGTCTTCCTGTATGAAGGTCAGGTCTGCGTTAGATTTCCAGTCTCGAATGTAGTGAAAGTCTAGTCCATTGACTTTGGTTTTCCCGGTGCGTTTCCGGGTTTCTGGTCTTGCCGTGGATTGGGTGCGGTTGCGGAGGCGAGTGCTTGTGCGGGTGGGGTGGCGGCCCCTGTCGGTGGCTGCTGCCTTTGTCATGTCGTGACCTAACTGTATGCGTGGCTGGGTGGTTGTGTGGTCGCCGTTGCCTATTGGTCGTGGTCTCAATTGTGATATGTGATCTGAGGAATGGGGTGTGGTGTGTCGGAATGTGAGGGCTGTTCTCTATTCGTTCGGGGCTGGGGCTGTTCTTGTTAGTCCGATCCCTTCCAGGTAGTCCGGATCGTGCGAGTCTCTTTGGGCCACGTCGGGTGTGTTATTCGAGGTGTGGGTTGTCGTCGAGGGGGTTTTTGGGGGCCCCCTGCGCTGAAGTTGGAAGGTAGGTGTGTGCTGTGTAAGTCCGGCTCTTTTGAGTGTTCTGACGAATATTCGAGGGGAAAGTGTCTAATCCGTAGAATCTCGCGTGTTTCCTGGGATCCCCGTGCCCGTCGGGCCGGGGGGCGTAGTTCGCTGTTGTCTGCTAATCAATGCGATGTCTGGCGGTGGAGATACGGCCTCGGTCACGTGACGTTAGACGTGGCCCGAGGAGGTTGTAGAGGTGTGTGACGTAACATCCATGTGCTTGTACAAATTTTCAAAGACACTCACCGCCGAGACGCCCTCCTCGTCCTCCCAATACGGATCCGCGCCCGCGCAGACCAGCAGCCGGTTCAGCTTCATCCTAGTTCCACATGGTCGTTGCGTGGGCCACGACTTGTTCAGCGCAATCAGTCCGGTCCCATGGACTTGCGCCTCTGCGCCCTGCCGCATCAGCCACTTGACTACGCCCAGGTGCAAGCCCTCGCACGCCAGCATCAGCGCGGTCAGGGGCCTCCCCGTGCACAGCTCGTCAGCGGCGAGATCCTGGCCCTGCGCACGCGCGTGCTCGCACAGGAGCTCCATGGCCTCGACGAGGCCCGCTTGTGCGGCCCACATGAGCGGCGTGAATGCGGGCTCGTCGCGCGCGCGCAGGTCTACGCCAGGCACCATCTGTAGCAGCATCTGCAGACATCGGAGGGACTGCGCGTGGGATATGCTGTGGTACCACTCCCTGCCCGTCCTCGGCCAGGCGATCCCGTTGGAACACAGCGCCGAGAGCGGCGTAACCCCACTCTTATTTGGTATACCGGCCGTCTTCCGGGCGACTGGGTGAGCAAGCAGTACGTGTAGGGACCTCTCTGACGCCGTGATGGCCGCCCACATGAGCGGCGTGTTGCCATCCGCGTCCGCCACCGCTGGGTTCTCGCCAGGCAGGCCCAGGAGCATCTCGACAACCTCGTAATGGTCACGCCGGGCTGCGACACATAACGGTGTATCGCCGCGGCTGGTCTTGTCCGGGTCGATGCGGCCGTGGGCAGCATCCAGCAGCGCACGAGCTAGCACCGGTGGGCCCGCAACCGCCGCTTTGTATAAGGGCGTTTCTCCAGAGCCATCCTCGCAGTTGGGGTCCACGGCGCCTGCGGGGAGCTGGCTGAGAAGGTGTCTGATGATGCGGACGTGGCCGTCGAATTTCGAGAGCTTGCCTGCATCGCGGTTCCACCATGCGTACTTTAAAAGGCCGCCGGAGGCGGCGTGGCACAGCGCGCTCCCTCTGTCACAGGAGTCCGGAGAACCCTTCACGCCTGCCCTGGCGAACTCCAGCAGGGCGCAGAAGGCGTCGTAGTTGCCTTCGAAGGCCGCGTAGCGGAGCGCTGTCCAGTGGGTGGACGTGGAATCTCTGTTGTCATACCACTTGGCGGTAGGGTCGAAGAACGCGCGCGGATGCGTCAGGAGCAGCTGCACTATATCCGCGCTCCGCACACGCGCGGCCTGCACCAGCGTGCGGCCGCGGCACGGATCGCCGGGACTGTGTTCGCCGGCCGCGGGCGCCGGCACCTCCGGGAGCTGGTCGAGCAGGAGCCGCGCGACGCCGACGTGGTCGCATTGGATCGCGTCCTGGAGCGGGCTCGGCCGATCCTTGTGGAGGTCGGGGCGCAGCTTCCAGATCTTCTCGCGGCGCAGCTCCGGCCTGGCGAGCAGGAACCGCACCATGTCGACGTTGCCGCGCTCCGCCGCGTCGCACATGGGGGTCCGGTAGGGCGTCGGGCCGGCGTTCACGTCCACGCTGCCGCCGCCGGCGTGCTCCAGCAGCATCGCGGCCGCGCGCGGCGCCCCGACGGGCCACGCCGCGACCAGCGAGAGCGGATTACACGACTTGTTTCGGGCAGCCACCGCCTGCAGATGTGCGCCGCGACGATGCCCGGCGCCGCCGCAAGAAGCGTCTTGAGGCACCGCATGCGCCGCCGGGCCTCGCGCCTGCGCTGCGTCTCCCCCTTGCTCCAGCTCATGCACGTCGCCGCGTAGAGCGCGCTGGCCAACGGCATCTGCTGTGGCCCGTCCCAGACCGCGCGCTCGACGTCCTCGCCAGGGCGCCACGCGTGGACGTGCTCCATGATCGCCCGGATCACGCCGCGGTGGCCGTTGCGGCACGCCAGCCAGAACGGCCTGCGGCCGCGCGGGTCGATCTGCGTCAGCCACGTGCGCGTCGTCTCGGCGCCCGCGTGCGCCAATAGGTAGCGAACGCTGTCCTGGTCACCCGTCTCCGCCGCCCTCGCTGTCCCAAGCATGCCAGGCGTCCCCACACCCCCACCCGAACGCCAGCGCAGTCCTGCCCTTCTTGTCCTCCGCGTTCACCATCTCGATCCCCCACTGCAAGCCCTCGCTCTGCGGCATGCCTTCCGCGCGGACCTTCGCCCACCCAACCACCCACTTGGCGATCCCAAGCTGGCTCCGGCTTGCAGCAACATGCAGGACGGTCCGCCCCGCATCCGTCCTGGCAAATGGGTCCATTCCCGCCTCCTCCACCAGCGACCGTACGCCCGCGCCCCACCCCGCCCACGCCGCATAGTGCACCGGCGTCCATCCTTCGCTGTCGCACAGCGCCCATCGCGACGTCCGCTGGCCTAACTCTTGCTGTGCCCGTCGGATCAAGCTTCTCAGCACCCTCAGATGTCTGCACGTGTCGCTGCCATTGTTGTCGTCACCTCCGTCATCATCTTTCTCTCCTTTCCCCGTCCCCTTCCATCCCAATGGTTCCGCTGCCCACCCGACTGCCCCCCTGTTTCTGGTTCCAAACCCTCTCGCAACCGCAACCCTCCCATGGAGCTCTTCACTTAGTAGCATCCCTACAAGCTCCTCGTCTCCCCTCCATGCTGCCCATGCTAGTGGCGTGCGGCCCTCCCCGTCGAATACATTTATATCCATCCTCCCCAGTACCTTCCTCTCCCACTCACCCCGCATCCCCAACATCCCCATTCCCAACAACTCCCTCACAGAACCCAGCCCCACTCGTCCTCCCGCCCGCCCCACCGCACACACCCACAGCAACAACGTCTCCAGCCCTTTGACAACCCTCAAATCGTCCAGCACCAGCACCAGCACCTCCTCCTCTTCTTGCTCAACAACTGGCTCCCCCGCATGCTTCGCAGCCTCCTCCAATCCCTTCCATACCGCCTCCGCCTCCTCCTCGCTCACGACCGTCCCAAACCTCAATACTCTAAATGCATATCTCGCATGCATGAACCTCTTCGCTGCGATCCTCAATTCGCACGAAACCTCTCGGCTCCTGTATAGTAAGTTAGACCGCGTGCGGATAGCCTCTCAACCAGCTGCTGGTTGCAGAAAAAAAAAAGATGCTGAGAGGGAATCAAAAGTATCTTCAAAGTGAATTAAAAACTGACAGTAATTCTTCTCGCTCCATTCCTAATGTAGACTTCGTTTCTGGTTTGGCGTTTTGTATTAGACCTCGGTATCTATGTACGCATGTTAACTTTTTCCCCTTTTATCCGTTGCATCTAGTTCTTACCTTTCTTGTAGTATATCCTCGAAGTGAGATTTTTGGAGAAAGAAAAAGAGTATCTCGCTGCGGCGGTGCTGTATATTCGTTCGAGGGCAGCAATCACCGGAACGTCTACTATTCAAGTACTTTATGAACAAAAGCTCTTTTCTGTCCGATCGGCACGCGAGAAATGAAATTAAAAAAAAAAAAAAAAAAAAAAAAAAAAAATCTGTCCGATACTTGTTCTGGAAACCCAAATTACGTATCGTCCGTGCGCTAGCATTGTAATTTAGTCAGATGTCCCCCACACTAAGTAATCCTTGCCCTGTATGGAGTATGACTATGCATTGGGAATCGGAGCGTTACACCACCGCTTCGGTGGGCGTTCCGAGCAGACATGTAAGATTTCGGCTGCCGATCACCACCGGTAGCCTTCTATGCTTAATTCCGAACAAAATTTAGCCTTAAGTACTGCTATACCCGATGCCCAGACCGGACAACCAAAACTGTAGTCTTTTAGAATTCAAATTACATATAAAACTAGTTAGCTGAAGCAGACGATGGCCAAAAATCATGAGACTGACTTTTTTGTACGTTGCATGTGTTGTAGTGGGATTTTTGAAAGTGTTCTCTATATGTTGAATTCGTTGAAATTGTGTAATATCTGAGGAGATTAAGAACCCTGGAACACCAGTCTCCGAACATACCTTTCAATGGGCTTACTAAGTTCTCTACCCCCCTGGCGGGCATCCCTGCACAATGTGTTATATGATAGCCGACGCTAGGTTAAACCGGACTGAAAGGTGGGTCGTCCAGTATATAGCAAGGACTATATGGAAGGCGTAGATCAGCATGACTAGTCATCTGTAGCAGAGCCGCAAGGTGGTCTTCCAGATTTTTTTTTTTTTTTTTTTATATCAATACTCGCTTGCCGCCCTAAGGCCTATGGCGAGGGTTTTATTAAAAAACTCCAAAAAAGAACGAAAGAAGTACGCAACCTTAAATACATGATGCCCGCGGTTTACATAGTGTTGCGGGGGAGCGGCCAGTCCTTCTCATCTCCTTCCTCATCTCCGTCCCCTATCCGCCTCGTACTGGCTCACTTTCAACCATCTTCCTCCGAGTCGCACCTTGTCAATGTCCTGTTGGTCTTCCAGATAAACCACTATGGAGCTCGTCTTCTTCCCCTCTCCAACTAGTATGTCCTTCTTTCTCAACCAACGGATCCCAACCACCTTCTTCAGGTCCTTGTTGTCTGCAACCAGCCATCGTTGTACGTTCCCCAAATCCTTCCTCAATGCTACCCCATGTACAACGATTCCAGTCTTGACGGAGGTCTTGGTGGTGGCACGGTGTCGCCGGAACGCTTCTTGCTGGGTCGGAAGCTTCCGTCTTGGCTTGGGTGGCGACGGTGGTGGTGTGTTCGGTGATAATGGTGGTGGTGCCGATGAAGGCGTGGTCTTCCAGAAGTGACTCATGGATACTGTAGAGGAGGAAAGTGGACTAGAGGGAAGAAGGAGCAAATAGGTGGAATTGATCGAGGTCTATGCGGGACCTCTCCGGGCAGGCCAGTCTGGCCTGCCCCGATGCAGGGGTATCGACAGGGGACTGTAGACTAGCCTGCCCGGTTGCAGAGGTATCTACAGGGGGACAACACAGGTCTTCAAATCGCATGCCAGGCTTATTTTTTTTTTTTTTTTTTTATTTCATTAATCGCATGCCGCCCTATGGGCTATGGCGATGTTTAACAGTACATTAAAAGTAAACATGAATCAAGTTAGCAATGAAAATGTCTTCACTCCTTCCCCGCCCATTCGGGTATCTCCACCAGGTTCTGATCCTTGTCTATTTTCCTTAGTCCTTCCGCTCCTCCCCATTTCTTTTCCCATGCGTCGCAATTTTGTATGTGTTCCCAGTTTTCCAGGGCCTTCCCGCACCATCGGCATTCGGGTGACTCGGCTTTCCCAATTCGGTGTCTCCATTCTTTTAGCCCCTTGTTCCCGAAGATCCCGGCCAGTGTTGAGAGAAACTTCCTTCGATTCACTAGCTGCGTTGGTCTGTAGTTTAACTCCGCTTGGTTCCTTTCGATGGCTCGTAGGGCTTTATACTCTTGTCTTATTCCCGCTTCTGTCACCGTTTCGTCTTCGTATTGTATGGCTGTTCCGATTTTTGCCGCCCAGTCTGCCTCCGTGTTCCCCTGGACCCCCTTGTGGCTTTTTACCCATATTATTGCGAGGTCTAGATCTCCCCTGGCCACCCGTTCTTCCCAACGTCTTCTTACCTCTTGGGAGGCGCCGTCTTGCTATCTTTCGTATTCTAGCTATGGCTGTCTGTGAGTCGGTAATTAGCAATACTTCGCCCTGTTGCTTTAGCGCTTCGCTTATTGCTATTAGCTCTCCGTCGTTCACCGTGCTCCTTCTTCCTAGCAAGATCGACGTCGACCCGTCCCGGTGGTACGTCCCGGCGCCTGTATTCTCTTCTATCCGGCTTCCATCCGTGTACACCCCTTTCCATCCTTCTTCGACTTCTTTCTCCAGTAGCTCTTCCCATTCCTCTCTGCTCGTGTCGCTCGGATGCGTGGGGTGTATGTATATCGGTAGTGGATCCCGGTGTCTCAAGTCTCCTCTCAAGTATCGTGTGTTCGGTTCTGTGGGGATCGGCTCCCCCGGAAATCTCAGTGCTCGTGCTCCCACTCTCTCCCCCTCTCCTTCGATGAACGTTCGTATCGTCTCCAGGTTGATGATCCCCTCCACAACCGTCCTTCTGATGCCCCATGGGGCCCCGGTGATGTCTCTCGCTACCACGTATTGCCATTTTTTCAATCTTCTCATCTTCGACTCAACGGGGGCTCCTTTTGCGTGCTTTAGCCATGCCCAACTTCCGTATGTCGCGATGTTCCTGGCAATGCTCGTGTATAGTTGTCTTCTTTTCTTGGGTGGGATCTGTGTGAGTCTCGATGCCGTGTTCCAAGCCGCTTTCCCTGCCCTGCCTTGGCGAACAGCTGCACGCGGGGTCATGTGATAAAAAAAAAAAAAAAAAAAAAAAAAAAAGCCGCTTTCCCCAGCCGGAGTCTTTTTTCGAAGTGTTCGTTGTATTTTAACTCCCAGTCCACTGTCAGTCCCACCAACCTGTAACTCGGACCTTTCACCCCTACTATCAGCGTCTCCGATTTTTTTGGGTCGATCTCGAATCCCCCTTCTTTAGCGTCCGAGATAAGTTTCGCCCTGTGTGCCTTTATGTCCTTCCTTAGCTTTCTCATCGATTCGTTCGAGATCACGCTGTGGAAGTCGTCGACGTATGTCCTTGTGAATTGTCGCTCCGATGTTTTCTTCACGAGGGGTGCCACCCCTACCAGGAATAGGACCGGGGATAGCGGGGAACCTTGCGGTACTCCGTCTACCATTTTCCCTTGACCTCTTGACTTCCCATCCCAGGCTATCGTGAAATCTGTCGGTTCCGTAAATCCTTGTACGAAGGTTGCTATGTTCGGGTCTTCTTTCTCGATGTGTCGGACCACTTCTTCACTCCGGACGTGGTTGAACGCGGCTTTTATATCATCTCCGACCAGTGCCGTCCATTGTCCTTTTTCTAGCCGATTGTCTACCTCCTTCAAGGTCTGTCTTTGCAAGTCCTCACTGCCCCTGTTAGGTCGACTTCCCAACTGTGCTTCGCAAAATAGTTTGTCCATTCGTTGAATCCTGTTGGCTATTATCTTCTGCCCTAGCTTCGCGACCGTGTTGAGGAGTGTTATTGGTCTCCAGCTTCCCGGCTCGTCCCGGGGTCGATTTCTCTTGAGGATCATCGTCACGTTGAAGCCCCTGGCGAATTCGTAATCCCCGTTTACTCCAATAGACTCTCCCCAGGCTTGACCCTTGTGTGGAACGGGAAGCTTTGCTAAATACAGAGCGAGCCGTGGCGTTGGACTTGTGGGGAGTCCAACGGTCCGAGAGGACGGATGCTTACGTCGGTGCCAGCGGTCGGAGTGGCTTCATCCGAAGTCGCGGGCTTAGCGAAGGTGCTTAAGGTGCAAACGATGTGACAAGCCTATGGCAGGGAGAGTATCGTACTCACTTGGGTGGTGCCCTGAGTTGGTTCAAGTGAAACGACTGCCCTAACCTGCAACCTTCGTACAGTTGTAGGGCCTGTGGACAGCGCGAGTGGGGCAATCCCACAGTATGAAAATCGCGCAGGGGGGCCAGAAATGGTCATAAGGCCGTGCTAGCCTTACAGAGCCTAAAAAAAGCACAGTAAATACCAGTTGGCCTTTGGAAACTGGAAGACTCCCCCCTACATTGAAACCTAAAGCACATAACGGACGAATGCCAGGTATGGAAAGGAAAACTCAAAGACGGAGCTAAAGGACTCAGACACCCAGACAAAGACACGAATCTGGCGGAAATTTTGGAATGGGCGACGGAGGAGTAGGGGAATCGGAGGGAGGGATTTCTTATTTACTGTCTTATTTCTCCTTATTTTCATATTCCTCACATGTAACTAAACATCGCCTTAGCCCATAGGGCGGCATGCGATTAATGAAATAAAAAAAAAAAAAAAAAAAGAAAAAATAGTCCCCGTTTACATAGTTGACCACCTCTTCTCTCAGGAGCTCCCACATTTTGGTCTTTCTGATGATCTTCAGAATTCCGTACTGGATTCCGTCAGGCCCTGGTGCCGACCTTGATCTAGTTTTGGTCAGTGCTTTTTCTATTTCTTTCATGCCAGGCTTATGCATATGCGTGAGAGGCGACGTATGTAGACACTCCTACATATATTGGTTTTATAGACCGCATACATACACCTTGAGTCTAGTATGCAATCTGAAGACCTGTGCTGTCCCCTGTACTAGCTGAAAAAATCAGTATCCGGACAGGGGATAAATGCATATTATGCGATAAGCAGCATTTGGTCTAAACAAGCATATGTTAGTATGCTTGGCTATGGATATCTATGAGACTAGTCCAATTCGTGATAGATTGTCCAAATTTTAATATGTTAGAAGTATCTGGACAGCTGATATAATGAATTTGGGCCTATTATACAGCAGCAGAATGAACACAAGAACAAGGTAGTATATATAAGGACGGCAGGCAAAAAAGGTCAGGTAAAAACTCAAGTATCATACTTAGTAAGATAATAATATTCTCATAGGTGCTGAAATAACCCCCCAGGAAAGAGTAGTTATTGGGGCCTACATTGAGATATTCGCATACCAAATAGCCCAATATTGCTTTTATCAATAAAAATAATATCTACAACAATGAAGATGTTTTCACTATTATTGCAGTGCTCTTCTGTAGCCTGTTCCGGAGGCTTTTCTGGCAGCTTTTGTGGAGGCTGTTTTGGAGGCTGTTTGAGTAGCTGTTGACATGCTACGAGCAGCTGTTCGAGCAGCTGTTTAAGAGGGTCCCGAGGTCTATGGATCTGACTTTCTTCAACCTTGTAACGATGATGATATTCCCCTGAGGCCTCCCCTCTCTCCCCCTCATTATATACCCTTTCCTTTCCGGTGCCCTCTTCCCCTTCGAGTAGTCACCTCGCCCTCCGGCCTTCCCTCATCAGGGCACGTGAAATGACAAGATCCCCCACCACACCCAGACGGGTTTGCGACAATCCAAAGGGAACAACAAATCAGTAACTGCCACATTGGGGCAGCACATGTAATGTTCGTATCCAACTGAACGACCATTGCGTGGCGATAGCAGTAACACACGTCGCAAAGAAAGAAAAAAAAAATATATCTCTGTAGAAACTTCAGAACCTGTGGGTATTTGTTGGTAAAACGGTCCGGACTGTCCGACTCCCCAAAGCCAAGCAGAAAATAGGGTAGTACATACTGATACCGCAGAGCAGATAAAATTCATTGTGTCAGCTGTCCAGCCTAGCATGCGTTTGCAAATACGTTTAGGAGGTACTGCATAGGTCCGAGGCGATTCATAGGTATTCTTCCAAACTTCTCCGCCTTACGCCTCAACATGAAGTGGCAGCAAGCAAAAGGCAACTTTGCTAGCGAGCCTGTGTATATGTCGTCTCAAGTACAAACCAAAAGCACGATAAGGGAGTTAGGAAGTGGAATTCGAGGTAAGTATGCGGTCATACACAATGAATCCTACAGGCCAGGCCAGGCCAGGCCAACCGGAGGCCTGGACTGGCCTGGACCGTGAAATTCTGGGCCTGGCCTGGCCTGAACAATCAGGCCGGTTCAGGCCATTCAGGCCAGTCCAGGCCGACCAGGCCATTTACGTAAATTCAAGCGATTTTGGAATTTAACCCAGGTGAATTAGATTTTAATAGTGCTGGATATTTCCACTATCAGTAATTGACAGTTGCGCATCAGGTATCATCATCGAAGAATTGAGTCCAGTCTGTTGTATTATCTGGAAGGTCCATCATTTCTAAAATATTTCTTAGTATATATACTTGAATACAAAGTGTGATACATACTTGACAAAAGTCGTAGACCGCTGCTGTTTAAAATTCTAGACATACGGGAGATTCTACTCATTTAAAAACTCAAACAATCTGGTAAATACTGGCCTCAATTCAGCTGGATAGCTGTGGAGTGATTCGTTTAATTGGCCTGAACCGGCCTGAATGGCCTGAACCGGCCTGAATGGCCTGAACTGGCCTGAATGGCCTGAACCGGCCTGATTGGCCTGGACCGGCCTGATTGGCCTGGACTGGCCTGGTTGGCCTTATTCATGTGGATCAGGCCGGTCCAGGCCGGTCCAGGCCGGTCCAGGCGGTTTCAGTCCAATGCAGATCACGGCCTGTTGGATTCATTGGTCATACATTACGGGTCTTCCTCAATACCAGTTCGACCACGAATCCACGTCTCCGTGGAAACGGTTTGTCGTTTTCGTGACTAAGATACGCCAAAAGAGAGGAAGTGTACATTGAGTGAATTTCCAGGAAAAAAAACAACATAACCGAGTACCCTCCAGTGTACCTTCCACTTCCCAAGAATCGCTACCTGCCGCGACGTCAAGGGCGATGGCCCTCAAATGTATGAGAAGCACTATTTTTTGTTGCTATCCTCTGCTATGAAGGCAATACACAAACTTGCTGTGACAGTATTTGGAAGTGTACCAGCCAGCTTTCATTGCCGGTAGGTAGCCTTCCTGAAGAGTAGATGAATGGATGCTAGGATTTCTCGGGTCGCAGGGGCCGAAGTCCTGTCGTAGCAAGAGCTGAAGGGATGGCCGGCACCAACGGCGGTGAACCGCCCCGATGATCTGACCGATCCTGGAGTGGATTCCGGCTGGTCCTTTAAAGGCTAGTTTACGCAAAGAGAGTCGAACGTTGGGCAGTTGGGAGTGTGTTGCAGGGGAAACAGGGTGCTCTATAAGGACTTCAGCTCGTAATTGCTTCATTACCCCTTGCTTGGCTAAAAGCGTACCTATTTTGTGTTGATCTGGTTCTCCTAGAGTCCTGGTAATCACATGGTTTGTCAGCCCATGGCGGCAGTATTAGAAGAGCTGGGAGGCTCAGCTACCAATTCCAGTAATCGGTGCCCTTCCTCTCCCCCCTCTTGAGTCCTTATACCACGTCTTCCGATCAGGCCCTCTGACCCCAGGACGACTTCGGGCAGGTAGTTCCATTCACAGTACAGGGTGCAATCGCACATGCACCCTAGAAAGTAGAACTTACAACGTGGAGTGAATTGCACCTCCTTTATTCCCATTCCTTTCTCTTTTGTCCTTCAGTATGTGTCTTGTTTAGTTTGTCTCATCTTGAGCAAATAAAGATTGAGAAACAATTACTCAATTGACAATCGCTAGAGAATATATATGAGATAAACACGGGTAAGAGTAAAATCAATCGATTGTGTACAGTGACCAGATACTTGTAGCTACGCACAACGCTATCTTCTCGCTAGGCTAGAATGGAGTGTATGGGCTTGGCACAAGATTAGGCAGGAATGTCCCTGTGGTGTGATTGCAGCCGTAGAAGTGCAAGTGGAGCCCTTCGAGACAGCTCGCTATCAGCTGGGGGTGCATCCGAACTAGCCCTTCACGTAATTTTTTAAGGACAAACCATCTCCCTGATCCTCCAGCCTATTGCCTCACACGGGTGATCCGTTTCTTCGTTCATAACGGCTATAGCCTCACTCTATGGTGGAGGAAGGCCGAGTTGTGGCACCTTGCACCGGCGGGTTGAACTTTATAGGAATATGTTTACTTAGATGTGATATTCTTGCGGAACTTTCTGGTATCTTTACGACGAACACGGACGTTGGTAGGTTCAACGTTCAAACCATTGCCGGAGTAACTTTTTTTTCTTTAGATATAATTATTTCCTGTCCTGGAAAATTGTGCTAAATACTGTTCGGTCCGATTGGTACTCCATCCGCATTATAGCTGATGAATTGTAGAGTTTTTTTTTTATATCATTAATCGCTTGCCGCCCTATGGGCTATGGCGATGTTTTAAGTACATATGGTGAGTAAATAAATAGATGAAAGCTGAACAAAGGAAAAGATTTCTCCTCACTCCCGGAGAGGGGACGGAAGTAGGAGATACCAGGCGCCACCCGCATCATGGAGGAGTTCGCGGGCAATACATGTAGGTAGTTACTAGTTAGGTAGTTGGTTGAGAGTAGTTAGTTTGGGGTTGTTGACTTCTTCGTTTCTTTCTCTCTTTTAATAAAGACCTCGCCATAGCCCTTCGGGCGGTCTGCGAGTATTGATATAAAAAAAAAAAAAAAAAAGAGCATCTCTACCAACTTCCTCAACGGGTCCTCCTCCCCTTCTTTGCCCCGGGGGGGCCTTCTGACGTGCTCTTCCCCCCCAGGCCACCTCCGTCTCCACGCCCCGCACTCATTTAGTACGTGTCTTGTTGTCTCCTACTTCTCCCCACACCATCTACAGTCGGGGCCGTCCCCTTCGCCCAACTGCCATCTCCACGCCCGTAGCCCCTTCCCCCCCAGTAGGCCCGTCAGTCGTCCAGTCATGTGTCCAAGCCTCTCCAATGGTCTGTATGACAGCTCCAACCGGCTCCTTTACATGTAGTTAGGGATGCTCTTTCTTTAATAAATACCTCGCCATAGCCCATAGGGCGGTATGCGAGCAATGATATTAAGAAAAAGAAAAAAAAAAAACCGGCTCCTTTCCCCGGCTCTCTCTCTCCTGCCACCTTGTCTCAATCCCGCTTCCGTTATCAACTCTGGCTTATACGGCAACGCCGTACCCACTCTGGCTGCCTCGTCCGCTGCCTCGTTTCCCGGGATGCCTGTGTGTCCTTTCACCCATAACACGGCCGTGTCCCGATCGCCTCGGTCTATCCGCCTCTCCCATGCCTCCCGAAGCCTGTTCGTCGCCCCATCGTGTGTCAAGTTTCCCATCGACGTTGCCACCATCCTGCCAAGCGCGTACTTTGAGTCAGTTATGATCAACAGTTCCCCTTCTACTCTGTCCATCGCCTCGCTTATTGCTATCAATTCCGCATCATTCACCGTGGCATGTTCGCCCAGGTAGATCGACGTCGACTGGCCTCCCCAGTATAATCCAGCCCCTGCTCTGTCCCTCCTCACACTCCCGTCCGTGTATACAGAAATCCAGCCCTCATCCGTGACATTGTCTATGTGCCTTGTCCATTCTATCTGTTCCGCGTCCCGCTGTAGGGTCGGCAGGATTGCCAGCGGCAACTTCCTGCCGTGCGTCATCAAGCCCCGAAGATATACCGCCTCGTCCTCTGCCCTCCTGACTCTCTCCTCTGGAAACCTCAGTGCCCTGGCCTCCACTCGGGTTGCCTCCCATCTCCCTATCTATCGACACCAGGTTGGCCAGCCCCTCCACTACGTCGCGTCTGGTGCCCCAGGGGGCGAATTGTACAGTGGCGGAAGAGGCAGCCAGTAAGTATTTCGTAATATCCCCTATGGGGTGACAGGAGGTTTTCCGTCTAACTGTCAAGTCACATCACCAATTCATCATTGCGATTCAACACGGGCATACATAAGAGGATCTCACTCGAAGCCAACATTCAGATACGTACACTAAACTCAATTATTCCTCAATCTATATAGTGGGTAATTGGAAAGCGACAACGCGGATGAACTGAGAACAACTGTTAACAGCACAACGAGCAGAAGGAAAGTACCAAAACGTAACTGTCTCTTCTGGAATACCCAAAGCCTCCATGGCGTAATCTAGCAACATATACCCTTCTTCCAACCCCGCGGGCCTACTGCCACCAGTCGTCCAGTAATTTCCACCCAAGTCAGCTACCATCTCCACTCGATATCAAGCCGGCAAACCTGCAGAACAGGGTGACTGAAGACCATTGAATGAGCTTTGTTGGCTCTGCCATGGCGAACAGCTGCAAGCAGGGTTATGTGATATGTGTGGGGGAAAAAACAAAAACAAAACGGTTGAGCCCCTAATTCTTGATCTCCTGGATCTTGTCGTTGATTCTCCTCAATTTTTCCAATGCTTCTCTCAACATACCGCCTTGGACTTGCGGGATGACTCCGGACAGGTACTTTTTACCTGTCCGCTCAGGGACAGGTAGTTCCTTGTACGGTAAGCGGATCGCCAGTGGCGTGCGCTAAAATGCAGAGTTTTCAAGGGTGGCGAGCTCGCATGTACTCGAGTACAACTTCACGTATATCGAAGATATGGTTTTTCTCTTTCGCCTCTGCTGTCGCGGAATCGCTTACTAGTTACTTGATAGCCAGGACGCGTGGTCTTTCAACAACGCCAACCGCCACTACCTCCGAAGTTGGCCATACATCCATTAAGTCCACCAGTAATACATGTTGCTGCGTCCTACAGTAGTAAATGGCTGAATGATAGTAAAAAAAAAAAAAAAAAAAAACTGTCGCCGCAATTTTGTAAATACTTGGCCGAAGAGCTTTAATAGTATATAAGGCTTTTGAAGACTGTTCTGGCATATGTTTTCTGCTTATTCAATAGCTCACTGTGCCCATTCTCACTCAGCATTACCTATCATCTCGGTCTCATTCCTCTTAGCAACACCTAGCCCCCACACATATCTTTTTATACCTAAATAGGCAATATGGGTGATAGATATGATATTCCTGCACTTCATCGAAGCACCCCAATTACTGGAGAGCAGTATGCTTTTGTTGATGATGTATTACATCGCCTTCAAGACTATGCATTAGTTACTGGATTTGCAGTTGTAGTTGGAAGTGGTTCAGAGAAGAAAGGTAGAATTGAATATCTCGGTATCCATCATGGAAAGGTTCAAAATATACGCAAGTAAGTTAAGAGACCTAATATAGTAAATACAATCAATAGCTAATATCTGAATAGGTTGGAAGATGCTACACGCCAGCATGAAACTAAGTCTCAAGCTAAGGATTGCAAGTGGATGTGTTACTTATCCTATAAAAATATTAACGATGGTAGTACTAGCAGCAAGCAAAAAGGCTAGGTTCTGACAGTTAAAACACTTGAGCATGTTCATTCTATAGAAGAGCAAGCAGGTGATATCTCCATCGCCATAGCCTTCGAGGCGGCATGCGATTAATGAAATAAAAAAAAAAAAAAAAAGCAGGTGATATCTATCCTGAGCATAAATGGCGAGATATAGGACAACAACGTCAGCTTGTAGAGGCATCCGAATTCAGATCTGCTGGAGCAAGTTATAATGAATACCTACGATTTCAAGCTCAATCAAGTCATCCACTCGATCCTAAGTCATTTTACAATACAAAGCATACTCAATCTTTAAAGACACCTTCTGATATGATAGAGCAAATGCTAGCAGCATTAGAAAAGGCAGGCTTTCATACTTGCACTAGATGGAGTGAAGAAAGTAAGGAAGATCTAGTGATACGCCAACTAGAGCAGATCTTCTTTATTGATTCACAACAGATTCTTTTATGCCAACGCTTTGCATCAGATTTTTTACTTGAAAGTGATATCACTTTTGGAAATAATCAACTTCGCATGCCTCTTGCTTATTTGATTGGAATTACTAATACTAACCTAACATTTACGGCTTGTTTTTCATTTATTCGATCTGAAAATTGTGAGGATTTCAACTTTATTCATTCACAAATGGAAGAGCTAGTATAGGCAGGTAGATGTCCTCCTCCACGAGTCATGATTAGTGACCAAAGCAAAGGATGATAAAGTCAATGAGTGAAACTATGCCACATTCTATACATCAGCTATGTGAATGGCATATGTTTCAAAATATCAAGAAACGGCTGACTGAAAGTGGACGATATGATAAAGAGCAGCGTGAGATATTGTATGGATTTGTTTGGGCCTATATTCAAGCTACTACAGTAGAGAATATGCAGAAGGCAAAGGCAGACTTACTATATCGACTGCATTCACAAGAGCAGGAATATCTAACTCAAAATTGGGATGATAAAGAGCAACATCCCAATTTCTAACTCAAAATTGGGATGATAAAGAGCAACAGGTGTCCTGGGGGCGAGATGTACACCTACCACAGACAGGCATTGAGGTCATTGACCTCAAGCTGTGCAAGGAAGACGCCCCAGCCAAATGGGAAAAGGCCATCAATGAGGCTAAGGGTGACTCGGTGGCTATTTTTACAGATGGCAGCCGCAGTGAGGAAGGCGGTGTTGGTGGCGGATGGCGCTGGAGGCAGGTGGTAGCAGGTGAGTCAGAGGAGTCCCGGTGGGTAGGCACAAAGGCAACTGTGTGGGACGGTGAGGTCTCAGGAATCAGGGGTGCCCTTGAAGCAGTTGATGGCAGTGCAAAAGTACTACTACTCGCAGACTCTCAGGCAGCTATCAGTGCAGTCCAGAAAGCAGGAAAAACTGGCAAGGCAAGAACCGCAGACCTAGCGCGGGTGATAGAGCTGATTGCAGAGAGGCGGCGGAGGCTAAGGAAGGCAGATGCAGTGAAGCTGGCATGGGTCAAGGCCCACGTGGGGATAGAAGGCAATGAGAAGGCGGATAAGTTGGCCAAAGAGGGGGCCAAGGGCATGAGGTATGATGGGCAGGCCACTGAGGGTGGGCTGCGTCAAGAGTTAGTTCGAAAAAGAAAAGAGGAGAGGGAGCGTGCAGGGTTTGGGAAGAGCAAATTCGTAAAGTGGGGCAGGAGAGCACTCACAAATTACACATGGCTGCGGACTGGAAAAGGCGGAGCTATGTGGAGGAGGATGGTCAGTGGCGAGGAGGTACAATGCACATGTGGTGAGGCATGGAGTGCTGAGCATGTGGTGTTCAGATGCACAGAACTGGTGCGGCCCCAGAGGAAGAACAAAAACGGGGCACATGTCACCTGGCAGTCCTGGGAGGACCTAGAGGAGAAAGGGTGGAAGCAAGAAGGCGTGGAAGGTGACCCGGTCGAGTACTGGTTTGCCTGCCTCGATCTGGGGTAGCCGGGGACCGGGGGACGGAGGGCACTGGGTGCTCAAGGGTGTATGTAGATTCCGTAGTTAGTTGTCTCAAACCTGGCCCGGGTATATGGGTCCCTGCCATAGGCTGGTAGCCTGTATGCGGGGTTACGTGGATTAAAAAAAAAAAAAAAAAAAAAAAGAGCAACAGGTCCTCCGCTGTTATACATCCCAACCACAGCCACCACCACCACCACCACAGTCACGGGAGGCACCACCTGCGCCACCACCACCACCACCATCACCACCGTCGCCGCCGAAGAGACAACCGCTGCCGACTCAAGAGGAGGCGTTTCGCGGTCGATCCAAGGGGAAGAGGCGGACACCTCCACCGAAGCCGAGGGACAAGGTCAAGACCGGGATCGTTGTACACGGGGTCGCGTTGAGAAGGGACTTGGGGAAGGTACAACGATGGCTGGGCGAAGACAATAAGGACCTTAAGAAGATTGTTGGGGTTCGCTGGTTGCGAAGGAAGGACATACTGTTGGGGGAAGGGAAGAAGACGAGCTCGATAGTGGTTTTTCTGGAGGACCAGCAGGACGTTGACAAGGTTAGGCTCGGAGGAAGATGGCTGAGGGCGTGCCAGTACGAGGCCGAAAGGGGACGGAGGTGAGGCAGACGGCTGGCCGCTTTCCCCCCGCAACACAAATCGAAACAGCGGGAAATACATGTATTTAGGTCGGGGTTAGGATTGGGGTTTTTTAGGCGGGAATGCTTCTGTCGCTGTTTTTAACCTTCTTTTTTACTTATTTAGCTAAACATCGCCATAGCCCTTAGGGCGGCATGCGATAAACGATATAAAAAAAAAAAAAAAAAAGTTATACATCCCAATATCGCAACTTAGGTGCAAATTCTACTCAACGAAATGAAGGAGTTCATCCAATAGCGAAGCAATTTCTTAACCCACAACTGACTTTGGATGAATGTACTTCACGACTTATGAAGTATTTACATGCTATGCATTCTCGCCTTGAACGCTCAGAAACCGAAAGCCGTACAAAAGTCCCTAGAATTCATGATCCTCAAGGTACCTTTAAGCTTCTTTTAGGTACTGTTACACATTTTGCAATTGAAAAGATCAAATACGAATGGAATGCAGCCCGAATTCAGCATGATAAATACCTTAATGACAATACTTACTCTGGATCCTTTGAGGTTGAACCATGTACCCAATGAATCCAACCCGCCTGGCCTGGCCTGACAGGCCGTGGTCTGCATTGGACTGAAACCGCCTGGACCGGTCCAGGCCAGGCCAGGCCAATCAGGCCGGTCCAGGCCAATCAGGCCGGTTCAGGCCAATCAGGCCAGTTCAGGCCATTCAGGCTGGTTCAGGCCAATTAAACGAATCACTCCACAGCTATCCAGCTGAATTGAGGCCAGCATTTACCAGATTGTTTGTGTATTTAAATGAGTAGAATCTCCCATATGTCTAGAATTTTAAACAGCAGTGGTCTACGACTTTTGTCAAGTATGTATCACACTTTGTATTCAAGGTTTTTTTTTTTTTTTTTTTTTTTATTTCATTACTCGCATGCCGCCTAAAAGGCTATGGCGAGGGTTTAAGTAAAAAGGAAAACTAAACTAACGCAACCTGTCTTTAAATACAAGTATTCCCCGAGGTGTATATATACTAAGAAATATTTTAGAAATGATGGACCTTCCAGATAATACAACAGACTGGACTCAATTCTTCGATGATGATATCTGATGCGCAATTGTCAATTACTGATAGTGGAAATATCCAGGACTATTAAAATCTAATTCACCTGGGTTAAATTCCAAAATCGCTTGAATTTACGTAAATGGCCTGGTCGGCCTGGACTGGCCTGAATGGCCTGAACCGGCCTGATTGGCCTGATTGTTTCAGGCCGCCTGGGCCGGTCCAGGCGGCCCTCACGGCCTGGCCTGATTGTTCAGGCCAGGCCAGGCCCAGAATTTCACGGTCCAGGCCAGTCCAGGCCTCCGGTTGGCCTGGCCTGCCCTGGCCTGTTGGATTCATTGTCAACAGGTGCCAGACATAGCAAAGAAAATGCCCAGGAGGGATGACAGACCTAATTGAGCCACCGAAGAGCAAGGACAAGGACCCTTTGGTAGAGATATTAGAATGGGCGGGACTATAGCTACCACTTATTATGGATTTTCCTTACTATATCACGGACTTCTCTTCTATTATTGATTATGGGTGACGGGGATTATTTCCTTAGTTTTTCCTTTTTTACTATATGTACCTAATCTCGCTATAGCCTCTAGGGCGGCACGCCAGTAATGATATTAAAAAAAAAAAAAAAAAAAAAAAAAACGGCATTCATCGTCACCCCGCTCCACAGTAGGAGATTTTTACAGAGAAAGCAACCGCATAAGACGGCACGCGATAGCAGTGTAGAACAAAAGCGTAAACGTAGGACCCGCACTGTGGTACAAAATCTCGGGTCTAAGCCGTCATTTTAGGTGTCAGGAATTTCTATTCGGATGTGAAACCTAAAAAGGTGTAAGTTACCCCTTCTTAATATCCCAACCTGGACATGAATAGAAATTTGCTATATGAATATTTGATAGAGGTTTACTTTATTCATTTGATACCTATCAAAGCAGAGCTATCCATACTGTAAGTTTTACACCCCGGAGGGGGGGGGGGCGAAACCGAAAGAGACCTGTTAGTGACGCTGATGGACTGGGTGGAACAATAGCTGGTTTCATTTACCTAGAATTTTCTCATAGTTATCCCGTTATTTTTTTTTTTTTTTAATTTCATTACTCGCATGCCGCCCTATGGGCTATGGCGAGGTTTTATTTCAGAGTTATCCCGTTATGACTTCCATTTTGTTAGGGTTATTATCACTCTCATATACCTAACCTCGCCATAGCCCATAGGGCGGCACGCGAGTAATGATGTAAAGAAAAAAAAAAAAAAAAAGAATCCTGTAGGTTTAGCTTTCGACTCCCAGTTTGACATATTCCTGCCAGAGGTTTCCTAATTTCAATACAAGTGTAGTAAGATATGCAAGAGAAAGCACTATGCAGTGAAAATTTTATACTCACGTTATGGAGTTCCATATCCAGATACCTTTTAGACCAAAGTATACGCCCTGCCATGGCGAACAGCTGCAAGGGGGGTTACATGATATTTAAAGAAAAAAAAAAAAAGGTCACTGGTGTTGAGTAGTGGTGCTGGGTATCGGTGCTACTAGACCCTAAGGAGGTGTACATATTTAATGGTAGTGCTTACAACTAGGGTCCAAGAGCCCTTGCCAACTTAGATTAACTTCAGAATGCCTTTTTCCGTACACCCATAGTACCACTCCTGTGTCTACGCCTTTGGCACCTCTACCCCTCACATTAGGCTACACCTCCAGAGGAATTCACAGGCAGACTAGTCTACATCTGCTGTAGCTCTCAATTACAAACCTCTATAGGTCTCCAAAACTTCTGGGGAGGATACATTCTGGAGTTCCACACCTTGCCAGAGTGTAAACCTGAGAAGGGCTTGATTTTTCTTTTCTTGATCCTCGCGAAATCCAGAATTGGGGTAGATTTCACTTCCTAGCAGGCACGTAATCAATTTTCTGGGCTAAATCAAGGCTGTCCGACTATTTGTACCTAACACTTAATCTCGCCATAGCCCACAGGGTGGCACGCGAGTAATGATATATATAAAAAAAAAAAAAAAAGCCTGTCCGAGGTGTAAGTCAGTTTACCCATACAAACTATGTGCCACGGTGCTCGCACTCACGAGCAGCAAGCGATCTCGCGGTATGTTATGACCCATACTTCTACAATGGTCACCATGAGCAACTTACTCATGACATCTTGATGCTTTCATGCTTTTGTCCTCACACCCTGATCTTCTGTTTTCCTTACTTACAGTATTAACTTCGTGACTGCAGAAGTTGGTCACCTGCATGCCAAACTTAAGATCCCGAAACTTGGCCATAAACTAACCCCACTACTAGCTCCGACACTAATGCATGTTCAAAAACCTAGACCCGCCAAGCGACGCTGCCCACCTTTCAGAAGCTTCACTTACGTTATCCGTCGCCAGCCGGCCAACATTTCAACCTGAGCAACAGGACTCCAGGGCGCATTTTGTGATATTTGACGACCCCAGCTTTTCGCGTTCCTGGGCATGTTCATGATGAACACGAATTTACCCTCCTAGGTAATTTATTCCGCTTCCAATAATCTCATGGGGCTCTATCTCCATTGGTCTGGCTAGCAACGTTAACGTCAACATTGCATAGATGCTCCTCGCTGCATGTTCCCGAATCATTCCTGAAATGTCGCTGGTGCCGCTTCTTCCAGTCAAACCTCCAGCGCTTAAAACTGCGATTGGAGCGATCCTTACGATTCTGAATCTTGGTCAGGTAAATTATAACGTGCACATCTGTTGTTGACGTATGCACCCTCATTTCCAAACACATACCAACAGGGCAGCGGGGATGATAATCGATGCGCGCGTACTCTATATGGATATCCTATTGAAGGAACCTGGTCTGGTAATCATGATGGGACGCCGTGCACGTTAGTTAACGCGGTCTGTAGGCATAGGTGATACCCAGTATACCAACGAACTCGGTTGTCCAGTACCAATATAGGCTCTCCTTCCTCCAGCTGCCTGCACATCCCCATTGGATACAGAGCCTTTTGTTTTTTTTTAATATATCATTACTCGCATGCCGCCCTATGGGCTATGGCGAGGTTAAGTACATAGGGAATAAATAAGAAATAAGTGATCCGTCTAACTATGTCTCTCCCATAAAGAAAACGGCAAACTGAGTACATCACCCCCGTAAAGAGATTCACGTAAACTGTTGCAATAGATGTTCTTCGTCCTGTCCCCGCCCATGTCAGCATGACCACCAGAGTGAAATGACCCCGAGGCTATTGTCTCCCCGCCCATCCCACCCTCTCCCTCTTTTGATGCTGGGGGTTCTCTCATAGCCATCTGACCCCTGGCCATTTCTGGCCCCAAACTCTGCACTCTCCCCATATGTGTGTGGCTATCTCTTCTCTTTCCTTGCACCATTTGCATTCTGGGCTCTCCACCTTGTTGATCTTGAACTTCCAAGCCCTGAGGCCTTTTTCTCCTAGTAGTGCCCCTAGGGTGGCTGTCAGTATCTGCCTAATCGTCGGAGTGGTTGTAGCTCATGGATGCACAGCCCGAGCAATGTAGCGACTCGCTCGCACACCATTTGAAATGTTTGGGACCCAACTAGAACCAATCACCGACTAGCAGGGTGCTCATGAAGACCAAATTCCAAGTCCGGTCCAGCAAACAGGTTTCTTGCTTGCCTGTGGGGGTAAAGATTGCAATCCCTGGCCTGCACGAGAGTCCCCAATGCTAGCTGTTCGTGAGAGAACATAGCATTCAAATAATCCTCATTCTAAATTGCACAATCCACGGCTCGGCGACTATTAGTAGATACTATGCAAAAACACGCATGAATAAGCCCGGCTAGTCAGTAGCTCCACTCCTCCGTGTAAAGTGCAAGGTTCTATATGCATACTTGTACTGCTATCCACGGAGGGCGGTAATTGGGACCATACATACATATATAAAGGGCCTTCCTGCCCCTCTACGGCTTGTCTCGCCCCCCATATATCGACAGCGGAATCCCAAGTGCTATTGACCATTCTTATTTTATCCTATGCACGAAAACCCTCTACCTCTTCTCTCCTCAATTATCTTTTAGTAGATAATACGGGGCGTACTCTATAGATCTAAGTGTCTCTCGAGACTGACCTAAGTCCTATCGCGGTGTTATCTGCTATCCAGTCGACTCGTCGGCCCTAGATTGATTCACTGGTAGCATACACTACTCTGTTCCAGTGCCTTTTCACACTCAGTCTTTGTTCTATCAAAATTACTAATCCACCACCGCAGCGCTCGAGAGATTCAACAATACAACATTAGAATTACACCCTAAAATGGTTGTCACAGCCTCCCAGGCACCACTGAACAATGCAGATGATCTCAGCACAACGAAATGGAGTGTTTTCTCTAACCCTACTAGCCATATCTTGGGTTTCCCTGTCCTCGACGATCCACTCGCAGAAGACACGACACTTCCTGCCTTCATGGTTAGCACTTCCAGAGGTTTCCTGCCCCGAGCGGTATGTCCAACCTCATACCCTTGTACGCAAACAAGCTAGTATAGAACCTCGCCATAGCCTATCAGGCGGCATGCGAGTAATAAAAAAAAAAAAAAAAAAAAAGCTAGTTTAAAATTACGTTCAACATTTGCATTAGCGTTGTCCCCTTGCTCATGGCTCCTGTTGATTGTAGGATCCTCTCGTCCCTCTACCTCCAGAGTTCTCGGCACTTGAATCACTTTTAGAGCGAATGCCCATTCAAACCGCTTCTGGGAGCCCTGGTCTCCTTGCTACTGGCTCCCTAGGCTCAGAAATCGACAATAACGTTCTGCCAAACCTGGCCGCGCACATCCCAAAGTACAAGCACAACCATTACGTTCTAAATGCGCTATACCGGGACTACAGCTTTATTGCGAGCGCATACCTACTCGAACCTTGTCACATGCGGTGGCTGGAAGGGCAAAGGGTAGAGAAAATACTTTGTGATGATGGATCTAAAGAAGATGTCGTCAGGGGAGGTGAGTATGGATTGGGTAGGCAGGAATTGCCTGAGTGCATTAGCATTCCTATTGCTGAAGTTGCAAAACTGTGAGTTACTCCGTTCTTTAGAGGCCGCCCCTTCACTGACACTCATGTGCATGACGGTTCCTTTGCTGATCTTTTCTTTTGAGCCTTCAGTACAGGTACGCAAATTCCTATGGAGGAATCCTGTACCATTGGAGTTTATTAGGAGGCTGCAGGAAATTGCTAATATGTACGCTAATACTTCCATGTCGTCCATCACTATGTAGGCTTTCAACCATTTATGGAATACGCTGGCTCGTACGCTCTCTACAACTATAAGCTTATAGATCCCTCTAAACCACTTGCGTACGATAATCTTAACCTCATTCGCGCCTTCGAGTCTGGCCTGGATCGATCCTCTTCGGAAGCTGGATTTGTCCTTGTGCATGTTGACATGGTAAAGGAAAGCGGCGGACTTGTTAAAGGCGCTCTGCAGGTACTCCAAGGGTGCGAGAATGGTGACAGAGACAATTTGAGAACTGGACTGGATGGGATGCTGGTGGCCTTGAGGCGTGTTAACAAGGCTATGGATGGGATGTGGAAGAAAAGCAAACCCGGTGATTATAATGGGTTCAGAACGTAAGTACTTCTCCCGGTATTAATTTTCCACTCGAGTGGTCTCTACGAAAATAGGGTTCTAGGTTCATTTTTCGACATGCACTGCGAGACTCAAACTTACTGTTAAGAACTCCACAGATTCATCTTTGGAATCACCTCCCAATCCATGTTTCCCAATGGCGTTCTGTACCGCGGCGTCTCTTCCACACCGCTCAACTTCCGCGGCGAATCTGGCGCCAATGACAGCATGATCCCCCTAGTTGACAACCTTTTCCAGATCCGAATGCCCGACACGCCCCTGACTGAGATCCTCCGGGACTTTCGGAAGTACCGTCCTGGTAACCACCGCCAGTTTCTGGAGCATGTATACGCTCGCTCCGAAGCGTTAGGTGTTCAAGAACACTGTCTCGACCATACAGATCCAGAAGCCACGGTGAAGTATCTTCTTTGCTTAGACCAGGTCAGGGAGTTTCGGTGGCGACATTGGTGTTTCACTCGGGAATACATTCTGAAGAAGACAAACCATCCTACGGCTACGGGGGGAAGCCCCATTGTGACTTGGTTGCCAAATCAACTGGGGGCGGTGTTGGCATTGATGCGACAGGTGCTGATGCGGTTGGATGAGTGGAGCGTGAATAGCGCAGAGGTAGAAAAAGTCAGAGAGGTGGTCGACAGGCAGAGTGATCGCCTCGCAAAGGAAGTAGAGAAGTACTGCAGAGAAAGGGGTGTGGAGCATGGAGAGCTCTAGGCAATTGATAGGGGTGAAAAATGCAATTTTCGGATTGAGAGTTTGTTACTTTTCTTGTTGTTCAGACTGATATGCAGCCCTGTGGGAGGATGAAGGGATTTTTTCTTTTTTTTTTTTTTTTTTTTTTTTTTATATCATTACTCGCATGCCGCCTGTAAGGCTATAGCGAGGTGTTACTTAAATACATAACGATGAATAGCTAAGGATAATAAAGATAAGGAAAGAGAAGGAAATAACAATGAAGTGGGTAAGGGTGCCTAACACCGTCCAACCCATTCCAGTAGATCCACCAGGGTGCCCTTGTCTCCGTCTCTGGGGGGTTTCTTAATATCTTCCTCCCCCCCTGGCCATTTCTTCTCCAAGTCTCGTATTCCGTCATCACCTGAGTCATGGTTTCCAGGCCCCTGCCGCCGGCAGTCGGGGCCGTCTGCTTTACCGATCTGGAATTTCCAGTGCCGCAGGCCTTTGTTCCCCAAGATTCCGGCTAGGGTGGCGACCCGGTTCCCTGGGCGCTGCAGTGGCCGGTAGCTCAGTTGTAGCCTGTTCCGCTGCCCTGCCATGGCGAGCAGCTACAAGCGGGGTCACGTGAAATAAAAAAAAAAAAAAAAAAAAAAAAAAGCCTGTTCCGCTCCTGGCCTCTTAGCGACCTCCCCTGTTGTTTTAGTCCTGCCTCAGTGATGACTTCGTCCTGGTACTGTAGGGCTGTGCCTATTAAGGATGAAGGGAGCTATATAGTGGCTACCTACAAGAGAACAAAAAAAACCAGCAACGAAGTGTGTTACACTGGCATCGGTTTGCTAAATTTCACAATGCAAATTCTTACCAAATATTTCTCTTGACAAAGTAGGGTTGAAATCGTTATTGGAAGTAATTCAAACAAAAGGTCATCTACTAGAGTTACAGGGAAGATTTGATTGCTAACAAGCGCCGCTGCTGGCGGCCCACACAAGCTGCAGTCGCCTATAAACACGTGGTTCCTGCATACAAAGCCTTAGTACACACCAACCACCGCTGCATTTGAACCTGTAGGGCATACAATTTGCTTCCACATCGAAACCTATGGTACATACAAACAACTACCGCATACAAACTCATGGTACATATAATATATTTTCTATACCATTGTTCCCTGCTCTGTGTCTCGTATACATAATTCAGGCTTTGCTGGTATACAGTATATGGCTCAAGGAAAAGGAAAGAAAGAAAGAATAGGGTTCTTTAAGCAGTATTTACTACTGTTCTGTCTTTGTGTACGTTTTTATTGCTCATGGTCCAATGGGCTTTTTTTTTTTCTTTTTTTTTTTAAAAAAAATATCAGTAGTCGCGTGCCGCCCTAGGGGCTGTGGCGATCTAGTTACATAGGAGATAGATACGACTATGCCAGTAGTGAGCGGCACGAGCTAGCTCGAGCCGAGCTGGAGGGTGAGCTCGAGCCAGCTCGTGAGTAAGTGAGCTCGGGTCGAGCTGGCTCGAGCTGGCGTGGCATGAGCTCGAGCCTGGATTGATTATATACATAGTATTGACAAACTAAACTAAACTAAGCTAAATTTTCACCTTTCTCACTACTATCAGCTAAATTGTGCATTTCGAAGTTGTTGGTAGGTCAGAATGAGCTCCAAGTCTCTAATTATTACTATATTAGGTATTTACAGTTTATGAAACCTTGCACTGGCTAAGCATTTTAGCGAGCTGTCAAGAAAAACACAAGCATGATCTTGGCTCTTTTGAGCTCGAGCTGGCTCGGCTCGTGCCGCTCACTAGACTATGGAAAGAAAGAAAAGAAAAGAGAAAGGAAAGAAATGTGAGAAAAGAGAGGAAAACCATGTTAATCGTCGTGATCATTGACCGGGACCATCGCGGTTCCCTTTCAATCCAATCCATTAATGCTCCGACTGGTCCGCTATTTTTCTTTATATATATCAGTGATCGCGTGCCACCCTTTTTTTTTTTTTTTTTTTTTATTTCATTAATCGCTTGCCGCCCTTTGGGCTATGTGCCACCCTGTGGGCTATGGCGATAGTGGGTCCGCTTCCCCTTCACCCCTTTCTAGAGCCAAAAGAGCCGCTGAAGGGAACAGACTGAATATGTCGTACAAACCACTACAACGATTAGGCAACAGAGTCGCAATCCTAGCCGGCATCCTAGGAGGCAAGGGCCTGCGACACTGGAAATGCAAATTCGGCACCGCCGACAGCCCGGAATGCCGCTGGGGCGGCGAAGACTACGAGACCACCCGCCACGTGATGACGCAATGCAGAATCTGGAGACGAAAATGCCTGAGGGGCGAAGACGACCTGTGCCGTCCCATAGGCGATGGAGACAAAGACACATTGGTGGACATTATGGACTGGGCAAGGACTTAGGCAAATAAGGCTATCATATATTCCACTACTTCATAATCCTTTTTATTTCACTACTTCATAATCCTGTTGTGCTTTACGTTACTTCATTATTTCCTTTTCCTACTATGGACTTAAACATCGCCATAGCTCATAGGGCGGCACGCGATTAATGATATAAAAAAAAAAAAAAGAAAAATCAGTCTATAGCTCATAGCTCTCATCATAACCTAGCTGGGCTGTATCCCCTAATGGATCAAAGAAACAAAATGACGGCATTATCTTGGGAGGTGGTGAGGCGGTTTGAGCAGCTACTTCCGCATTTAAGCGTCGGCTGGCTTAGATGTTATAGACTGTGGTATTGTAGTAGCATCTTACTGAAAGTGTGCGGTGCAGATATATTAATACAGCTAGGGAGATCTTTGAAGTTGGGCTGCCCATTCCGCAGCTAGCATTCGCACTCGGTGTGAGTTCTAAGTCGGCTGTTCTGAGTGAGTCGGGTTTCGAGTCGGTTTGTCACGCCGTAAAACGTACCCGACTCGGCTACCGAGTGAGCCGGTATGAGTTGTATGTATGGCGTGACTGAGTCGGTGTGATAATGTACAACTACTACTCGGTTCCTGAGTGAGTTTAAAGTAAAGTCGGAGGAATTTTGTTAAAGGCTTACACCACCGAACCCACAACACAAGAACTGGGTTCCAGCACCCTCGGCACCTGCTCGGAGGGAACTTCCACCCGAGAGCACACCGCCCCCGCCCCCGCTCGGATCAAGAAGAGAAAGGGGAAAAACCCAACTCCCAACCAACCATACGAGATCAAGCGCCAACTCAGTGATGAGGAGGCCAGAAAGATCGCGTCGTCCCCTCCGGTCGACACCACACCCTTGGAAGAACCACCCCGCGCAGAGGAGCCCTCGAGCACGACTCCATCTCCCCCCACCGCCAGGAAGTGCAAAGGAAAGTTGCCAAGTCAAAGCGCACCCTTCAAGCGCCACTTGGCGGAAGCCACCTCACACAAAAATCCCCCTCCCTGCCCCAAGAGCACCTCCGCCTCCCCACCAACCAACCCCGATGCCACCACCAGACCAAAAGCCGGCATCGTAGTACACGGGATCGCCTTACGAAAAGACCTAGGGAAGGTCAGACAATGGTTGGAGGCAGCGAATGAAGAAGAATTGGGAAAGATCACCGGAATTCGCTGGCTGAGGAAGAAGACCACGCTGGTCGAAGAAGGAAAGAAAACCAGCTCGGCGGTAGTTTACCTGGAGAAGGAGACCGAGGTTGGGAGGGTGAGGCTCGGAGGACGTTGGCTAAGGTCGGACCGGTATGAACCGGACAGGGGACGGAAATAGGACATACCGGGCCTTCCACCCGCACCATGAATGAGTTTCGCGGGCATTACATATAGTTATTGACGCAGTTGTTAAATTTTCCTTATAAATAAACCCTCGCCATAGCCCATAGGGTGGTATGCGAGTATTGATGTTAAAAAAAAAAAAAAAAATAAAAAAAAAAAAAAAATAAAGGCTTACACCGACTCAGCTCACACCGATGCGAACGCTATCCGCAGCTGAAGAGTTGAAGTTTTGTGGTAGGCGAAAAGTTCTCTGGCGGCACGTTACGTTCCCCAGACGGTCAACGCCAAGCCCTGCCAAGTCTTCCTTAAAACTTACCGCTCTCAATCGCCTTTTTTTTTTTTTTTTTTTTTTTTTTTTTTTTTTTTTTTTGTCACATGACCCCGCATGCGGCTCTTCGCCATGGCAGGACCTCTCAATCGCCTAACCCCACAGTCAGGGAGAGAGTTACAGACTGGGAGGACTGCACATTGACTGGGAGATGAAGTTTGATGACCATTTCAACCGGAGGCTACACCTAGGAAAAGCTCCGTGGAGGATAGCAGCCAGACTGAATGGGCTACCGCCAGCCAGATGGAGACAGTTATACACAGGAATTGCAAGGAATATTGCGACCTGGGGGTGCTGGGCGTGGGTGGAGTACGCGAAAGAAGCATCTCCAGAATGTAAAATCAGATCATTGGAGAAGTGGCAATACGTTGTGGCGAGAGAAATAACGGGGGCCCCATGGGGGACGAGACGGGACGTGGTAGAAGGACTAAGAAACCTGGAGTCCGTCGAGACATTTGTTTATAGGGAGGCAGAGAGGGTAGAAGCCCGGACACTGAGGTTCGATGATGAACCAGTCAGAAGACCATAGCCGGACACAATATACCTGAGAGGGGCTCTTGGGCACAGAGACCCCCTGCCCCTACATGTACACCCGATACACTCGTCCGATCTTTGTAAGGAGAAGTGGGAGAGACTAATAGCCGGGGAGGAAGAAGAAGGATGGGCGAGTGTGTATACTGATGGGAGCAGAATGGAGGACAAGAAAGGCGCCAGAGGGCACCAAGCCGGAAAAGACACATCCATATACCTAGGGGAAAGATGCACGGTCAATGACGCCAAACTGTTAGTAGTGGGAGAGGCCATGCGCAGAGAGGGGGAGCTGCTAATCGTAACGGACTCCAGGACCACGGTGACAAGGATGAAGGGGATAGCCAGGGGGGACCTAACCCCAGGAGGAGCATAGGAGTGGGTAAGGAGAAGGTGGGATGAAAGGATGTCGAGGGGGGATTGAGACCTGGCGATTCTGTGGGTAAAAGTACGCAGAGATATAGCCGGTAACACCGAGACGGACACGGTGGCCAAAATAGCCACAGCGCTACAATACTAGGACGAGACGGTAACGGAAGCGGGCATCCGACAAGAGGCGAAGGCCAGTAGAGGGGAGGAGAGAAGGAGACTACAGCTGACGTACAGACCACTCGAATACCTGGGGACCAGAAGGAGGGTGGCCACACTCGCAGGCATCATAGGGGACAAAGGATTGAGACAATAGAGACACCAGATAGGGAAGGAGGATTCACCGGAGTGCAGGTGGTGTGGAAAGGCCCTTGAGAATTACAGACATATATCGAGTGCGAGGCGTGGAAGAAGAGACTACCGTGAGAAGAGACGAGGCTGAAGATGCCAATAGGAGTGGAGAAAGGGAAGGGGAAGGAAGAGGGGGAGAAGAAGGGGATGAAAGAGGGGGAGAAGAAGGGGATGACACTGGCTGAGGTGCTGGACTGGGCAGCGAGTTAGCTGATTTCTATCCGGCTATTATTTTTCCTTTACACTCTTTCCTTATCTCTCATCTGCGATTTACACATTCTGTACTTAACACCTCGCCGTAGCCTGATAGGCGGTATGCGAGTAATGAAATAAAAAAAAAAAAAAAAAAAAAAAAAAAACCCACGGTCACCCTAGATGTTCTCTCCTACTATCACCATCCCCCCGTCCTAATGTCACTGCCCCTTGCCCTCCTGCTCCAAGATCAGCCCCTCTTCAGACTCCATAACGACTCGTCATCCTCTCCAATTATCTCGGTTGACACAACTAGTGAGCGGCACGAGCCGAGCCAAGATCATGCTTGTGTTTTTCTTGACAGCTCGCTAAAATGCTTAGCCAGTGCAAGGTTTCATAAACTGTAAATACCTAATATAGTAATAATTAGAGACTTGGAGCTCATTCTGACCTACCAACAACTTCGAAATGCACAATTTAGCTGATAGTAGTGAGAAAGATGAAAATTTAGCTTAGTTTAGTTTAGTTTGTCAATATTATGTATATAATCAATCCAGGCTCGAGCTAGCTCGTGCCGCTCACTAGACACAACCTAACCACTCTTGTTCTTATACAATATTCCATATTATCAGTCTCGCCCTGACACTAACTGCGTCTGAGCCACCACATTCCAGTCTTTTGTTCAGTCTCTTATGATTCCTTCACTTGGATCCTTGGTCAAAATGACGGAAAATGCTCGTACCGCTCCTGAAGGACTTTATCAGTTCTACTTTCCCCTGCATTCTTTACACCCTCACAACTATCAAATGAAATCCAAGAGCTCCACCTCTAGAACCTTAGCCTTTCAACACACACCTTGGGTCGAGACCTGTCCCAGACGAGGTTGAGAGGCATCTTGCTCTTCTGATGCTATCTCACTGCTACTTGTTTCCTGTCCGACATCCGATGTTGCTGCAGTTGGTATTGCTATTGGTGACAAATGGACTCCCTGCTTCATGCTACGCAAAGAACCCTCCATGCACCAATGCAGAGAAAGAGCATGTTATAGCAATAGTATCTTTTATTAAGTACCGGGCTACTACAGGTGCCAACAAAAAATGACAGATGAATTGTTCCAACTCGTTTTGCCTTTCTGCAAAGGAAAGCTGTGGCAGGGGTAGAAAAAGTTGCAGCAACAGTCTTTTTTTTTTTTTTTTTAATTTCATTACTCGCATGCCGCCCTATGGGCTATGGCGAGGGTTTTATTAAAAGGAAAGAAAATAACTTAGATACATGTGTTTCCCGCGTTGCTCCAACGTGATGCGGGTGATAAAAGGAGGTCTGCCGAGCCTGCCTACTTCCTTCCTCTGTCCGGCTCGTAGACCTCCGCTCGCAACCATCTTCCCCCAAGTCTTACTTTCCTGACCTCTTTCTGTGTCTCCAGGTAAAGCACCACGGAGCTCGTCTGCTTTCCTTCCTCCGCTAGTATTGTCTTTTTCCTTAGCCATCTGATTCCTCTCGTTTTACCTATTTCCTTGTTCGATGTCTCCAGCCATTTCCTGACCTTGTCTAAGTCTTTTCTCAAGGCAACTCCGTGCACGACGATGCCGTAATTGCTGGTCGGAGGTTTGGTGCTGGTTCTGGGGGGGCGCGGAGGTGACAGCAACAGTCAAGATTTTTTTTTTTTTTTATTTCATTAATCGCATGCCGCCCTATGGGCTATGGCGATGTTTAGATACATGAATTTAGTGATGAAGGGAAAGACTAGAAAAGAAAAGAAAACCCCTCTACTCCTCCCCTGCCCATTCCAGGATCTCCGCCAGGTTGGTGTCCTTCTCCGGATGCACAACAGTCAAGAGGCAACGGGTGGGATGGGCTAGATTGCAATGAACTGCGTGCGAAAGTTTGTGAAATATTCAAGTATTCAGCTGAAGCAAAGAAATGTTTCTCGATGATTCGTTCTTTTTATATATATATATATTTTTGGAGTCACGTAACCCCGCATACAAGCTACCAGCCTATGACAGGCACCCATATACCCGGGTCAGGTTAAAGCAGCTACCTATCTATGGTACGTACACCATTTGGTCACCACGTACCCTCCGGCCTTAGGTTATCCCAGTTCGAGGCCGGCGAACCTTTCCTCGACTGGGTTGCCCCCTCTTCCCTCTTGCGTCCCCGATGATTCGTTCAGCGACGTACACGGGCCGAAGTTATTTCCAGAGAATGTTCAGAAATTCCTCCAAACAAAGTCAAAGTTGGATCCCTGTACAATGGAGAATGACCGTAGGAAATCATTCAAGTTTTCCTACATTGCATCAACCATTGTAAGTCTCAATCATAATCACGCCATATCTCACAATCAGTTTAGTGCAATACTTTAAGATAGGAACGGGGGCTAAGTTCTGACGAATTTCCTAAGGGCAATTCACACTGTCATGGGCTGGGAGGTCAATGTATGGGCCAGACGTTACAACGGCGAATCAACAAGTTCGGAGATTACGTTTTTTTTTTTTTTTTTTTTTTTTTTTTTTTTAATCATTACTCGTGTGCCGCCCTATGGGCTATGACAAAACTCAGACCTTACTTCAGAAATGTCACTTTGACTACACTACCTTTTTTTTTTTTTTTTTTTTCACGTGACCCCGCTTGTAGCTGTTCGCCATGGCAGGGCGACTACACTACCATAGCGAACAGCTACACGCGGGGTCACATAAGAAAAAAAAAAAAAAAAAAAAAAAAAAAAAAAAAAAAAGACTACATTGTGGGGAACCGACAACATGTTATGCGCAATACCAGCGTTAGGTCTTGACAATGGAGGAAGTAATGATCTCCCCGACCACTTGACACCGATCACTTGCTAATGCTGAATACACAGGTGCCACATATTCCTCCCCCAATTCTTGTCAGGGTGCCAACAGACTATCTCACGAGTGTGAACCTATACCTGCAGAAAACTCGCAGGAGCCAGGCGACGAGGCACCAATCACCCGTTCTGTACTTTGGGCTCAATTTCCCACATTCAATGGAATGCCTGAAATAGCGCCCACTTACACCGCTATATCTACACTCAGGGAGTCCGTCCACTGCGAATGCAGTGTTGCTATGCATATTCGATTTCTACTCCAACACAGGAACTACAGGGCGGCCAAGATAGGCGCCCTCCTACTATACCAGAACGAGACTATGGCGGAGGCAGGGATGCAAATGGAGACGATGGCCCAAAGGGCGGGAGAGAGAGATAGATTGGGCCTAAGGTACAGACTACTGGAGCGCCCAGGCGGGCAGGTCACCAGGCAGGGCTCCTGGGAGGCAAGAGCTTCAGAGCCTGGAGACACAGGATAGGTAAGGAAGAGAACCCAGAGTGCAGATGGTGTGGGAAGAGCGAAGAGACTGGAGGACACATCTGGAACGAATGCAGAGTAGGGAGACGGAAGTCTCCAGGGAGAGCATATGCAGTGAAAGACCCTCCGAAGAGGAAAGAGGGCGATTTTTTTTTTTTTTTTTTATATCATTACTCGCGTGCCGCCCTCGGGGCTACGGCGAGGTCTGGTTACGTACATGAAATGAGGTAACATGAATAGGTCGATATAATGCCAAATGAAAATTATGAAGGAATTAACTGTCAATGTTCTCATGTCTTGCCTTCACTTAGCATGTCCATCAGTGTCTGTAGCGAGTCTCTGTGAAAGAGGGCGAGAGAGACCCCCTGTCAGAGATGCTGGGGCGGGGCAATGAAGAGATGGAGCAGTGGGCGGGGGGGCATAGATGGAGCATTCTTTCTTTATTCTCAATTGTATCTTCTTTTTTCCTCAATCTCTTATGTAACCAACCTCGCCATAGCCCTCAGGGCGGCATGCGAGTTAAAAAAACAAAAAAAACACAGGAACTCTCCTAACAGACAACATGTCAAAATTGGGGTCTCCAAACAATCTTGTCTCCTCTGCCATGAGTTCCTCTCGGCTCTCAATTCTTGTGGCTCCGATCACCCCACCCCCTCGTTTTTTTTAACGTCTGGGTGCTGTAGGAAGGTACCATCAACGTGGCGGGCACCATCTGGTGCCCCACATAGCTGCACACGACTTGGGTTGGATTCAATAATCCGTTTGGTCAAGAATCGCGGAAGGAGCGATTCCGCAGACTTAGGGCCGCCAAACCATATGGAGATGAACTAATGCATGGTGAGTGATGATCCAGGGGATAGTGCAATCTTTCATGACAGCGATCAGCTGTTCTATTGCTATATACTTTGATTTGTTAAAAAGAGGCAATTGAACTGTTTCTTCTACCTTGATGTATTAACAAGAATAGATAAGCGGGGAGGACAAACTAATGAGCGTGCTCATATGGGCGGAGACGGAGTGAAAGTTAAGGCGGGGAAATACTTCTCATATTTTTCATTTACAGTTTCACTCACATTCTCACATTTCCATTCATATTTTTATTTTCATTCATCTACTTGAACAACCTCGCCGTAGCCCACGGGGCGGAAAGTGAGTAATGATTGAAAAAAAAAGAGAAAAAAGAAAAAAAAAAATTATTTCATTACTCGCATGCTGCCCCGGGGGCTATGGTGAGGATGCTACGTGAAGGAAATAGGTGGTAAGTACATGGTAAAAAGAAAGTAGTAAGAATCTTATGGCCTTCCTGCCCAGATGAGCATGTTCACCAGCTCGTCCTCCCCGGTCTTCCCCTCGGCTGCCTTGGTTCCGTCCTCCCCCTCCGGCCATTTTTGCCCCCAGATTCCGCATCCCCTCCATATGTGTTCCCTGGTCTCTTCTGCTTCCCCGCACCATCGGCATTCCGGAGATTCTGTTTTCTGGATCCTGAACCTCCATGACCTCAGGCCTTTCCCGCCCAACACGCCTTCCAGGGTTCCTGTCAGTGTTCCTAGGCGTTGCAGCTGCCTGTAACCCAGACCCAGCCTGTTGTGCTTGCCCTGCCATGGCGAGCAGCTGCACGCGGGGACCCGTGACAAAAAAAAAAAAAAAAAAAAAAAAAAAAAGGCTGTTGCGCTCTCCCGCTCTCTGGGCTTTTTTTTTTTTTTTTTTTTAATATCAGTACTCGCATGCCGCCCTAAGGGCTATGGCGAGTCTCTGGGCTTTATAGTCCATCCAGATGCCGGCCTCCGTTACTATCTGCTTTTGGTATCGGATGAAGGTTCCGATTTTGGCCGCTCGGTCGCGTTTTCGTTGCCTTCGATGCCGATGTGTGCAAAAAAAAAAAGAATAGATAAGAGGCAAGTAAGACAGTATACACAGTAAGAAACTGAACTGAATGAAAACCGGTATGTAAGTTAGGATAATAAAGCAATAGTTATGTTCATGTGAAAAAGAGAGGGTAGCACTCTTCAATACGGTAATGGAGTCTACTATACTGTAAGAATAACCATAGATGCAGACTACCGAGATTACATATTCAGCACCAGTTTGGAGAGACGGGAGATGCGCATGAGACTAGGACTGGAGAAGCAACACAGATTCTATGCAAGCATGTACAGAGCCATCCAAGCATGGGAGACACATGCATGGAGGCTTGCACTGATAGAAACCAGGATCATACTCCTACAGGGAAGTTTTTTTTTTTTTTAGAGACTGGTGGAGGTAATAGACGGCTATCTATTTCCATTTCTATTTACTCGTTCATTTTAACTGTGTATTCAGGCTCGATAGACGGCGGCTCTTCAACAATTCTCGTCATAGCCGAGAGGCCGTATACAGCACGAGTAATGATATGAAAAACAAAAAAAACGTTCGGGCTAGTTCTCTAGCCAGGCCACTAAATCTGAGTCAACCCTAGATGGACAGTAGTTTCATTACCCGCGAATCCGAGTTGTAGTAATGTAAACAGAACGCCTCTCAGATTGAAGGAAAGGACAACCCTAGTTAGCTCAGTTCGAAATATGCTTTCCCCCTTTTGAAATCCCCTCCTTCGAGTAGATAAAAGCAATCAATCAATATCCAATTCATGATAATCCGCAGTGGCAAATTCCTATACGTAGGATGATTAGACTTGATCACGCAAGAGCATCAAGTGAGGATAGCTCATACCCTCCTCAGCTGGATACCCCGTGCATTACAGGAATCAAGGAGGCGCTTGCAATCCGCTTCCTCGTCAGGGGTGAACGAAACAGTGTTCCATTGCCTCATAGTAATCCTTTGTAGCTCCGGTACTCTCATCCTCCCTACTGAGCTGACCAGTTCACGTAATGCGGAGATAAAACTTTCACCTTGAGCTAGTGGTGCAGGCATTGTATAATCGATAGTAAGCTTAAGGCTTTCTAGAGTGATGGGAAGTTGCATCCAGAGTGGTACGCGTCTGAAAGGGAAGCTGGAGTCACCAACGTCATTGGGCTCCCACATCAGGCTGCAGAGAAACCACATGGGCAACTCAATTTCTTTGAGACCGGTACTTGTTTCTAGAAACGTATTCCACATGCGGGCATGCTGCCAATTGAAGTACTCCGGTCTCGGAGCCAGCAGAGAGAAAGACTCTATCTCGAGGGCCCTCGCTTGGCCCATAAGCTTGAACGCTTCACGCAACGCCTCCCAGGCAGAATCTGATTCTCTGGGCAACTGCGAAGAGCATTGCAGCGTAAGCTTCCTCAAATGTTTCGGCAATTGAAGCATCAGTGCAAGATCAGGCCAAGGATCATCAGAGCTGCTCGATGCACCTATCCAAAGTTCCTCCAACATACTCGTCTTGTAGAGCTTCTCAACGTTTAGAGCATTGCTTCTGTACCAAATGAATGGTTCCGACAGCGGAGCTGAGCCATTAAACCTGATTGTGCGAATAGATGGCAAGAAAGGCAGTATCACGATAAACGCTCTCGACACGCGGTTTCCGGGCAATATTGTGATGTTTCGAAGCTTGGAAAGGAATTCCGGTGCTTGCGGTACCATTGTGGCCTTGTGATATAGTGGATTGTCGATCCTAAGGGCCCCAGCAGTTGCTAATGTGAAGAATTCGTCAATCACCGTCGGATCGTCCTCCGATCTGCCTGTAAAGTTGAAATGAAGAGTCTCAATACCCTTGACCAGTTGCAAGAGGAATACTGCTCGGTACTCTGCCGTCAATGGAATTATAGTCGGCTTAAAAGTCAGATCAAGAGTCATGGCAGCGTGATAGACTTTCAAAGCCTCCTCTACCTGGTCGTCTGCTTCTTTTAAACTCTTCGGGCCCCGGTTTCTCTCAGGGTCAGAACCAAGCTCCAAGCTCAGCGTGCGGACGTATGTCGCGAGGTGGGGAACGTCGAGAAATAAGCATACCAGGCGTCCGAGAGCTGACCAGGCATGGGTCTCCTTAGGCTCAATAGCAATGCTGCTGTAGATGTCTGATTGAAAGAGGTAGTAGGTTCGGCGACACAGCTGGTACAATCCTCGCTTTCCCCTCCGAATCGATTGCGCCCCTTGGCTCAGGAGGATGAGAGGAGGGCTGAAAGCCTCACACATCCGGACAAAGACATCAACATGGCGGAGATATTGGACTGGGCGGGGAAAGAGTAAACTTGGGACTTAGAGCGGGCGGGGATATCTCAGTTTTTCATATTATTCTTTTCATTCTCATTTCACATTATGTATCTAAAACATCGCCATAGCCTTCGAGGCGGCATGCGATTAATGAAATAAAAAAAAAAAAAAAAAAAAAAAAAAAAAAAAAAAAATTTCCCCTCCGAATCAGCGCAGGCGAAGACCATGAGCAACAGTTCATCGGGTAATGCCAACAACCTCAACATCGGGTGCTGATATAATCAGAAGGATTTGTGTACGAGGCAAGTTTTTAGAGATACAAAAGTGTACTCAAGATTGTGTAGATTTGTATTCTTCAGAGATGTAGATATTTCATAAATGTTAGAGCGTCTCACGCTAACATAGTGCCAGGGTCCATTTGATGACTCAGTTGGCAAGATCAGTAATATCGCCAAGGCGAGATGCCATTATCCATCTACGATACTGTACTTTTGCAAAAGCCACAAAAAAGCGCAGCACCATCAGGTAAAAAAAATATCACCCACGACAAAGACCGCCCATACGGCAGATACCTCCCTCACAATGTATCAACCCCGCGCGAAGCAAGTGGGGTCCTCTCTGAGAAAGAGAAAGTACATGTAGTCCCCCTTACCGCTCGTTGCAGTTGCAGAGCGCCTCGGGATCGGGAGGAGGGGCACTGCTAGTCTACCAAGTGCTGAATAACCGTACGTTATAGTAATTAGTCCGCTTGGCCTAGCTAAGCTTGGTTCTAATCAGAGTATGCCTGCAACACTATGGATCCCCGTTGTACTCGTATGCGCAGCCTGAGTATGCAGAATTTGGTAACCCTGTACCAGCTACCGTATGTCGGTTACTGAAAGTTCTGTAGGGCCTGATCTGCCCTTGCCCTGCGCGCCCTACCGCTTATAGTAAGTTGGCATTAATAGACAGAGATATGGAACTAGTATACCGACGCCAGGGATTCCTGTCATACTAGGGATCGTTGCCAAATCAGGAAGACAAGTGACGGCCTTACCAATTGAGGGCTTTTGCCATAACTTGCTTAGCCGCCAAAATGTGCGGGGTTGGGTGCGTTGGCAACTGAACGCAAAAACAAAAGAGAATGCGCAGCGGTGCGGAGAAGATCTCCCTTCGGGGACAAGACTAGGGGAGATCTTTTCAGAATATAATAGAAAGCATTCGAACTACGTAAGCAATGATTGGCGGGACGTTATTGTTTGACTTTCGGAGTCCCTTTCTCGCCTACAATACTGCAATTGCAATTACAACTTTGTTCCTCCAACTCCGTTCGAGATCGCTCGCTCGTATCGCCGACTCTCGTCTACTGTAGCGGTCTCTTCGCTTAGCACTTAGTCCCAGACCTCTTCATTTTGCAGCCCTAGGCTGACTACTAGTACATAGTATTAATGCCCGCCTTTTATCTACTCAAGCTTGGCGGCGCCCTCACCTTGAGCAACGCTGTCCAGGCAGATGGCATCGTGATCTTCCAATCGGCCTTCGTTGACGTCCGCAGCTGCCCCGTGGGCGACAATACAAGCTTTAACCTTTTAAACCGCTCCGGTGACTGTCTTCTACACATCACATTCCGCCGCCCTAAAAACGTCATCGTCTTCAACGCGCGCCGCCATGACGGCGGCTGGGGTTCCCAGGAGTCCATCCCTCTAGCCGGCGCCTTCAAGACCGATGGACTCGCAACCGTCACTGTCTACGACCACGGGGACCGCTATCAAATCCTGATTGACGGACGCACGGTACACTACTTTCAGAAGCGGTTCCACGATGCTGCCACACAGGTGTCTTATGGAACTGACGCAAGCCCGCCCCCGTTCTCGGACCCCGTTGCGGTGACACAGTTCCAAAATATTGGCGAGTTATCCGCGGGGAGGGTGTGAGTACACTATCCAGGAATATAAGTTATGTAGTCTCCTGGCTAGAGAGTTCCTCCTCATGTCTTTCCTTGGTTTTTTTTTTTTTTTTTGGTTGTTTTTCTAAAGTGCCTTTCTTATCTCTATGAGACTTGGATTGGAATACAGAGCTCTATCCAGGTCAGGGAGTCTGGTAAGGGCTCAGTAAAGTGTCTTCGGGAGCAGGCCAGGAGAGGATGCGAGAGACTCATTGAGGATTCCTAAGATGGACTATGTTGTAGTAGAGATGGAGGCACAGTGACTTGTGGAACCGGAAGGCGTTCTGATTACTTTATACTTTATTTCCTTTGCAAGTAGTATGCCGAGCACTGTATTTCATCACGACGCCCCGAACACTACCATCCAAGTGACGTTTCATGCAAGCTTACGGCGGAGACAGCATATTCTCCAAAGGTGGAACGTGTTTTTTTCCATGAGCTTTTCCAGAGAACCTGAGCAAAATACTATTTTCATATCTAGTACTTCTACTACTTAAAACAATTCAAATTTGAATAGTTTCTTATAAATTCTATTAAAAAAAAACAAAAAAAAAACAAGGGCCCTGCCATACTATTAATATCTTACACTATAGAGGAAGGCCTGATATGCCTATGAAATTGAACTCAGCGTACCATTCTCGTGTCGTCGAAAGGATCCTGGAGTACGTGTCAGATTGTGCTTATATTTACATATCTCGGAACTCTGAAAGGAACTCACCATACCTATAAATTGAGCTCATTTTATAGTATCTTATACAGATATAAGGGCCCTGCAGTACCTGTTAAGTTAATCTCATAGTCACACATCTCATGATGTTGACAGGGACCCACTATAGCAGTGAATTAAGCTCACATTGCCACATCTCGGGATGTTGAAAGGGACCCACCATACCTGTAACTTGAGCTCATTTTACAACATCTCATGCTTGCCAAAGGGCTCTGCGGTACCTGTCAAGTTAATTTTATATTCACACATCTCATGATATTGAGAGGGATCTGTCATACTTGTGAATTGAGCTCAGGTTACCACATCTTGTACTATTGAAAGGGCCCTTTGATACCTGTTTAATCTCATGGTGCCATATCTGACGCTGTCAAGAGAGGCCTGCCATACCTATTAATAGAGTTTATTCTGCAGCATTTCATGCCATCGAGGGAGACCTGTTAATATGTGTGAGGAAGTTAAACGATGTATTACCTCCTCTCGAAGAAGGATCTTTGTCAGACTGCTCAATGACTTCTGAATTGACTCCCAAATTGACCCCCAATTGACTTTTGAATTCAACGTACAGTACAATTAGGAGCAATTCTCACAGTGTCAACACACAGGCTGGAAGAAAATTGATCAGCAACTCGTCCTATACCTAGTCTGGTTGTATCATGCCACTGTGGTAGTCTGGTTGCCGTTGTGAGCTCTCTCAGCTGACTCGTGGGATCACAGCTAGCAGCTGAAGTGGCCTGCGCGACCTCATCAGCACCGAATTTAGCAACCTATACGAGGCCCAATGGGGGCCCAAGCGACCTACGAAGGGCACAATGGGTAGCTGCACCTGCCTCCTGCAGCCCCTTTTGCAACAGTACCAACTTGCTCTCAATTCCATAATGTACTAACAAGGGCAGTTTAGGTATGCTGTAATACTACTCAATTGAGTTAATTGACCATCTTCACACCATTGGGCATATTGGGTGCACGCATGAGATATATGGTATTAAGTGCATGCAAGCATATTGAGCACATTAAGCATATCAAGCATGTTAGGGAATATAGAATATATTGGGCCTATTACTCATGTTGAGTACATTGAGCATGTTGCGACGCCGGCAGTAGGATCACTTGTGTTATAAGTGCTGAGGGCCTTTTATAATGCTATGGATCTACCCAATTCGTCCATCCTTTTATTCAGCAGGTCCCTTAGGTTCCTCAAGCGTGAGTCAATGCTGTGTGCCATCGAGTTGACGCTTGTGTGCTTTGTGTTTTCCATTATGATCTGATTCTTTTTTTTTTTTATCATTAATCGCATACCGCCCTGTGGGCTATGGCGATATTATGATCTGAATATGAGCCTTGATCTACCCTTGCTCCTCCTCGCGTCAGTCCTTCTGGTCGGCTTTGGCCCTCCAGATCCAGTATTTGTTGGCCATGTCGTCTGCCCATTCCCTTGTATCCTGGTCGAGCTCCTTCCTCCATCTTTCTAATCCGAAACATTTCTCTAACCCCCTCATATATATCTTTTCCCTTTTATGTATTTAAACCTCGCCATAGCCCATGGGGCGGTACGCGAGTAATGATATTAAAAAAAAAAATAAAAAAAAAACCCCCTTAGTGCCTCTGCCACGGAGGCACCAATGTATTGAGCTGTTTCCTTCTTTATTCTACCTTTTCTCATTTTCCCTTCCCAGTTTCTGGCCTGTCTGACAACTGCCAGTGCCCTCTCAATCATGAACTGTTCTTCGTAATCGCTATCGTCCATCTCCGGTGTTCGCGGTCTGTCGGGTGACAGCGGTCAGGTTTCTGTAACAGACGTGAGTTGTGTAGGCATTTTAGCTGGTGACGGTGGGGTATATCCCTGAACGCTGGGTCTCCGCGCCTTGTGCTTGTGAGGTTCATAGCTTCGCTGTCTGGAACTTCTATATACTCGACGTGCTCAGCTGTGCCTATGTATCTGACAGTCTCTGTGGACGAGTCGCTTCTGGCGTCCTCGGCCGACAACAACTACCTCAGGACGAGCGTTTGGAAGCGACTCCGCAACCACAACGTCCCCCCCGCTGAAAATTACATAGATCGAAAGCGCTCAGCGAGCTGAGTCTTTTGATCCTTTTTTTTTTTTTATTCTCAAATACCGGATACAACAAATTTCCCCCCAGGGGCGAAATTTCGAGAATCCCTCAGCTCACCACCTTCGTTGCCAGCACATCACCCACACCACCGCGGTGCCAAGACCCAATAGCATCCGACCATAAGACACCAAACAGCCAATAGAAATGCCAAAAGACAGAAAAAACAAGAGACCCGCCGCAGCCCCCAAGCCAGACCCCACCCCCGACGATGTCCCCGTCCGCCTGATACTGAAGAAGGCATGGTACGACATAATGGTTTGTATATTTTTTTTTTTTTTTTTTTTTTTTATATCATTACTCGCGTGCCGCCCTGGGGGCTATGGCGAGATTAGTTACATAAGATTAGATACATATGAAGGTAGAAGAAAAGGAATAAGAAAAGATCCTGCGTGTCTCCTATGCCCCTGCCCGGAAGGAAGAGATGGAAGTCAGTGAAACCCCGCCAAACGGGGCAAAACTGATTTTCCAGTTCGAAGACAATGCGATCCCGCTGCCGGAAGGGATCACAGCGCTGCGACCAGGCCAACTCCCCATAGGATTACAGCCGGTACCGCCGCCACAGACACTGGGGCTCAGCCCCATCACCACGATTGACACTCCGCCGACACGGCCACCACCCCCACCGCCACCACCGCCTCCACCACCGCCACAGACGCTGGGTCTCGGTCAGATCACGTGTGTAGACACGGCGCCGGAGGAACCAACACCAGAAGCCCGCAGCTTCAACTACTACGTGCTACTCTCGGAGGAACACGTTTCCGATGGGGTAGCACCCAAGACTTCGACATCGTCAGCGAGGAAGAGGAAGGGCAAACAGCCGTCACAGACAACCCCCTACCAGATAAAAAGACAGCTGAACAAGAAGGAAGCCAAGAAGATTGCCTCCTCTCCTGCGGTCGATGAACCGGCGGCTCCCTCGGGAGCCTCCCCCACGACACCATCCCCCACCACAACCCCCGAACCCGAACCAACGACACCCGCCGCCACCCCGGCCCCTATCCCACGCAAAACCAGACCCCAGCCCCTGAACTGCCCCACTGCGAGGCAAGGCATAGTCGTACACGGAATAGCCCTGAGGAAAGACTTGGGGAACGTCCAAAGATGGTTGGAGGCTTCCAACGATATAGGCAAGATCACAGGGATAAGGTGGCTACGCAAAAAGACAATCCTACTCGAGGAAGGCAAGCAGACGAGTTCCGTGGTAGCTTACCTGGAGACACCAAAGGACATCGGGAAAGTCAAACTCGGAGGAAGGTGGTTGAAGGCAGACGTGTATGAGACAAACAGGGGAAGGAAGTAGACAGGTCCTAGACACGGCTCTGGGTGGAAACTACCCGCATCACGAAGGACACGCGGGAAACACATGTATTTAGTGATTTAGTTTCTTTTCTTTAGTTTATATATACCTCGCCATAGCCCATAGGGCGGCACGCGAGTAATGAAATAAAAAAAAAAAAAAAAAAAAATCTGGCGTCCTCGTCGTCTGAGTCTTGGTGTGTGTCCGGGATGGTCGACTTCACTACAATCGTGTCCATCTGGTCTTCCGGCGGACGGGGGTCCAGGGCCACACTGTTTCAATGAACTCGATTATATCTTGCGTGGTGACCCTGTTCGCTATGACGTGTTCTAGAGTTATCTCTCTTTGAACAAGTTCTCCTCTACCGCTCCGTGTGCCACCGCAAGGGTCCTCGCCTTCTCGAGCCTCTGACAATCTGCCTCTCCTCTGTGTCCTCTGGTATGCTCAATGATGTCTCCAAACTTGTGGAGCGTCCACTGATTGTCCTTGTGAGTGGATGTCATTTTCTCATGGGACTTCCAGTCTTTCACGGCGTGGAATTCGATGCCGCTGACCTTTGCTCTTCTTGTCTGTTACGGTGTGTGCGATTGCAGCGAAATGTAGGTGTAACTTAGGACAACGCTTGGAACTAGACCTTTGTATAGAGGTCGTGTAGGCCTCTATATATAGGCGTCCAGTGTGTCGGTTATTTGCATTTATTCTATTTAACATTGAGTGCTAATTAACAAGCTTCTATGATCATCATGGCATCATGGTTAACTATGGATGGCGTTATTACCATGCGTCATCTCTCATCACCATGGCATCATTGATACTTTGTTCGGTCACCCTGACATTGTCTGTGTGAGGGGACTTGCGTCTGCCCCCTCGTATGTAATGGGCTCGAGGCTGAGAGCACGAGGCGAATGGCACTTTTTTTTTTATTTTTATTTCATTACTCGCATGCCGCCTTGCAGGCTATGGCGAGGGGGCGAATGGCACGAGGCGAATAGCACGAGGCGAATAGCACAAGGCCGTGAGATGTATATTGAAGTCTTGAGAAAGAAAAGGCCAGGAGTCCTCCTCCCTGAAGAAACCTCCATCCCATCTCGCTATCGCTACTACCCGAAGAAGTAACCTCACAGTCTGTCTCTTGGCTGCCTCTTTCGTCTTGCCTCTGCCTCTTTCGGCGGGCATCGTGGCGTTTGGTGTCAGTGTGCGTAGGTCGTCGGGTTGTGGCGGTGTGGTGGGTCAGCATGTTTGTCCGGTTCGGTCCGGGTGCGCTATGTGTCGTGGTGGAGTCAGGTATGGTGAGCACGACCTGACGGTACGAATTCACGCAGAATGAGCTTAATTTAACGTGTATTTTTTTTTTTTTTTTTTTTTTTTTTTTATTCACGTAACCCCGCATACAGGCTATCAACCTATAACAGAGACCCATGTACCCAAGCCAGGTTTGGAACACCTAACGACGGAATCTACATGTACATCTTGAGCACTCAGTGCTCTCCGTCACCGGCTATCCCAGATCGAGGCAGGCAAACCAGTACTCGACCGGGTCGCCCTCCACACCTTCTTGCTTCCACCCTTTCTCCTCTAGGTCCTCCCAGGACTACCAGGTGACATGCGCCCCATCTTTGTCCTTCCTCTGGGGTCGCTCCAGTTCGGTGCACCTGAACACCACATGCTCAGCACTCCATGCCTCACCACATGTACATTGTACCTCCTCGCCACTGACCATCCTCCTCCACATAGCTCCGCCTTTTCCGGTCCGCAGCCATGTGTATGGCAGGCCCGACCTGATAGCACGAGATGATGCAGAATGAGCTGAATTTGATACGTATGGCCGACCCAACACAACGATGCAAAATGAGGTAGAATGAGCTGAATTTGACAGGTTTGGCAGGTCCTATTTGACGGCGTGAGATGAGCCAGAATGAGCTGAATTTCACATGAATTGCAGGCCTGGCCTGACGGCACGAGATGCTACAGAATGAGTTGAATTTGATAAATATGGCAGGTCCGGCCCCACGGCGTCAGGTGAGCCAGAATTAGCTCAATTCGACGGTATAGCAGGCCCTACCCACGGTCGTGAGATGAGGTAGCAGGAGCTAAATTTGACAGCAAGGCAAGCCCGACCCGAAGGCATAAGATGAGGCAGAATTAGCAGAATTAGACAGGTATTGCGGACCCGACCAGATGGCGTAGAATGCTTTGAATTTGACAGGTATGGCAGATCCGACCCATCGGCGTAAGAGGTGGGAGAACGAGCTGAGGTAGAATGAGCTGAATTTGGCAGGTATGGTAGGGCCCACCTGACGGCGTGAGATGAGGAAGAATGAGGTGAATTTGACAGGCATGGTAGGGCCCACTCGACGGCGGGAGATGAGGAAGAATGGGCTCAACTTGACAGGCATGGCGGGCCCAACCTGCCAACACAAGATGATACAGAATGAGCTAAACTAGACAGGTTTGGCAGGCCCTATTCGACGGCGGAAGATGAGGTAGAATGAGTAGAAGTTGATACATATTTTATGTCTGACCCGGCGGCATGCGATATGGCAACATGAGCTGAATTTCATAGATATGACAGGTCTGACCCGACGGTATAAGATGAGGCAGAATGAGTTGAATTTGACAGGTTCGGTCCCACGGCGTCAGATGAAGCAGAATGAGCTCAATTTGACAGGTATAGCAGGCCCAACCTACCGCCGCAGGATGAGGTAGAGTGAGTTGAATGTGGCAGGAATAGCATGTATGGCACGATGGTGCATAAGGAGGTAGAATGAGGTCAATTTGACAGGTATAGCAGATCTGACCCGATGGCGTAAGGTGAATATGTATGGTAGGCCCGACCCACTGGCGTGAGATGAGCCAGGAGGTATGTTAGATCCGACCCGATGGCGTAGGATGAGGTACAATGACGTCAATTTAACAGGTATAGCAGGCCCGACCCAGGGTACCAGATGATACGAAATGAGCTGAATTTGACACGGGTGGCAGGCCTGACCTGACGGCGGGAGCTTAGGCACAATGAACAGACCTGGACAGGTATGGCAGGCCCGACCAGACAGTACGAGATGAGATAGCATGAGCTGAATTTGAGGCGCATGGCATGCCGGCTGTCATGCCGCAATAGGAAATAACAGGGATTAGTTCTTGGTAACAACCATGCAGTGATCGACCCGAACCACAGAATGCTCTCGAACCGCCGCCATAGCTCTACATCATTCTACATCATTCTACGGCATTCTACAAGCATTCTTCTATGTCGTCATGTCCAAGTTCATGCAATACTCGTACCTGCTACTTCTGTTCACTCTCTCTCGTCTATATATACCTCCTCTCCTACCCGCCTGTATGTAGTCTCCACTGGTCAACGTACGCTCATTCTCTCTTCTACCTTGTCCCTCTCTGTCCCTGCTGTCTCGTAGCACCCGCGATCGTGCCTTCGCCTACTGATCCCAGCATCGCCCTTACACCGGCCCGAGGTACGAGAAGATGCGGAATGAGCTGAATTTGGTAGCCCCGACCCGATGGCGCGAGATGAGGTAGAATGAGCTGAAGTTCGTAGACATGCTAGCCTCGGGTCTTGCCATTTTTTCCTATTGGGAAAGAAGGCCTTGGGCCGCTTGTAATCAACCCACAACTCCTCAGCAAGCTGAGTTCGCTCCTGGGCAAACTACTTAAGTCATATGTGTGTGCCCTGCCTTGGCGAGCAGCTGCGCGCGGGGTCCCGTGACAAAAAAAAAAAAAAAAAAGGTCATATGTGTATATTATGCAGTATCTAAGTACTTTTGTAACCAGCAAGTATGAATGGTGCACATATATTATGGTATGCAATCTTGGCAATTATTATCGGCAAAGTCTCAATCGGGTACTTCCACCGAGCTGGTGACACATCTTCCACCGAGGTTTTAGCGTCTTTCGCTCCGACTACATACCGAACATCATCCCTGACGAACGTAATGCCCGAATATCATGATTATCCCTTCATTTACCTCCTGCACAAGCTGGATACCAAATTCTATTCTGGTGGTAACCAGGTGGTTGAGATATATGTTGTAGCGCTGTAAGAGGACAGATAGTATAGATCACTACCGCCTGTGAGAGACCGGAACGAACGTACAACTGATAGTGCGAGCGGGTGCGAGAGAAGATTGCTTGATTGATTGATGATTACTAGCTAATGCTCCGTAACCATACAAATATATAACCCATACATCCCATCACGTGCCACCGCATGCCAAGCTTCCCTCTCTTATGCGCACATCCTCATTATGTCAGCGTCCCCACATCCGACCCCCCTTCCCATAGGAGCGGCCCCATCGCGACACACAATGCTGCAACACCCCGCACCACTCCCTCAAACCTCCACCTTAACGACCAGGAAAGAGCATCAAGACAAGACAAATCGTGCAAAATGTGCGGAATAATGAGAAGACATGCAAAAATCAATGAATCAGCAAAAATAGAGCACCACCTCACATCGCTGCGTATACCCCCGGTTGACGTCAGAAGCGTTGTATCCCTGTAATCCTTCCCCCAATGACCTCCGGAACAAAGAGCTAACAAAACCATAGAAGCATAGGAAAAGCACAAAAACATGACGAAGTCGATGAAATCCACAAAATCCGCAGAACCAACCGTTTACCCTCTCCCGCCCCGATCGCATTCAACGTATAAACCAAGGAACAATGACGACACACAAAGAAATGCCAAGAACTGCAAGGAAATTGACCGCATTTACCACCATTCCGACCCCCCTTCCAAAAAAAAGCGGCCCCCTCGCGACATACCAAGCGAAGCGAACAAATCAAACAAACAGACAGATGAACCAAGCAAGTCAAGCAGCAAACAAACAGATGAAAGCGAAGAAATCAAAGGAAATTCTATACCTACCGCTCTTCCAATGCTCGGCCCCCCTTCTCTCAACTTCTGCTCACTCCTCCTCCTCCTCCGCCGAATCGTCCTCATCGCGGTCTACCCCCGGCGCGGAAAGAACCTCTTGATGCGGTCACCGGCAATGATGCTATCCATGGGTGTGCCATCGAGCTCTGCAAGCAAATACGTGCCCCTATCCCTCTTGATATCCCTGATGATATAGGGCCCCATCCACCGGTTATCGAGCTTCCTGGACCACTGCTTGTCAAGCTGGCTATTGTATACCAGGACCATATCACCTATTTGCAGCTCTTCCCCTCCGGCTCGCTTCCTGCGGTTGGCATCGAAGTATCGCTTATTGTCCATCCGGCTTGTCTTCAGGTGCTCTGCTGCCGCTTTGAGATCCTCCTCTCGCCTCTCGAGCTGCCGTGCCCTCGCTGCAAGCAATTGTTCCCTCGATTGCACCTTCTCCCACTCCACCATGGCCCACGATGCGGCGGATATTTCCACTGGGAGCACACAATCCTGGCCAAACACGAGCTTATATGGCGGAAATCCGGTCGATGCGCGAGTGGTGACACGATCCGCCCAGAGAACTGCCGGAAGTCGCTTTACCCACTTGTTTCCCTTATTCCCTCCGAGCTTTGCGAGCGCATCTACGATCTGCTGGTGTCCACGTTCCACGAGACCATTCGACTGCGGGTGATATGTGGCAATCCTGACGTTCTGGATACCATACCTGGCCATTAACTCCTGCGTGAGAGCTTGGTTTTCCGGCCCGTTGTCGCATACTATCCTTCCGGGAACGCCGAATCGAGATATCCACTCATAAATAAATGTTGCGATGGCCCTGGAGTTCGCCTTGCGCAGTGGCTTCGCTTCCACCCATCCAGAGAAATCATCCCGCATAGCTACGAAATAGCTAAACCCCTCGTCCTTTAGCATATGCACCACGTCGAGACCAACCTTCCTCCATAGTGCGCTATACAATGTGGGATGCAGCTCTTCGGTAACCCTTCCTGGCGCTCTCTTCTGGCACGGTTCGCAACTCCTGACGTACTGCTCGACATCTCGATAAAGACCCTTCCACCAATACCGCAGTGCAATCTTGTCATAGGTGCCCTTGATGCCACGGTGCCCGCTTTCGTCATGCAGTTGTCGGATTATCTCGAGCTTCTCGTTCCCCCAGACGACCCTCCTCGGCGGCATGTTAATTCGCGAACGGCGGAACAGCTTACCCTCTGCTACCAGGAAGTGGAGTGCGAATCTCCAGAACGAATGGAATTGCTTGTCTGTCATCTCGGGAGGCCTTTCCATGGTAACCAGGTATCGTGCAACCTTGCGGAGCTCTTCAGGCATACCTTCATTAACCCCTTCCACGTTATTGACCCCTCCTACCTCCCATGCAAGTGCTGACAGGTCCGCATCCATCGCGTCTTCCAGGTCCTCCGGATCGCTATCCTCTGAATCTGAGCCGACCCCCCTTCCGCGTCTTGACAATGCGTCCGGTCCACCGTGCTTTTTGCCCGCGACATGCTTAATATCGAATGCGAAGAGTCGTATCCATGCGAGCCACCTATTGACCACCGAGCCTGGTAAATCCGACGCTGGCTGATTGAGCTGGTGTACTAGCGTTTTGGCATCAATTTCAACGAGGAACCTCACGCCGTAGAGGTAAAAACGAAACTTCTTGAGCGCTTTCAACAACCCCCTGCATTCGAGCTTTCCAGAGTCGTATTTCTTCTCTGCTGGTGTCCAGAGTCCACTCTCGTACCGTGCGGGATGTCGCTTAGTGCTGCATTTGCCTTCGGAACACTCCTCTTCCTGCTGCAATATCGCACCCCAGCCGAGGAGTGACGAATCCACGGACAGAACGATCCTTCCCGAGCTTTCATAATCGATCGGCTTCAATGCGGGCGCGGATGTCAGCGCCTTTTTGAGCTTATCCATGGCCTCTTGCTGTTCGACCCCCCATACGAAGCCTCCCTTTTTGAACGTGCGGAAGATTGGTTCAGCAATGGCAGCGAAGTCCTTGACCCAGATTCTATAGTACACGCAGAGCCCGATGAAAGCCTTTGCATCTGTGGTGTTCTGACAAGGTGCCCAGTTCACGATTTTCCTCACCTTCATCTCCTCAGGTGTGCGACCATTTGCTCCTGTCATGTATGCTACTAATTTGACGACTAATTTCAGGAACTCGCTCTTTTCACCTGAGATTGTGCCCCCTGCGCGCTCGATGTCTGCCAGGACGAGGTCTAGCGAGATGATGGCTTCCAGAACAAATTTCCGCACCCCCGGCGCAACCTCTATAGGCTTCCCATTCTCTGGATCCAAAAACCAACTGCGGGTACGCGGTCTAGCCACGACGTCATCGATGAAAGGTTTTCCCCTCCCGGCTGCGATCTGGTCTTTTAGCGCCTTGCGAATAACACGATCGAATAATTGCACGCCATTGGTGTAACCCTGTGGGAGCGTGGTCATGCGCAGTAGGCCGAATGGTGTCATGAATGCCGTCATGTCCCTGGATTCCGGTGCGAGAGTACACTGATCGTAGCCAGAGAACAGGTCGAGGAGTGAAATGAGCGGGTACCCTGCGAACTCTTCGCTGAACTCATCGGCGGAAGGTGGTAAACTTGCGTCCTTAATCGTCACTGCATTCAAGCGTTGCGCCGCATTGATGAGTCGGTACTGACCACTTTTCTTCGGGGCCAGAAACCATGGATTGCGATATGGGCCAAAACTACGCTCCAATACACCACACTGGCAATCGAGCTTTTGCTTCACGATTCGCACAACCTCTGCCTCAAGAGCTTTGGGAACCCGGAACCCTGGTACCTGCCACGGAGTATGCTGCACGGTCGGAATGACATGTGGCGGCTCGATCTCGTCGATGAATCTACCCTTTTCCGTGAAATCGAATGCGAACGCGGCCTCACGGTTGTATAGCACTTCCATTAGGACATCCAATTCCGCCGCGGTCAGCCCCTCACCTATCTTTAATCGCGCTACCCGTTCCGGAGTAAGCCGTGTCCCTCTGCGTATTGACGAGAATTTTGGCGTGATCCATTGCGAATATTTCGACTCCTCCTCGCGCACAGCTTCCGTGCTCGTACCCGGTCTCTTCTCTTTACTGATCAGCCGGTCCTTCCAATCCTCCTCACCTCCCGGCTTTAACCCCCCTTCATGCGGTCTATTAACCGGCCGAACCTTATCCTTTTTCCGCTTATATAAGGTCAGCGCGCTCCCGCCTCCCCCTCCGCTCCTACCACCGCTCCTACTACCGCTCCTGCTACCGCTTCCGAACCCCCTCCCTTCCAACATCTCCAACCTCGCCATGCATATCACTCTTGCCTTGCTACCCTCGAATGCTAACCCGTATATTTCCCCCCAGTCATCCCTATGCCTTTCAATCCCCCGGATCAATGCGACGTCAGCTGTTCCCGGGCCCACTACTTACGCGGTCCTTTTCCCGATACCATTCCCGAACCTGATCCCGATCCTAATCCTGGTTGCCTTGGTAGCCTTGCTCTGCTGCGGTTGCGGCTGTGATTTGGGGGCACGGAGCAGAACGTTGCAGAGTTTCCGTCGGCATCATATATGGTCGTGTAACAGCTTCCGTCATCTCGATTGTCATGCTTCGCGCGTACCTTTCGTTCCCACGGTCTCCCCAAGATGACGTCCTGCGAAAGACCCTCCATGACGAAGAAATTGCAGCTGGCGACAATCCCTCCCACGTTAACCGGCACATCGTGGCATATACCATATATCATCGACCGCCGCGAATTTGCCGACCCCACCGTCCATTCCGCTTCGAGATCTATAGGTAAGTTGTCCAACTCTTCGTATACTGACCTCGACATTAGACACAGCTCAGCTCCACAATCGATCAACATATCAAACGTCTGTCCCTCGATCCGGCCCTTGCAACGTGGTGATGCGCATGCATACAGATTCCGCAGAGCTTCTGACCACCGCAGTGCGTTAATATGCGCATCAACCCCCTCCTTCCCATCTTTATCCTTGTTAAGCGGTGGAACCCTCTTGATACCGAACCATTGCTGAATGAGATCCGGAGATAGCGATAAGACCTCGCGCACTGTTAATCCCGGAATTGGTGAGTCGAGGACCTTGTTGCTTAACTCAAGGAGGTTTGCTGATTCTCGAAGCGAGGTCCATAGCTTCTCTTGCTTCTGCCGCTTTGTTACTTCCTTGTTTGGTCCAGCACTGCTTGGTCCTACGTCCTGTATGACAGTATCTTTTTCTTTACCTTTATCCATGCCAGCGGGTCGCCGCATCACTCGGATTGTTGAACCACTCTTCTGCCGTTTCCTCGTTCTGTCGCCATCATCGTCTAGTCGCCGCCCCCTCTTCTCCTCTACCTCTGCTTCTAATCTCGATTCCTCCGTTGCGACGTATACAACTGGCTCGCCGTTGATGAACTCTGATGCTGATTTGGGCAAACAGTCCTCGATGGTAATACAATTCGCTTTAGGCATCTCCGACTCCTTCTTCCTTAGTTGCGCAGCCACCCAGTCCTGCTGCCATTCAATCTTTCCATCAACCTCAACTGGGATAGGTACACGCACTGGGTCCCCTACCCCCTCCTGCCCTAGATACAGCACTGGACCACGTCGATGTACATCTCCTCTTTCAATTGCCTTCCTTAATCCTTCACAAGAGTCCCTACCATGCGGTCCACCGTCCCAATAGCACCCCCTAATGTTGACACGGTTTGCACTTGGTGGATATTCTCGGTTGCCATATTGATTGGGTGGGATGGCGGGGGGGAGAGGAAATGGGGACGGGAGCGACGGTGTGGGATGGGGAGGTGAGAGGGATGAGGGTGGGGATAGAGAAGGCGGTCCCAGCACCGGCAAACCTGGTCATCCTGACAGACTCACAGGCAGCAATCGCGGCGGTGAGGAAGGCGGGGAGATTGGGGAAAGCACGAACCGGAGACCTGAGGAGAGTGGTGGATGCAGTCGCGGAGAGAAGGAAAAAAGGGGGGGACGTTAAGCTGATGTGGGTGAAGGCGCACATCGGTATCGCCGGCAACGAGGCGGCGGACGTCGAAGCGAAGAGGGCGGCGGACAGGGTAGGGAGGTCGGTGGTAACAGAAGGGGGGCTGCGGCAGAAGTGGAAGCGACTGCGCGCGGCGGAGAGAAAGGAAAGGGGGTACGGGGGGGGCGCAGTGATGGAGTGGAGAAGGGGGGCCGCAACGGCTTTCACGAGACTGAGAACGGGAAAGGGGATGGGGAAGGAGTGGGAGGTAAGGATCGGGAAAGCGATGGAGGGGAGCGTATGTGAGTGCGGGGAAAGACAAACGGCGGACCACCTGGCGTTCAGGTGTGAGGAGGTGGAGTACTTGGAAGGATGGGGAAGGTGGGAGGATATCGATGACAAAAAGTGGATGGTGGAACAGGAGAATGGGGAGATGGTGAATACGCTGGGAGAGTTTTTCGGTTCGCTGAAGGTGTAGGGGGAGGGGGCGAATTTCCGTTTGTTAGTAGGTGGCGGGGGAAGAAAGATGTAGCTATTTTTAAAGTGCCTCGGGGAAGTGGGGCGGGGAGGGGTTGATGTTTTCGTTTGTAGAGATGGCGGTGGAAGATTCAGGTAGAAAAGCCTGCCTCCGGGCTTTGAGGGTCTAGACCCAGGGGCCCTGCCATGGCGAACAGCTACAAGCGGGGTCATGTGATAGAAAAAAAAAAAAAAAAAAAATATTGATTGGGTGAATAGTATGGTCTCGATGGTCCTTGCTGATTTTGTCGCGTCCGCTGCATTTCGATATGATACAACTTCAGCTCCTTCATCATGTCGGCGAGTTCGTCTACGTCAACTTTTCCCTTCGATGCTGGAGGCTCGGGATTCGGAGATGGCTTCTCTGCTATTGGCTTAAACGGCGTTGCTTCCTTCACATCCATGTCTTTATCAACCATTTGGATAACCTTTGGTAACCTCCACATTTGCAGGTTTTGTTTGGTGCATATTTTTAACGCCTCCTTCTTCAGGTCCGCCCAAATCGTTCGTGTCGTCGACGGTTTCTCCAACTCAATCGAGCATTCCTTGCACAGCATGTCGCCTACCTTTTCTGTGAACGCCTGAAGGAAAAGAAGAACTCGGGTATGTTCACTAATAGCCCCAGTGCTGACTAAAATACTCTGACCTTTCCGAAAAGTTGAAAATAAAGGATCTCATTTGAATGGGAGTAGGGTCCGACATGTTCCGAATAGTGCGAATCATGGAACGCAGGTAAGCCTCGGTATTCCTTCGTTGCTCTTCGTCATAATCCTTAAACTCTTCCAGCAGTTCCTTTTTGAATGTATCCCATGTTGTCACAGTCTTGAAGTTAATGATTTGTTTAACATGAGTGCCCGTATCCTCATCACAATAGAAGGGGAGTTTTCTAATTCGTTTCTCGTCCTCCCACCCTGCTGTCAAATCTTCCCATATAGCAATAAATCGTGATATGTCCTTCCCCTCAAAATTTGGTGCACCTGGTTGATGCGGTAGTGGGAAATAACCAGTGTTCCCAACGGGCCGGCCAGGCCAGGCCAAGGGTATGGCCTGGCCGGCCTGGGCCATAGAAATCTAGGCCGGCCGTGAGGTCCGCCCGCGCCGGCCCAGGCGGCCTGAATGTTTCAGGCCGGCCCAGGCCGCCCAGGCCGGTCCAGGCCATTCAGGCCATTCAGGCCATTCAGGCCATTCAGGCCGGTCCAGGCCATTGAGGCCATTCAGGCTACAGTGTGAGTTAAGTTATACAGTAGCTATATACAGAACGTACTCTAAATTCTACTCTAATGTTTAGGATTTTGCTTGCTGATTTTACACCGCCAGTATCGCTTTCCATTAGCCATGCACAGCTTCACCATACTGTCAAATCCAACTTTGTCGCACCAGATTTTTGTAACCCAAATTCCAGAAGACTCGATATCGGCATCAGATGGGACTGCAGGGAATCATCGATGCAAGATCAAAACTTGAACTGCACTATGGAGAGTGAATAGTAGAATACTAAAGGAATCATCATCGCCAGAACCGGTGGTTGGAATGTCTGTCTCCCTGCAGTACTAATAAGAAATTAGTATATAGTCAAGCGATACAAAAAAAATTTACTTACCTGAATACCTGCGAAAAGCGCTGCTCAATAAAAAAAAAAGTCTAGATAGTTATCCGAAAATATTGAAAGGTTCATATTAAATCCGTGTCCAAGTAACCTGAAGGTGGCCCCTGAAATAGCCTCATAACCAGCCCTCCTGCCCCTGAAATTGCTTAAACGGCCTGAATGGCCTGGACCGCGGCCTGGGCGGCCTGGGCGGCCTGGACCGGCCTGGACCAGCCTGGGCGGCCTGGACCAGCCTGGGCGGCCTGGACGGCCTGGACGGCCTGGACCGGCCTGGGCGGCCTGGGCGGCCTGGGCAGTCAGGACGGTCTGAAACCGCCCAGGCCGGCCTGGACCGGCCTGGACCGGCCTGGGCCATCTGGAACCTTGGCCTGGCCGGCCTGGGCTGTTTCAGGCCGGCCCAGGCGGCCTGGTCGGCGGCCTGGCCGGTTGGGAACACTGGAAATAACAGAGGGATGAGATAGGCACAGATGCTGAGGTACTCGTGGAAACACCGGCAGTCGAACCAGCAGATGAAGAACCAGCGGATGAAGAAGATCCGGATGCGGCGACACTTCCTTCTGGCATGGTTGCTTTCGATTCGGAGAGTGCTGAACAGGTACAGATGCGGTGCGAGATGTGGTTGCGAGGAAAGGTGCGTGTGCAAGGTAAGGTGCGTGTGCAAGTGCGTGTGCGGGTGCGAGTGCCTGTGCGAGTGCGGGTGCGGTTACAAGCAAGAGATGAAGCAGAGAGCGGTGCGAGCGGAGGGTGCGGTTGCGAGGTGCGATTGTGCTGATTGTGCGGTGCGGAGGAAGATGTGCGTGCGGATGTGCGTGCCGATGAAGGTATGCGTGCCTCCCTCTCTCGATGCGTCCTTCCTGGCTTCCTTATATCTTTCGCAGACTCAGCATATTCAACATATTCGACACCAAGCCTACCATTGCCTCCACCTGATCTTCTATCATCTGATCTTCTATCACCTGATCCGGTTGCCGTGCTGTTAGTTGCCACACACAGGCCAAGAACGGTAATGACTACCAAATTAGGAAATGTGGCAAAGTGGCTGAGAATGGTAGCGACCACTAAAGTCAACACAACGTCAAAGCGTCCACTCAGAACCTCCGCCATCAATGTTCGCTCCATTACTAACAAATCGTGACTAATTTTTGTTGCGGTGCTGTATGATATTCCTAATCACGCTGATAAATCACGCTGATAAATCACGCTGATAAATCACGCTGATAAATAGTGCTGACAAAAGGAATACTTGCTTCGATACTATTCTATGCTTTTTGTGCTATCTCGTGTGGCGTTTTTCAGGGTCTAATGCCTCTCCCACCTCCGGAGTGAGTTGAGGTCTTGCAGGTGCGGTGTGCGTGGTGCGGTATGTCTAAGTGCGTATATGCGAGTGCGCAGGTGCTTTTTGCGCAGGTGCTGTTTGCGTGTGTGCTGTTTGCGTGTGCGAGATGCCAGATGCGTGTGCCTATGCCAGTGCCAGTGCGAGTGCGAGTGCGTGTGCGTTGCGAGTGTTTTGCGATATACCCAATTTGCGCGGATTGCGACCTAAGGTCTAAATCAAAGTCATGATGCGATTGCGATTGCGGTATCAAGTTGCAGTCGTTCTACAGCCACAGCTCTCCGGTCGAAGGGACCAATGTAAGAGGACAGATAGTATAGATCACTACCGCCTGTGAGAGACCGGGAGAGTGAGAGCTGGCGGAACGAACGTACAACTGATAGTGCGAGCGGGTGCGAGAGAAGATTGCTTGATTGATTGATGATTACTAGCTAACGCTCCGTAACCATACAAATATATAACCCATACATCCCATCACGTGCCACCGCATGCCAAGCTTCCCTCTCTTATGCGCACATCCTCATGATGTCAGCGTCCCCACAGCGCCCGCTCAGTTTGGGTATAAAACCTGCGTCGGAACGCGGTGTACCTCGCATTGTGGTGAATTACAGTAGTCCTTCCATGATGTCGATTCGCTTTAGTAATCCAGCGTGAAAGGTTGACGCATGAGCGAGAGGCCAGCCTCTTAGGTTGCAATTACTTTTTGTGCAATAGCTACGTCCGGTGTAGTGAGCTTTGTTTTGACTAACCCATGCACACATCTGTTACACACATCTGTCCCTCTGAGAGATGGCTAGAGTTAAAGATTCCATCTACAAATTGAACGACGCAAGGAAATACCTAATTACTAAATACAGCAAAATGATTTATAACACCACCTCGGCAGCTGGCTCTTGCTAATAATATTCCGCCCCTCCTGCACCTAGTGCATGCTCTACCGGTTCGCACCGCAAGATCAACTTGATGACCCTGCCCCTCGAACCTGCGCTAAGATCATATGACCGCGTCTCCCCGTTCCATCATTGAGTGGAAAATTCTCTATTTCCATCCCGTCTATGCAGTCCGGTCCCCCAATTCCCATTGCGCGTGCCAATAAGTTCCGAATTTCATACCGTTCCGCTTTGTAGCGATCTACAAAGATCTGTCCTCTTGTAGTCACCGCAGAGTCAACACCGTCAATGATGTTGTGAACAGCATATTCATATGCTGTCTTGCGGTCGTTCCTTGTTTTCGCGTAAAGGTCAATACCGCTGAATTGTAACAGTGCCTTTACCACCGTGATGTTATTGCAGGATACCGCCAAATGCAATGCAGTGAGACCAACCATATTTGTAGCATTTACTATGGCAGGGTCTGGAAATCTGTCCAGCAAAAACTCGAGAATATCTGTAACGACAGTCCTGTCATACTGACATGCCGGTAATCCGACTGCGGCAATTACGTGAAAAACTGTCAGCTTCAGTGGAATGTTGGCAACGTAGCTTGGTCGTTTTGTTGGAGGATTCCGACTAAATAAAAAGCGTAGCATTGACACAGATCTCACGGAGCACACTCTCACCACTTCTCCTATCACTGTCCAGCCTCTCTCGCAAGTCTCTTCCATATTTACACCATCATCGTCAATGGCAGCCTCCAACAGCAACTGCGCCACGTCAAACTTGCAGGACAATACCGCAATGGTGAAGTCACGCAACGAATTTTGTACTCCTTGCATTCGATGTTCTCTCCGTTGGAGTAGCTCCTTTGCCATCTCCAGTGTACCTCCCAAGCTAGAACAACAGTAAGAAAGAGTTGTTGTCCAGGAATCAGAAGTAAAGTGAAGTACTGCATTAGCATCCGCGCCATTGTGAAGCAGAAGCTTGAACTTGGGAAGTGAGCCAATACAAATTGCCATGTGCAATGCAGTTAACCGCCCCTCGTAATACGCATTAATGTCCGTGGTTCCTAACCTTTCCAAAAGATACTCTAACATATCCAGGTCTCCAAATTGGACGATGGCCACTATAATAGGAACATTCTGAGCACCGACGATATCGATGAGAACAGGACCAGGTGGAATGTGCTCCAATAGAAAATCAAAGGTCCTTTTCAGGTTGTCAATGTACTTCGGTCCATGAATGTACATCCGCTGAAAGCCAAAAGTACCACGGATCGCGTACCGCAAATAGCGTGCGAGGTTACCACCAGGTACATGTTTCACGAACAGCTTCAGCATTTCGACTGAGTGCGTCACCGCTGCAAGTGCCATAGGTGAGATGAAAGCCTTCCCATCCTGTTCCAATGCCAGAGGATTAGCCCCGTGGTGTAGGAGTACCTCTGCCACGGCAAGGTTGTTCCGAATGATCGCGCGGTTAAGTGGTGGTCCCAGCATCGTGGGAATGACATGGATAGCCTCTCTGGGGTAGCTACTACTAGCATGAGTATTGAGCAATGCAGTCCCCCCATGCGCAAGAACTATCCTCACAATCTCTTCCGTCTCATGCTTATGCTCAAAGTCACAGAGAAAATGTAATGCAGTTTCCCCATATTCGTTACGAACAGTTACGTCCGAACCAGCATCCACAAGCAAAGTTGCTGCTCGAAATGCTCCGAAACGGCACGCGATCAGGAATGGTGTATCACCATGGTAGTCCCGTTGATCCAATAACGTAGGGTCAAATTCCGGTGAAGCTAGTATGGTTTGAAGGGCTTCGGTGAACCCTGAACATATAGCAAAATGTAACTTGTTGTGACTAATTTCGACAACTTTTGGAGTTAAATGATTCTCTAAAATGTCCTGCAGGTGGACCTGATAGAGTTCCATTCCCGAAGAATGTGCGACGGCCTCCATCTCACGTGGTTTTTTGAATAAACCATATTGAAACTTGCGCCACTGTCGACATCGCATCTGATATAAAAACTCTGGGACTTTAGGGGGCGGAGGAAGTAACGCATAATTTGGCGTAGTGCCTCATAGGATGAAGACATTAGCCAGAGGAGCATAAGCTTGTTAAAGGTATCTTGCTCATATTCGGATTGAAGGTCACCATTCATGCCCATGACAAAAGATCTCCCCTCAGGTTGGGCATTATCCAAAAACATAGCTTGAAATGGGGCTGCCGATGGAGATATGTTGGAAGCTTCGCGAATGAGGTGCATGGCTTGGGCAACATCCTTGTCTGTGAACCATCCGATTAAGTGGCAAAATGCACGAAAGGTCAACGATTCAAGCTGATTCAACCACGAATATAGCCCAATAGTTGTGAACTGTTGCTTGATAGCTATAGGAAGCGGAGAAATGTGACGCATAATTCGCTGAAGATGGACGCGTTCGATGTCCGTTTGCCCTATATGCCAGAATTTTGACTTTGGCCAATCACGAGTACTTGAGGCCGAGGGCTGAAGTCAGTTTGGGAAAGTGGTCATTGTTGTGAAGATAAGAATTATGTTACTTACTCGTTAAACCAAAGATTCCAGATATTGCAGATGCTCTCCATTGACCCTCGAATAGAGACCGTCGGATGCAAAGAAAATTCAAATAGACACCGGACCAAAAGCTGAAACATGGGATTCAAGTTCCTGAAAAATGTGGTTGCATTATTACCCAGCGATCCATCCCGCTTCAAGTCCTCAACCCACTGCCGCAAAGTGGGATTGTGCAGATCATCTAACTTACGATCCAAATCAAAGAGATTTTCAATAGCCTTCCCACTCAGCACTGACCATATTAACAAACCATATGAGAATACATCGGACTTTTGCAACTGTGGCCACGTCCGATAAAGGTGGCATTCCGGATCGTTCCAGGGCCATGTACGCCCTCTTAACTTCCATATTTCACTGTCAGAATGGAAATCTTTGTTTCGAGCTTGACTAACGCTAAACCCGAAGTCTGCAAGCTTTGCTGTATAACCATTCCCGTCTTTCGAGTCGAAGATGAGAATATTACCGGGCTTAATATCTCCATGCACGATTCCACAGGAGTGGAGTGCAAAAAGACCTTCTGCCACATCGCGACATAATTGAGCTTTGCTCGACATAGGACTTGTTTGATACATGGTCGTTGTCATAAACTCATCAAGGGATCCTAGCCGAGCATGCTCCAGTAACAAGACAGGCACCGGAATGCCAGACTGGGGGACTTTATCCAGTAGTGTGAAATCAGTCACCTCAGGTTCCCAACACACTCCGAGGTAGTCGACAATATTGGGGTGCTTATATAAGGGCTCATGGGTAAGGGCTAGGAGTTCAAGAAGCACTGCTTGCAGCCGTTCTTCGTTGGCAGTATCCTTCGGGTTTCCATGAATATCATATTCTATAAGTGGTAGTTTGCGGATCACCAGCTCCGAAACGCTACCTAGGGCCTGCTGTCTGTACTGGTGAGATCTGAGCTTGCGTAATTTAGTAGGCTCCAGTACGGAGCGTTGCAGTTCTAAACTTTCTGGTATTGCATCCTCGTTACATAAAAACTTCGCCCTCTTCCAATAAACTCCATTGGCTGAGATGGAAAGCCCGATAACTCAGCAGCACTCTCAGTTGAAATATGTAGCTCAACATTTGCCCTCGTAATTTGCCGGATGAGTAGGAAGAACGACTTTCTGTTTTGTTGCGGGTTGGAGTCCTGTGGTACTATTGGCGCCGCATCAGCAACTGTTCCAGCTGCGTCGCACTGCGCGGAATGGGAGTAGCTGCTTTGAGTTTCTGTAATGATGGCAGAAGTGGTAGTGGAATTATTATAGCTCCGCCGTGGGGGTCGATATGGCTCTAGTTCCGATGTTGAACACTGGTAATTCGGGAGCGAGGACATGTGGCCTACTAGACGAACGGCACACTAGAGGGGATTGAATGTCTTGTACCTACACGGGCAGAATGGAGTGATATGTTGTAGTTGATGTACACAGGCGGATTCAACCGGACAAGAGTTAGATGCGATACCGTTTTTACGCGGTAATGTTAGGTGATGCTCAGAGACTGCAGGCTTAAATAAAAAATGCGAAGAAAGAAAATGAACACCACGAGGGCAGGGGTGTAATGACATAAGCAGTACAAAAAGAACTGAGTTCCAACTACGTGCATCATGATGTCAACGTAGGGCCTCACTATTTTTAATTACGATACGAGAAGCCTTATGCAACAAAGCTCCTAGTTTATGTTGTTTTAAGCTATATATATACTCATAGATGCCTTGCCAGGATGGCTTAACTGCAAGTGTAGTCCTGCACGCCTCGTGCCGAATAGATCCATTGTTGCCTGGCGCGATCGTTACTTGGTGTCCATTCATAGCATCAATTGCATGTATGTACGTTGCAGCTCGAATCTAAGTGGCAAAAGTGGCGAAGCATGTAAAAACTGCTCAATGTTCTCCTACGCAACACCTCATACGCAATTCGAGCTGTAACAGCTGTACTATTGCTGAGGACAGACAAATGTAGTATTACCAGTACTATAATTGATAAGCCAGTTACAGCTCGATGAGATAGCCTTCTGTCGTTTTTTTGTTTTTTTTTTGTTTTTTGCGTAACCCCACATGCACGCTGTCAGCCTATAGAGGACGTCTATATCACCTGGAGGCAGATCGCTGATACCGGATTCTGGGCTAGATCACGCATGCTAACTTCATACCTATATACATAACTTTAGCATGACTGCAGACGAACAAAATGTAGACAGTGGGTGTCAGGGTGACCGAACAAAGTATCAATGATGCCATGATGATGAGAGAGAAGCTGGTTAATTAGCACTCAATGTTAAATAGAATAATGCAAATAACCTACATGCTGGGCGCCTATATAGGGAGGCCTACACGGCCTCTATACAAAGGTCTAGTTCCAAGCGTTGTCCTAGGTTACACCTACATTTCGCTGCAATCGCAGACACCGTAACATTACTGTTATAAAACGAGATGGTAATAGACCTCTGCAGTCTGATGCCTTGATTGGTACTGAACACGAGAGAGAAAACGATGATATATATACAGGAGTCATTAAAATATATGACATAGTTATCAGACATATTGATGCTTATGACGTTGTCACGACTCACGAGCATGAGTTTGCCAAAGTAGCTGAGCCAAGACATGAGGCTGTGTTGCTGCAATATGATGAGAGCTGAAGATGACGACATATGCAGTGGTAACAACAGCTGAACATGACGACAGCATCAGCTTGTGTCTTGTATCAGCTTAACTCGTGCATTGTATGCACACCTCAGCTCGTATCTTTCAACAATTACAATGCTGAACCTTTAACCTTTTACCTTTACCTTACGGTCCTTACCCTTTTACCTCTACCATTTACTTTTTACCTTTACTCAACAAACGATCTCGCCTTCAACCCTTTCAAGTTTGCACAAATGGATATGAATGGCGAAGTACCCTACTCTCCAACATTGGGATCGCTATCACCAGACCCCCCAGGATTGGCCGCAACTACTCAACAGACTATACAAGCCCTCCAGGCTACCATCAAAGAGCTAGAACGAAAAGTAGTACTCTTGAATGCGGCGAACCCTGCAGCCCCGGCAACCCCGGCATACCTCATTACTAACAGTACAAGTTACACTGGCAAAAAATGTATATGCTGAAGCAATTATTGATACTGCTGTATCTGGACCAGTTATCAATAGGCAGCTAGCTGAGAAAATCGGTTGACAAAAGAGGACATCAAAAGAACTCAACGTATGCTCTGGTACGTCGACTCTAGTGCTTCAGATCACATCTGTATGTTCCGGATCCGCACCACCTGGCATTCAGATGTGAAGAGGTGATATATCCAGAAGGCTGGGGGAGTGGCTGGATATAGACAGAAGGAAGTGGGTGGGACGGGAGGAGAACGGGGAGGAAGTCGACGTGCTGGAGGAGTTTTTTAGGGTGCTGAGAACATAAGAAGGGGAGGGGGCGTTATTTCGTTTGTTTGAAGGTGGCGGCAGAGGCTTGATGTAGCTATTTTCAGTGCCACGGGGAGGCGTGGCGGAGAAGGGGTGACATTTTCGCGTAGAGGAGGCGGTGGAGGGTAGTTAGATAAGCCTGCTTCCGGGCTTTGAGGGTTTAGACCCAGGGGCCCTGCCATGGCGAATAGCTGCACGCGGGGTCATGTGATTTAAAAAAAAAAAAAAGTATGTTCCGGATCTAGGCTGCAATCTCGCCTCAGTTGGTAAATGTATGAAAGCCAAATGCAAGCTTCTATTCGATGACGATAACTGCAAGATCATAAACAAAAAGGACAACTCAGTACTCGCTACCGTCGCCTGAAACAATGAAATGTTTGAACTCCAAGCTACTGTTTTTCGTCCCTGACATGTGACAATATCAAAATCGAAATCGGCCTCCTATCCTGTATCTGTCAACATGTCAAGAGAATCTACAGAAACGGCAGTTCAAACTATATATACATCAGCTCAGTCTGCTCCCTTGCATTTAAATTTATATTACTGAGGGCTCAAAGTAATACCATTTTGCTGGTAAATTGTGTGTCACTCACCAAAGAGGGCGTAAAGTACTGAGTCCATTGGAAAGATTATAGTACCGAATCCGACACATGGAAGTCATTTGATGATCTACAAGCTCCTTTAGTACTGCAAGAAAAAATCAAATTTTCTAATAAGCATCCAAGAAAGCCAATAGATCGAAGAGTGATATAAATACATACCGATACACGACTTTGGTAATGCCAAGGAAATATAAATGGAAAGCCCAATCTTCCAAGAGAATAATTAAGCACAAATACCTAAATATTCTCTCAGAAAAAAAATTAAGCAGTTATGTCTATCTCCTTCATATCCTTTCTCTTTACCTTTCTATCTACTTTTATAATTCTATCTCAGTTATACAGGCATGGATTGTACTACTTGCCTAATAACCTTACCTTCGCTAGTGTTTAGCTATCTGATTCTACCTTCTTCTTTAAGTAGATAACAACCGAGCTAGCCTTCTTTCCCTTTCTCCTCTTTTTCTTTATCAACTATCTTACTACAACAATTTTTCTTATCTATAAGTTCATATTCTCTATTCAATTTATTACTTTCCTGAGTTTCTTTATTACTATAATTTTATATACTATGACTATATGACTAGATTGTAGAAGTATTTTTTCCTTTAGAATTGGCTTTAGAGATAGTGCTAGAGATAGTTTCTTAGACATTTTCTGCTTAGAGAGACTAGTACTTTATCTCCCTTTTACTTTTTTAGACTAGAAAGTAGTAGACTTTATTTAGCATTTGGATACTAGTAGTACTATCAAAGATTAGTTAGAATTGTTTTCTTCTGAAAGTATACTTAGCAGAATATTTTGAAAGACAACTGCTATATATAATAGCTTTAGTAGTTTTTCTGAGTCAATTTGTAATTCTCTTTCCTTTAAAAATTTTTTCAAGTATATATTATATATTTTTATAGATAATTCTATCTTTACCACTAGTATAAGAGTAGTAATAAAGCACTATATATATCTGATTTCACCTAGGAATTTGTTTATTTAACTTTGTTGAGTTAAAGTTTAGTTATATTTTTTAGTCTTTTATATACAGGCATCGCGGCCACTCGTCGTAAGTACTGCTGGTTACGCCTCGCGCCGGATTGAACCCAGTCGCATTTGATAATAAATTGACATAGCTTGCGCCTAAGGTAATGGGCCGGTCCTATACGACGGCATGAGATGTGGTAGAATGAGCTCAATTTACAGGTATTGCAGGTCCATTTCCACCGCGCGAGATATGTCAGAATGAGCTCAATTTAACACGTATGTTAGGCCCTACACGATGGTGCGAGATATAGCAACATGAGCTAAATGACCGTTACGGCAGGTCCTATACGATGGTACGAGATGTGGCAGAATAGGCTCAAGTTACAGGTATTTCCACCACGCGAGATGTGGCAGAATGAGCTCAATTCAACCGGTATAGCGCATCTCTCTCGTATGGCGAATAAGCTCAATTTAATAGGTCATCTAGGTCTATTTCCACCATGCGAGATGTGGCAGATTGAGTCCAATTTGAGAAGTACAGCAGGTCCTACGCGACGGCGCGAGACATAGTAAAATGAGCTCAAGAGTGTAATCTGCGGCAGTGTAGTAGGATGAGAATGTGGGGGAGCCATAGAATGATAGATGATGGCATGAAATGGTGGAATGATGAAAGGGCACCTGTATATAGAGTGGTATAGCTAGTTATGAATGAATAAACAATTGGCCGTCAAACATATTATGGGTGTAGTAGAATGAAATCTGTGCAATAAGCGCGAGAGGCGCGAGTAGCCGACTACGAATTCAGGTCACTCTTGAGGACACAGTTTATTCTTGATAACGTGGTCTGTACTTGATAACGTAGGACATATAGATCTATAATTAATAACGCAGTGAATATCAGACTGTAGTTGATAACGTTCGAAATATCATGCTGTAGTTGAGGATGTAAGTGAAAATGAGTCAAAGTCCGGAAGCTATAGTGAATACTCACCCGTTGCAGAGGTGAGCCGACTCAGAGTGGCATCCAGACCCTGCGAGTAAAAAGGGTATGTCACTGTGTAAAGCGGTTGACGTACCGTGACATTAGCACGTCTGACGCATATAATGCCTTGGGACGTGAATAATTTTCTTGCTGATGTGGTGGAGTGAGGAGATTGAGGAGCTGAGAAAGGAGGTAAATAGGCTTGCAAGAGGAGGGATGGGAGCTTATGTGAGACTGGTAAATGAGGAAAGAGTGAGGGGTTGGAAGGCGGCAGTACAGAAAATGAAGTAGAAGATCCAGGAGGAGAAAAGAAGGAATTGGAGAGAGTTCATAGAAGAGGAGGGAGTCAGTGATCTATGGAGGTTAGTGAGGGTGGCGAAGAACCCCTTTGGGAGAGGAGAAAAGATAGGAACTCTCATGGATGAAAAGGGGAGGGAGCTGGAAGGGGATGTAGAAAAGGTGGAAGCTCTGGTGAAGAGAAACTTCGCCTTCAAAGAGGAAAAGGAGGAGAGTGAAGAGACAGAGAGAGGAAGAGAGGATAGAGACAGACAATGGAGGAGCATAGAGGAAAGAAGGAGAGTAGAGGGGAAGGTGAAAGCGGCCCTAAGAAGCACAAAAAACATATCAGCACCAGGTCCAAATGGAATCGGATATCGTCTCATCAAAGCAGCATTGAAAACACCATTCGGAGACTAGCTAGTGAGCGAGGTAGCAGAGAAGTGGATGCAGAACCAGATGCCCAAGGAGTGGAAGGAAATAAAGGTTGTTATGATACTAAAACCAGGTAAGGATATTAGAACAACGAAGGCCTGGAGACCGATCAACCTGACAAATTGCAGAGGCAAGATCGGAGAGAAGGTAATGGCGAACTGGCTCCAGAGGGAAACAGGACTCTTCCATAAACTGCAGCTGAGTGCGAGGAAGGGAAGAAATGCAGTGCAAGCAATGGTGAGGGCAGTAACAAAGGCACAAAGGTGCCTGCACAGAGGGGGAGGGACAGCATGGATCACAGCAGATGTGAAGGGGGGGTTCAATATTGTTAGAAAGGAGGTGGTATTAAGAAGGATAGAGGAGAAGGGGAGTGTGGAGGTAAGAAAGAAGAGGAGGTGGCTGGAGGACTTCATGGGGATGAAAGAATTCAGTGTAGAGTAGGATGGAAGAGTGAGAGGAAGAGGGAAGGCGAATGTGGGGGTCCCACAGGGGTCCCCACTATCGCCAGTGCTGAGTGCTCTTCTTAATTTTTATGGCACCAACAATAGAGAAGATTGAGAAGAGAGTAAGGGGGGTAGCAACAGGAGTGGAGGTTGAGGCCCCTTCGTATGTGGATGATATAGCAGTGACGGTCCCAGACTGGTATGGCTATTGGGACATGGGGAGACTGAGAGAGAGAGTGAAAAAGGAGGTGAAGGCAGTAGCAGAAGAGGATCAGATTCCACTAGAGGAGTCGAAGTGGGAAATGATAACGTTTGGCATGGGGAAGAGGCAGAAGAGAGAGGGGGAGTTCCTAAAGTGGCTGGGGGTTATTTTTGATGAAAACTTAACCTTCATAGCACACTGGAAGAACAGAGTAAGCAGGGCGGGGAGTCTGGCAGGAGCACTGGCGGGGTTGGGAAACAGAGACTGGGGTATGAGCCCGAGGAGCTGGAGGCAAGTATACACGGGCATGATAAGAGCAGTGGCGATGTAGGGAAGCAAAATCGGATAGCGAGGTCAGAAGGAGTGGAGAAAGGAGGTAGAACGGTTGCAGCTCCAAGTCCTGAAGAAGGCAGCTGGGGGAGAGAGATGAGCAGGGGCGAAGGAGGTGAATGCGGTGTGTGGGGTGGAGGCGGTGGAGATGGTCCTGGATGCAGCGCAGGCAAGGGCAATCATCCGAGAGGTAGAGTCACCGTCAGAGCTAGCGGAGCTGTGCACGGCGGACTTTAAAGAAGGTAATGAGGAGGTAGAAGAAGAGGCGAGAAATTGCAGAGACTGGGAGTGCAGTGGGCACTGGCGGAGGAGGATGGGTATGAAATAGTGTTGGACCACTGGCAGGGCCAGTGGGCATGATTCTCAGAAGAGGGGGAGGAGATCTCATGGGGAGGAGAATGTGAGGTGGTAGGGGTGGAGACTGCGGAGAGGCTGGGGAGGAAGAAGGGAGGCCAAGAGAAATGGGAGACCTCGATCGAGAGGCTGGAAGGAAGAGAGCCGTCTTCTTCTCAGATGGCAGTAAGATCGAGGATAGCAAGGTGGGAGCAGGTGTGTGGGAGAGGGCGGCAGTGGTAGCGGAGGTGGTGGGAAAAACAGCGACGGTTTTCGACAGGGAGGTAAGGGGAGTGAGAAGAGCACTAGAGAGTGCACCGGAGGAGGTACCGGTCCTGATCTGTCTGAATTCAGAAGCCGCTATCATGGCGATTCAGAAGGCAGGCAGGGAGGGAAAGGGAAAGATGGAGGATGTGAGAAGGGTGGTGAATGCAGTGGCAAGGAGAAAGAGGAAGGGGGGGAATGCGAAACTGTTGTGGGTAAAAGCTCATATCGGAATCGCAGGCAATGAGAAGGTGGATGAGTGGGCAAAGAAGGGGACGGGGATGCAGGGTAAGGAGGTGGCCACTGGAAGTGGAGTGCGCCAGAGGGTGAAAGCGTGGAGGAAGGAGAGGAGAGAAGTGGAGGGCTTTGGAAAGGGGAAGGTTATGGAGTGGAATAGGACAGCGGTGTCCAACTTCACTACCATGCGCCTGGAGAGAGGAAGATGTGGGGTGTGGTTGAAGAGAATGGGAGCGGCGGAATCGGAGAAGTGCAGCTGCGGGGAGGTCCAGACAGGGGAGCACCTAGCCTTCCAGTGCAGTCAGCAGAGGTTTCGCCCAGAAGGCTTTAGAGAATGGGGGGATATGGAGAAAAACTGGATAAGGACAGCAGAGAATGGGGAGGAGTGGGAAGAGTTGGAAAGGTTCTTCTCCGGGATCAGGTTTTAGTGCACCGCGCGTTTTACCGACCCGGGTCGGGGAAAAAATTCGCAGGTTGCGAAGGTGGGGAGGAAACTGCGAAATTTGCCGTCGGGGAAGTTTGCTTGCCGGGGAAGTTTGCTTGCCGGGGAAGTTTGCTTGCCGGGGAAGTTTGCTTGCCGGGGAAGTTTGCTTGCCGGGGAAGTTTGCTTGCCGGGGAAGTTTGCTTGCCGGGGAAGTTTGCTTGCCGGGATGCGAAAGTGTGGGGAAGAGGGGAGGGGGGAGAGGGGGAGATATATAGTGGGGCCTCCCTGAGGCAGAAACCGGAAGGACCGTCCGGAGGTTTCCGGATTCAGTAGATGGAAAGTTCTGTGTTTGTTAAGCCTGTCTCCGGGCTTCGAGGGCTTGCCCAGGGACCCTGCCATGGCTTGGCGCTGCAAGCGGGGTTATGTGATTTAAAAAAAAAAAAAAAAAAAAAAAAAAAAAAAATATGAGTAAGTAAGATATGATAGAGAACAGGTCTTTCTTAGTAAGTACTAGAAAGAGATATTTTTTAAGGTACAGAGGTAATACTACTATAGATGCTCTAGGTGTGGCATTTTCGTATCTTTTCTTTCAAATTCAGAATCCGCGCACTCAATATAGTTTATACTTAATTCATTGTATATATCAGCACTATATTCTATGAGATATTGCCTGCATTCAGGTATCGGAGAGGTACTAAGGTGCCAGCATTACCGGTACGCACATCGTTACCTATACGGTGATGGTAGAGGCTATGTTGAATTCAAACCACTTCAGTCAAGCAATCTTGCAAGGTGCAAGGCAAGGCGAACCTTCGCTAGACAGCATAAACCAATCGCAGCCATACCGATATCCTCGCACCGAATTATATCAATTGTTGCCTAGCGCGATCATCGCATGAATTGCAAGCTGATTTCATTTCAGCTGGAACTTAAGTTGCGAAAGTGGCTGAGCATGTGACAAGTCATTCATATAATCAGCTGAACTAAGGTTGCCAGATCGTGCAAACGCACCTGCATAACAAGGTCGTGGGGCACCCAGTAAATAGACATTGTGGCGAGGTAAAATGGTAGTTCTATTTGTGCTCTGCCTTGTACACGTGTTTATGCCTCGATCCCTGGTAGAATTTTGTGCTGCTGATTTCCTGCAATATACCAATGGGGAATTTTTTTTTTTGTTTTTTTTTTTATTTCATTACTCGCGTGCCGCCTTGTAGGCTATGGCGAGGGATACCAATGGGGAAGATAATAGTTCCGTGTGTTATCAAACCTGATGGATATTTAAACGTCTTTGAAAATCCCCACTCTTTGCTACCTGCTTTGACATTAGCAAATTACCGGTGCGGCAGTCGTACCCCTTATACCTGACAAACGACAAATATAATGGCCGAAGCAGTTGGGCTTGTGCTTAGTGCAGTGCAATTGTTCCCCCCGACTGTCGCAATATACGCTGCCTATTGCGAATCCAAAGAAATCGGTGCAATATCCGTTACACATCAAATCCAGCTCCGCACCGAACGGGTTCGGTATGAAGTTTGGGGAGAATACATGGGGCTCAAATCCAAGGACGACTCCGGAACAGATCAGCCCCAGCATCAAATGCACGAATGGTGGGCAGCACATCCGGAAAAGCTAGCACTAGTGCTGGACACGATGGCTCTTATCGCCCTGAAACTTCTGGAAGTTGAAAAGCAGCAAAAGAAATATAAGGTCGAAGGGTCCAACGTAGCTAGCCCTGGAGTAGCCTCACGTATGCTAGACGATGTCCAAAAGGCACTTGCAGGCTCCTCTTTTCACCTCGCATATCAGCAGCTTGCAGCAGTGCGGATTGAAGAGCACAAAAAACTCGCTAAGGAATTGAAGTCGAGACATAACTTTCTATCAAGCCTTAGGTTCTCACTCTTCGGAAAATTGAAACTGGAAAATCTCATCGCAGACCTCCGGAGTTATAATGACACATTAGAAAAGATTATTGGATTCGCAGCCGTGCTGAAGGGAAAGTTGTATTCGAGAGTTCTGGATGTTGAGAAAGATTCACAGAATCAGCAAGGTCTTACCGAACTCGCGAACGCCGTTCAAGTCAATGAACCTATGATTGCGCACATCGCTCAGCGCAAGGCAACATATCTTGCATTGAAGGACCGCATCCGTAATGGGACAGCTAATAACGTATTAAGCAATAATCCTGGACCCCGTCTAACCTATTCCAATCTTGTTATTAAAAATAGGCACTCAGGGCGGGAGTTTGGAACATATGAGAACACACCAGTGATGATTGAATGGAAGATTTTGTCGCCAGAGTTGCCTGGAGACGCAGGTATTTGTCGGATAAGGGACCTTGCAATATTTCTATCTGATTCCACTCTTGCAACATCGAACTTCAAAGATTCAATGCATATCATGAACTGTATGGGGTAAGTACTAGTTCCATTATTTTGCCTGAGAGTCAAACATTTATATTCTCATAGATACCTAAAACAGCCCGGAAAGAGCGATGCGGTTGCTCTTATTTATCGCACGGACGCGTCTCCACATAGGACTCTTCTGGAGCTCATAACAGGGCAATCAAACTTCAGTCTCGGAAGTCGCTATCGTCTTGCCAGAGAACTCGCAGAAGGCTTGTTCTACATGCACCTGACTGGATGGCTGCACAAAGGCATAAGCAGTCATAACATTATAATCTCGGGCGACACGACACTCCCTGGCAGAACGCATGACTTACACTTGTTTCTCGCGGGGTTTAATTCGGCAAGGCTAGATGCTCCAGGACAGATTTCAGAGAAGTTCCAGATCGACGAGCAGGCAGACCTTTATCACCATCCCGAATACCAGGGTTCCAACAAAAAGACGGCGAGCTATAACCGGCAATATGACATTTATAGTTTAGGTTTGGTTTTATTGGAGCTTGGTACATGGGAACCTATTAAGGACTCGGGGAAATATAATGTCGCCAAGTATAATCCTACAAAGTTCCAATCTCGGTTGCTGAAGGGCCCTGCGGAGTATCTGACATCCACTATGGGCAATGCGTACAAAAAAGCTGTGCACTGGTGCCTGAAAGATCAGTTTGATACCGGATCAGGCCTTGCCTCAATGCCAGATGAAGAGAGATCTCAGGCATTTTGGGATGCGGTGGTAGTGCCACTGGCCAGTTGTAATATACCCGAATAACTAGGGTACGCTCTCGTAGGTGGTGCGGGGAAGAGGAGGAGACGAGGAGACATCTGCTAGGCCAGTGCAGAGTGTGGAGACGGAGGTGGCCGGGGGGAGAGGAGCACGTAAGGAGACCGCCGCGCGCGGAAGGGGAAGAGGAGGAGGACCCGTTGATGAGGCTTATGGGGATGTTAGGGGAGTGAAGAGTTTTTGTTATGATGACCGTTTGTGTCTTATCTTTATATAAATCTAACACATCGCCATAGCCCATAGGGCGGCCAGCGATTAATGATATTAAAAAAAAAAAAAAAAAATAGGGTCGCTCTCTGTTCTCTATGGGCACAGATTGGTTAGACTGGTGGAGGACTCACAATGAGCTGCCACGAGTCACCACGGGAGCCAAACCTGTTGCCATACGAGAAGGAGGGGGGCGCATCCAGACATCGTCTAGCATGATGCGGGTATGGAGAAGGTGATGGCTGAGGCCACAACAACGCTGATGGAACCCTCCGGATTTGTAGGAAAGACGCGGAGCGGGACAACCTGTAGAGTTGCTACGGTGGGCGGCATGATGAAGTGGGTAGATCTAGGTGGCATTTCGTTTACGTTTCTGTTTTCATTTGTCCCTGCCTCATGACATATCCCCAGCGCGCGAAAAGCGAAAAATGCAAGCGCATACGAAATGCGCATATGCGACGTAGGCGACATGCGACAGCCGAGAGGCGCCACAATCGCATAAATGAGTACTATATGAGCTACGTAGAGGACTAGCGAGTATCGCTAGTCAAGTGTCGTTTTGGCCTGGCGGACGGTAACTCTCTGCATTTACCACCTCCGTAACAATTATTACTCTTTATTCTCCTACATATTCTATGCATTTTGAGCCCAAATTACTATAGCCAACAGCTCAAACCAAGCGTCAGCACTCTCTCCACACTCCAAAACAAGTCAGAATCTCCTCAGAGTCACCAGAAGCATGGTCAGATATAGATGACTCTGATATCTCTGCATATTGTTCAGAGAGCTTTTATAGCACTTTGGATGGTATGTTTGAACAGTCACCACTCCCTCCAACAAGCCGCTGCCTCTTTCCCACGTCACCCACATTATCTCCGCCCACAAAAGTATCCTCTACTATGACATTAAGACCTAGGAAATGATTCTGCAAGAGTTGGACTTTAGTTTATCTGTCCGGTCCAAAAAGGTATATCACTGATATTGGGACAAGTTACCAGACTGTGCAGGCTTAACTAACATGCGGAATAGGTTTCCATATGTATTTAGTTACTTTGTATGTACTAGACAGAAAAATAAGTATTTGGACAGAGGATAGATGCATATTATGCACTGTGCGGTATTCGGCATATTTTGGTATGCTTGGCGGTAAAACAGGCCCAAATTCATTATGTCAGCTGTCCAAATTTCATCACGTCAGCTGTCCAAATACTTTCTTACATAATGAATTTGGACACCCTATCACGAAATTTGGACGTCTTATGGCTATCACCAGCCAAGTATACGAAAATATGCTAGTTTCTGCCGAATACTGCATGGGGCATAAATATGCATTTATCCCCTGTCCAAATACTTATTTTTCTGTCTAGTAGTTTGAAGTCATTTGAATAACTCTCTGAATTTTGGGAGGTCATTTTATTGTTACCGAAATGTGCGCAATATCCCGGTAGAAAGGTGGGCCGTACCCCCTGACCCGCTCGCGATTGGTTAAGAAGATCATACAGAAGAACAGCGGGGCGACAGCGGAGGGGAGAATGAGAGGCATTAGGCTACTAAGAGAGACCATCAGAGAGAAGAAGACATACTGGGAAGAGTGCCTGGAGGAAGAAAGAGTAAGCTCACTGTGGGATGTCTTCAGGCTCGCAAGAGGCCCTGCCATGGCGAACAGCTGCATGCGGGCTTACGTGACACAAAAAAAAAAAAAAAAAAAAAAAAAAAAGGCTCGCCAGAGATCCCTTCCAGCAGAGGGAACTCATGGGAATACCGGGCACGGACCAGGAAGTGGCAGATGCCCTAATTAAGAGAACCTTCATTACTGGAGACATGAACTCAAGGACGCCCCCATGCTCAGCGGGGCCACTGTTATGGACCACTGTTAAGCGGCGAGGATGCCAGGTGAGAGATTGAGAAGGTGTCGGAACATTACATCCGTTGCCACCTGTTGCTGTTATCTTTTCTGTTATCTTTTTCGTTCCACTCATATGCATCTAACCTCGCTATTGGACTGTATATGAATTACGCCAGAGCGCCAACTTTTGTATGGCTTACGCCACGACGTTCTCTTTTCACCTTCCTGATATGATATCTTCCCTGATAATTTCCTATTCAGTCATGGTTCCCAAGTCACGTTATGCTATGCTTTCTCATGTATATAAACCTGCTGTTCTTGCGACTCTAGGTTCAATAGACTCAACGGTATCTCTATATCTAGCCTTCACCGTGACAAAGGAGCCCTCGCAGACCCTCCCGCTCGGATAGAAGGCACTTAGCAAGACAAGAGCGAGATCAGCTCCAGGCCCTGATGGAATACAGTATAGGCTACTCAAAATGCTAAGGAAAACGATATTTTCTGGGAGGCAGTATGGGAGAAGGTGTTGAACTATATAAATAGGAATTATGACTTTGCGAGCGGATTTGAAACAGTGATGATCCTCAAGAAGGGCGGAGACAGGACCGAGATCAGCAGCTGGAGACCCGTAACCCTCCTTAACACGGTAGCCAAGCCGGGCCAGAAGGTGGCAGCCAATATCCTACAGACATACAACACCTTATTCCATAAGAGTCAGCTGGGTGGCAGACCACTCAGAGGGGCAGAGGACCTACGACAGGCTCTAAAAGAGACTTTTTTTTTTTTTTTTTTATATCAATACTCGCGTGCCGCCCAACGGGCTAAAAGAGACTAGGCGCCGAATGGACAAAGATTTTTTTTTTTTTTATTTTATTTCACGTGACCCCACTTGTAGCTGTTCGCCATAGCAGGGCAGAATGGACAAAGATGAATGGGTGGCTCTGGCCGGGGATAACGTCAAGTCAACCCTCATCTTCATAAGGAGTGACAAGATGGTCGCCCATATCGAGAAAGTTGACATGAACCTCATAGCTTTTATAGAGGGATTTCTACAACTCATGAGGGATTAAGCTGGGATAGCAAGAGAGGGGCTACAGCCACAATGACGGATAGGACTCTGCAAGGTTCACCCCTATCACCAGCTCTCTTCTTGGTGAGGATACCACTGTGGTGCAAAGTTTCGGGTGTAGTCACTACACCCGGGTGGGGCGCCAATTTCGCGGGTGTCATCTTTTTGTATGAGGACACCTGAAATGGTGTCCAGGTACACTGTACACCTGAAAGGGTGTTGTAACTTACACCGCAGCCAGGTGTGCAATTATGCTGATCTTAAACGTGACACCCAGCTGTGGCATTCTTTTGGAACGTTACGACACTGCAGTAGAATATCATATTGAAGAGTCGAACCAATTTGCAAAGAGCAGGCCAAGTTCCTTCAACTTCATTACATGACTTAACACTGCTACTATAACACTGGGCAATACATGCGAGCATAAACTTGATGCAAGCGGCGAACCAGGGTTTGGGAAAGATCACGGGGGTTCGTTGGCTTAGGAAGAGGACTTTGTTGGAGGAGGAAGGGAAGAGGACAAGCTCCGTGGTGGTGTACTTGGACAAAGAGACGGACGTCGAGAAGGTGAAGCTAAGTGGACGGTGGCTCAGGTCCACCCGGTATGAGCCGGAGAGGGGACGGAAGGAATAGATACCGGGCGCCACCCGCATCACGAAGGAGGCCGCGGGCACCACATGTAGATAGGTAGTTAGGAGTTTTTTTGTTTTTGTTTTGTTTTGTTCGTAATTTAAGACCCTCGCCATAGCCCGTCGGGCGGAATGCGAGTATTGATATAAAAAAAAAAAAAAAAAAAAAAAGAGCATAAACTTGAGCTGCAAAATTCAGATCTGTTGACACAAAAAAAAATGATGGAAGGGTTTGTGTTTTCTGCATGTGTATACAGTTGAAACTGTGCCATGTTTAGTCTGCCAGGCAGTTTCAAGTCATGACACTATAGGCAGGTATTTCAAGTACACTCTTCCAGAGTGTCATTAGTATTACACCTGTGTATGGTGTACTATACTTAGTATGCTGGTATCAGGTGTCACAAGAGTTCTCAAAATCTAGAGTGCAAACTGAGGTGTATATCTTACGCTGCATTTTGGTGTCACTATAGCAGTGTTGGGGGTCAGTGCAGTACGATTTACAGTGACACCCGAGAAAGTATCGGAACTAGTTCCCAAGATCCCTTTGACACCTCCTCTGGCGTCAATGCAGGAAATTTTATCTAGGAGAAACTTAGTTTGGGTGTACATGACACCTGCCATGGGAATAACTTAAGTTTTGCATACAAACCTTGCACCACAGTGATACAACGAGTGGTCAGTACTGCCAGCCGGAGAAACTTCACTCACACATATGTTGACGACTTCCGCAGCATCTTGTCAAGCAAGAACTTTCCGCAGCTGAAGAGAACTATAAGAGCCCACCAAGCCTAGCTGGACATAGAAGGTCAGCAGAAAGGGTTTGAGATAGACAAAGGAAAGAGACCCCCCCGGTCAAGGAGAGGGGAAGAAGACGCTCTAGGCAGACTGGTAGGGCTGTATATAGACTGGGAGCTAAAGTTCAATGACCACTTCAACAGGAGGCTGCAACTGGGAAGGCGGCGTGGCGGGTAGCATCACGGCTATACAAAATACCACCCGCTAGAAGACGGCAGTTGTATACAAGCATTGCCAGGAACATAGCGACCTGGGGAAGTTGGGCATGGGCGGGTTACGCGAAAGCCTCCCCTTCGGACCATAAGATCAGACAACTTGAGAAGTGGCAGTACGGGGTGGCTAGGGAGATAGTCGGTGCCCCATGGGGGACGAGGAGGGATGTGGTGGAGGGGCTGGTGAATCTGGAATCGGTTGAGACTTTCGTGGACGGAGAGGCGAAGAGGGTGGAAGCAAGATCGTTGAGGTTTGAGGAGGAACCGATGAGGGACCCGCAACCGGAGACTATATACCTAAGAGGTTCGCTCGAGCACCGCGACCCCCTACCAATTTATGTACATCAGTTTCATCCCAAAGACCTTAGTGGAGAGGAGTGGGAAGACATCATCGGCAGAGAGGAAGGGGAGGGGTGGGTGAGTATATACACAGACGGGAGCAGGAGAGAATTTTTTTTTTTTTTTTTTTTTTTTTTTTTTTTTTTTTTTTTTTTTTTTTTTTTTTTTTTTTTCATTACTCGCATACCGCCTTGTAGGCTACGGCGAGGGTGTAGATACATGCAAAATAATAAACGGAAAATAAACAGCATATAAAACCATAAAGTGAAAGGAAAAAGTGAGACTATATCCGGTTACTCCGCCGCCCAGTCCATCACCTCCGCCAACGTTATGTCTCCCCCCTCCTTATCTCTTGACAGCTCCCTTACAGGAGAGAAGACAAGACAGGAGCCGGAGTACACCAGGGGAGGCAATGCACGGTGAACGACGCGGAATTGATAGCGGTGGGGGAAGCCTTGGAGGGAGAGGGGGAGTTGCTGGTCATCACGGATTCCAGAGTCACCATTGCGAAATTACAGAGGATAGCGAGAGCAGACTTGACACCAGAGGGGCCTGCTAACTTCGTGAGGAGGCGGTGGGAGGAGAGGATTGCCCGGGGGAACATGACCTAGCGGTGATGTGGGTGAAATCGCATAAAGGAGTCAGAGGTAACACTAGGGCAGACATGGCGGCGAAAGATGCTACTGCAATGCAATATCAGGATGAGACGGTGACGGAGGCAGGGATTAGACAACAGGTCAAAGAGTGGAGAGCCGAGGAGAGGAAGAGATTAAAGTTGTCGTATAGACCACTGGAGTATTTGGGGAGCAGGAGAAGGGTATCCACGCTGGCGGGAATTCTGGGAAACAAGGGACTACGGCAGTGGAGATACCAGATAGGGAAGGAGACCTCTCCCGAATGCAGGTGGTGCGGAAGAGACTATGAAAATTTTGAGCACATCATGAGAGGGTGTGAAGCGTGGAGGAAGAGACTACCGAGAGGAGAGGAGGGATTAAGGGAGCTGTCAAGAGACGAGGAGGGGGGAGAGATAACGTTGGCGGAGGTGATGGACTGGGTGGCGGAGTAGACGGAGCATTTATTACACGTTTATTCTCATTTTATGGTTTTATCTGCGAGTTACTATTCAGTTACTGTCTTGCATGTATCTAAACCCTCGCCATAGCCTACAAGGCGGCACGCGAGTAATGAAATAAAAAAAAAAAAAAAATCTAGGCAGACTGATGGAGTTGTTGGCAGAGTAAAAGGGGGAGCCGAGGTTGCGGAACATCATTCTTTCTTATCCTCATGTTATATTACATAGCCTATTGGATTTGTTAGCGGAGTAGGGGGAGTTTTCCTTCATTTCATTTCTTATTTCATCTTCCGAGTCATATTTTATTACATAAGGCAGGTAGCAGATAAATATACCTCGCCATAGCCCACAGGGCGGTCAGCGAGTAATGATAAAAAAAAAAAAAAAAAAAAAAAATCATCTTTAGAGTTCAAGGACCGGATGTTTTAACGTCGACGCTGGAATTCCGGCTTCGCACGTACAGTAAGTAGGATGAGGAGGGCTTCGTCACGTAGGAGAGCTTCTCTTTTAAAAAAAAAAAAAAAAAAAAAACCGGCATGTGTCAAAGAGGTGTTCCATGGTCTCGTCGTGTTCGCCACACCAACGACATAGGACACCCTGCCATGGCTTGGCGCTGCAAACGGGGTTATGTGATGTAAAAAAAAAAAAAAAAAAAAAAAAAAATAGCCTGCGAGCAATTATGTACCTAAAAAAAAAAAAAAATCATATTTTACATTCTAATCCTAGTTCATGGTATATAGCTAGGGTGAGGGCCGCCAAGCAATTTTGTTAGAAGTATATTCTTGTTATAAGAATGTGTGATGACCGCCCGAAGACATACTTATATCGATATCGACGGTATACTGTATTTCCTTTGCCAGCCGCTTCCTGTTTCAGGCCAGCCCAGGTCTAGATTTCTATGGCCGGGCCGTTGGGAACACTGGGCACCTGCTTTTATTAGCCAGTCTGGCGCCCTTGATGCTACTCAGCCCCCTCCTCTTGCTTGGCCGTGGAGCTTAACCGTCTGCCACAAGCTGTCTTATACTTATAGACTCTGTTTGCCCGTAGTCTGTCTCTGGGTACTTGATCACATATTCCGCTCCTGTTCTTGTGCCCGTGCTATCGACGCCTGTCGTTATCTCCAACTGGCTTCCGTCGCAGCAGTACGCGTTCCAGTCTCAAACACCGCTTAATTCATCTCTCTAGTCGTTGAAAATTGTCATACCATGCAGGCACAATTCACTTCACTGATATTGCGTGAACCTTTGAACATCACTGCTGCTGACAGATCATGCTTCAACTTATGTCAGGTGCAACGATTGGATGCCTTTTTTCTGTCCTGGACGGCCGTGGAACTTTGACGGGAGTTTGTGGGATATATTCTAGCAACAGGTCGTGAAATATATTAGAGACTCAACATTGGGTCGATGAGGGGAGATGGGCCCGAAGCGGACGTTGAATGGAAACGATTGGCCAATGTTACAAAATTGCCAGGTTTGGATCAAAGAGTAAGGGTAACCAGGACGCGGTAGCGGGAACGGTTCCTCCTATCAAAGCTAGAGTTGCCCTGGAGGAATTCCTAGTGTGGACAGGGCTGCAAGATGGGAGCTGGCGTGAGGAGTGGGCATAAATTCTATCTCCGCTTATCTCTTTGCACAGGACTCAAATCTTGCCATACCCCGCAGCGCAGCAAGTGTATAATGAAATTAAAAAACGAAAACGAAAAAGGAAAATGAAAAACAGAACCGCTTGACACCGTGCAGAGCTCGAGTAGAGCTTCGTCCTGTCAACAACTGCGCCAGAAGAGCAAGCTACAGGAACATTCCGAGGACCTGTAGGAGTGCAATTCGAATCAATACAGCCCACTGCTTCTTCGCGGCAACCGAAGGTATATATAAGGCCTCAAACCGCCCTCATCTGGTCTTCCGTTTTGCCGGACGCTAGCATGCAAATTCGCCCCTCCTCCTCTTGCCCATATCTCCATCTCGCATCTCGCTCTCTCTACTTAACCTCAAGCTCTCTTCACTCCACGCCACTCTAAAATCTCAGCGTCCACAGATATGGCCTTTTACCTGCGGACACTATCTCTCTCTCCAAGCCCCTCGGGCCTGATGGTATTATCATCTTCCAAACCCCCACCATCGAGTAGCTCATATAGGCCCCACCTTCAGCGATAAGTTACCGCAGAAAGAACTCTCTGCACACCACCTCGTCAGTGAATTACGGAATCACAATCACTTCACTCTCAAGCACACTCATCATTACACAAATTCTTTACAGCCATAGAAGAATCGATGCACTTACCCTGACATTATTACTAAGCATTCCCAATCGAAGTTCACCTCTCAAACGACCACACTGAGTACGTAACGAGGAACAAGAGACAACCATGTTTAGCTCCGAACACCGACATCAACACCCTAACACAAGCGAACAACACAATACATGAAACATCCCGAGTTAACAGCTACCATGAGTTTCCCAATCCCTGGTCTCAATTTGAGTATTTATCTCCATTCCATCTGTCACAGTACACCCACTCCGTCTCCCGCAATATATGCTACCCCTCCGCCCCCGGTCCCCCTAGCATGCCTCTCAATATCCCCGTCACCCCCTCTGTACTCCCATCGGCTTTGCTCACACTCAAAATGTCCTCCTGCCCCGGCACAAACGAATACATAGTCCCACCAGCCTTTGCAGGATTTTCCTGAACCTCTGGCCCTGGTTCCTCGTCTTCCCTCGGGTCCTGCATTAGCAGTCCTTGTCTTGAATTCTCTCGCAATTGCATCTTCCGAGTCCCTTCCGACAGAAAACATTCCAGCCTCTCCCTTCCGCAGACCCCACCCCTATCAGTAACACTCTCCTTTCTGCTTCCCAATCTGTCGTACTCTTCCGCTCCGCCCCTCCGGTTCCGATATTCCGGTTCCGATATCTGCAAAATTCCCTGCCCTCACACTCTTCACCAGAATCACTCTGGAGCCTCTGGAATACAGGCCCCTGCTCCCCGCCCCCCAACTCCATTAGCGTATAATGCCCCCCTACATCCCTGTCCCCATCACCGTACACTTCCGCCACGGGTGTTTGCCTTAGCATCTCCCGTCTCTCCTTCTCCCCGCTGAGCTCCGCAAGCAGTGTCTTCTTCTCTTGGTCCCAGCAGCGCAGGAAAAAGAAGCCTCGATTAGCACAGTGCCCCGGAGTCCGGAGACGACACCTATTGCTGCTGCCGTGCCAGGGGAAAGCTCACTCGTACGATTGTCGTCTGAGCGTGCCTCAGTGTTGCTCTCAGGGTCCTCCCCCATCCTCATCATCAACCTCCCCTGCCCCATAACCTGCGGCGTGTCGGTCGCGGAAAACAACCATCTTGACACTGTATCGTCCTCGTCGACGCGCACACCATCGTCCCCTGGAGCGCCGTGTACCCTATTCCTGTCGGACAACAACCCCACCTGCCTCCTTCACACACTCAATCATCCCCTCCGTACACAGTTGCATACCTAGCTGTATCGCGCCCGTCTGTAATTCAATCACGAATGGCCACCCGGGGTTCAGCGTTCTCACGCACCGGCTCCCTGTTGTGCCTGCCGTGCGGTTGTAGCAGCACCATCCGTCACCGCCGGGGGTGTGCCATTTCGTGAGGTGGTAAGCTCAATGCAATTGCGTTTGCAACAGTTGGTGACGCTGCTGGTGGTAAGCGCGAGCGATGGTGCGGGGGTCAGCTGCGTCAGAGTGAGCGCTGTGGTCTTGAGACACAGGGTGTACGTGGAGCTGCAGGGCTTGGAGTGCAGATGTAGCCCAGGCGGCAGCAGAGCGGCGCGCCGGAGGGGGAGTGGATGCAGTAGCTGTCGTTGGGGCAGCATGCGGCGATGGTGCGGTTCGATGCGCGGCCTATGTGCAGTCATGCCCGTCAGTTAGGCTCATAGACGAGGGTCGCGGAAGGACAAGTGGCCCACATATATGTTTTCCCTCCGGTCAAAACGACTCCAGCCCGTTCACGTCGAGTTCGTTCGGACCGCCTCCGGCGCCGGCGAATATATCCCTCCCAGCCAACCATGCCCCCCACTTCGACCATGAGCGCCCCGCCGGTGCCTCCCCTGTAACTGGCTCCGGAACAATTGGTACTGTAAGAGGCAGGTCTGGCGCCTTCTCGAAGGGCTTTCGGCGGATGAAGTTTAACTGATCGTGATGCTCCTGGTAAAAGCCATGGTCACTCGGAGTCTGTCTCTACGGCGGCGGAGTTATAACCACTTGCAATTGGTCAATAGAGGCCTCTGAACTGTACTCCTCGACGATAGTGCGGGCAGGAACTACCGCATCCTCCGGATTCCGGAAATGGATGTCGACGTGGATGACAGACATTGGGAGTGGCTTAAGGGAATAAAGGCGCAGGCGATGATCGATATTGATAAAGGGCCTCGAGTACGACGCAAGAGCAGTACTTGAGGTGGAAGAGCGTCGTGGAAGTGGGGCATGTTGGGGGCCGAAAGAGGCACCGATTGCGATATGTAGTGGTACTATATACACTGGTGTACCCACTCGGAGGTTCATGTATTCCGCAAGTATTAATATCGCGACGCCCACACCTGAGGAATCAAAATGTAGAGAGCAGGAGGGGTCAGTAGTTGCGAGTGCAGAGTGCTCATTTTCGAATATACAATAGGAAAATCCAAACATGGGTGTAGGACGGCAGCTGCAGAACCGGACACGAAATATCAACACGAAGCAAGAGTTGAGAAGGAAAGAAATGGAAAGATAACGAAAGGAAAGTACTGGAGATGAGTGAGAGGTGAGCGGGGTGAGCGAACGACAAGACACAATCTCCATGCCCCGCCTTTCCGCAATCGCGCGACTGAGCCCCAGGCCATGGAGGTCGTCCATTATTCATGCTCACCAGAGTTAGTAGTGCCTAAGTTAGCACTGCTCTCCCGAAGCCTACAATTTTTCGGGAATCAACGTACCGGTACGACTTAAAAGCTACTGCACAGCTATATTTGCTTCTACATGCAGGCACTCGTTTTTGTGGACATAAATACCTATCGCTGGCCTATTGAATAGCTCGATTAAACTGTTAAAAACAGCATGGCAGGAGATCAGTTTCGGTAAATGTGTTCGGGGCCAGCCATCTTACCGGGCCACTCATGACTGGCCCAGGCCAGCCACTTCTTCCACACAAAAATGGATAGCCCGGGCCAGCCATGCTAATTGTGTCAGGGTCTACCCGCGAAGGGGATATCCACCCGCACTGGCCTGTAAAGCTGCGAGTGACAATTCGGTCTGATCAACCGATAGCTACAGTCTGGCAGTGAAACATGGGTTGGGCACGGATGTGTATCACAAGGAACGTCGGCATGGTCAGAGCGTAGCGACAGCCACCGGACGGACCTCTAGGAGCAAAGCCACCGAATGGACCTCCAGGAGCAGAGCCACTGAACGGACCTCCAGGAGCAGAGCCACCGGATGGGCCTCTAGATGAGGCGAGGCACTGGCTGAGGGATGCCTATAGATAGGACATCGTAATATCATAGCATAGAGAGACAATAGAAGGAAGGCACGCCGGATTGACTATAAGAAGGGCCAGCTAGAGCTGCCCTGTCGAAAGGTCAAGCACCAAGCGTTGTCCTAAGTTACACCCTCATATTTACTACATTATCGTAGAAACCGTAACAAATTGGGCCAGTGGCCCGCATTCCGAGATGAGTGGCCCGGGCCATCCATATTTGTGCTGACTGGCCTGGGCTTCTTCTGGTCAGAATTCCAAATAAATACGGGGCCTCTCCGGGCAGGCCAGACTAGTGGAATGTCTATGTCCAGTCACTTTCTGGCTGGACAGAAGCCGGGATAAGTGACGCTAAACTATACAAGCGACCGCTAATCTACTAGTACATACAACCCATACTCGGAGTGCAGAGATAAATTGAAATCACGAATTCTCGGTTTTTTTTTTTTTTTTTTTTCTTTTTTTTTAATATCATTACTCAACGAATCCCTGTAGAAAAATTGGAATGCCACAGTACATCTCACACTGCCCCCCCACCAACTACTGCTCGCTTCATCTTACCTCACACAACGCATAAGAACAACAAACAATAATGTGTTTTTTTTTTTTTTTTTTAAATATCATTACTCGCATGCCGCCCTATAACATGCCCGTGAGATCATTGCCGCTATGCCGGCTGCATATTTTGAAAAGCCTGAGAAGGGTGAAAGTTATGGGCTAAATTTGTTGAGAACCGCAGTCGGCTTAAACATCACTTGTCACTTCATTTAGATAGTACCGGTATTGGAGCATTTTTGCAATTACAGGGGCAGGTTACACTGTATTGCATTGACATGCTAAAGCATGATCGCGCCCTGCCTTGGCGAGCAGCTGCGCGCGGGGTCACGTGACACAAAAAAAAAAAAAATAGCATGATCGCAAGCTGCATCATGTCCTACTTATGAAGCTTCCGATTCTGCCAGAAATATGGGAAATGTTGCATGTATCACATGCTCAATTATTCTCCAATATGCTATTCGTTGTCACCCTTTTCTACGTACATTTATCTTCTTGAAGAGTCAATACCACTATTGCTGATTCATCCTTGTTGGCATCTTGACAAGTCAGCATTTTTTTTTTTTTTTTTTTTTATTTCACGTGACCCCGCTTGTAGCTGTTCACCATGGCAGGGCAACAAGTCAGCATGGGACCCTTATCAACAATGGACTATGACCACCGAGAGTTCAATATCTGCCCCACTGGTGACACCTAACCTTCTTCCTGATATTCAAGGCCAGCATAGCTTCGTTCAGACAGCATACAATCTCGAGAGCCATTTCGCTGCACAACCTTCTCATCCAGCAGCACATCAAGTTCGAGAGTTTCAATATACAGTCCAAGAGCTACAAAATCGTTGAAGAACTCCTAGTTTTCCAACCACTATTTTACCTTCTCCAAAACCAAGCTTCGGATACAGTTTCGAACAGTATCTGGCACATCGGCCTCACGTAATCCAAAACGCATTAATTCAGCTCGTGGGCCTACTGGGGCTGAGGTGGCTGAATTGGAATTAGCTAAACGTCGAGCTATTCAAGAGTGCGATGATATTGCTGACAATCACACTCAGAATGTTATTGTCCTGCACTCACGTAGAAAGGTGGATGAAGCACTGGAGTTAGCTGAAGAGATACCAGAGTACGATGATGCAGATGTTATTGTTCTGCACCCACGCAGGACCTTGGAATAAGTAGATCGATGTAGGCATGGGATGTAGACATAGGTGTAAATGCTAGTAGCTTAGCGGTCGCTTTAGATATATATAGTTTAGCGTCACTTATCCCGGCTTCTGTCCAGTCAGAAAGTGACTGGACAGAGACATTCCGCCAGACTAGCCTGCCCGGTTGCAGGGGTGTCTACCGGGGACTGTATCGTCTCTGCAGGGGACTGCAGAAGTCTTCAGATCCCGTGCCAGACTCAAGGAGTATGTATGTCATCTATAAAACCAATAGGTCTGCTTCTTGGTTCCTTTTTTATATCATTACTCGCATATCTCACTCGTACCTCTACCAATCCATTGCCCACGCAGCAGTATGGCTATAGTTCACCCTTCTCTTGCACAAATTGTGGAGGCTAGTACAATTGCATCCATGCCACCACTTCACCGACAAGCTCCTCTAACTGGTGAGCAGTTTGCATATGGTTTATTGAGAGCTCTACTACTGCATCTGCTACTTAGACTATGCGAGCATTTATCGATCTTACGCAAGCCGAAAGCTCAGCCGGCGTACTACTTAGCACTAGCGCCTACTCTAGCACCTGTGCCCGCACTAGTACTGCCCCGTGCACTGGCGCCACCACTACCATTTTATGACCCAGTAGTTGATGCAGGCTGTGATCTCCTCTTAAGGTCACTCGCAGATGCACAAGCATTTCAGCACTCTGTCCTCCGCAGACTCAGCACATATGCGCAATTACATCAGCGAATGGCAACGCAGCTAGCTCAGACAACAGTTTTTCCATAAGTGGCAACCCGATCTTCCTCAAGAGTTTGAACCTGCTGTTGCTGAACCTTCTTTAAGGTGGAAAAAAACAAAAGGCCCAGCAAGGCAGTGGGCATCGACCGGTGTGGAGCATGCAGAACGTCAGGCAAATCAGCGGGCCCAAGTCTTTTTTTTTTTTTTTTTTTATCTTTACTCGCTTGCCGCCCCTGTCGGCTATGGCGGGGTTAATTACATAGGAGAAGAATTTAGAAAAGGGAAATAACGTGTTGAGCTCCCTGATTAATGGAAAAGGAAGAGGAAAATTATGGATAAAGTATAAAGTAAAAGATAAAGTAAAACTGATGTTTAGGACCTGGCCCAATTGAGTAACTTTACTATTGTGCCCTCCCCTTCTTTGTCTCCCGGCTCCTTTGTCTCCGCCCTCCCTGGCCATTTTCTCTTCCAGACCCTGCATCTCTCCCATATGTGCGACGTCGTTTATTCTTCTTCCCCGCACCATCGGCACTCCGGGGAGTCGTCTTTTCCGATCCTGAACCTCCAGGACTTTAGCCCTTTCCCTCCTAGTAGACCTGCCAGGGTTCCTGTCAGGATCCCCAGTCGCTGGAGTGGCCAGTGCCTCAGACCTAGGCGGTTCCTTTCTTCGGCTCTCTGGGACCTGCCCTCCATCCGGATTCCGGCTTCCGTTACGACTTCTTTCTGGTATTGGATCATGGCGCCGATCTCGCCGCTCGTCTGCATTCTCGTTGCCCTGTACTCCGACGTGTGCTTTGACCCACATTATCGCTACGTCCAGCTCTCCCCGGTCTATTCTTGCCTCCCATGCTTCTCTTACCCTTCGTGCCGCTCCTCCGGGGGTGGGCCTACCTCCGGCTATGTGCGCGATGCTCAATATCATAGCCAATGAGTTATTACAGGAAACGCGACATGTAATTCTAGTGCAGACTTAGGGGAGGGTGCGTGCTGAGTCTGCACTAGAATTACAGTACATCTTACGTTTCCTGTGATAACCCATTAACTATGATATTACTTCTGACCTAGATCCGCTGATTTGCCTAACGTTCTACAAGCTCCACCCCAGTCGATGCACACTGCCTTACTGGGCCTTTGTTTTTTACCACTTTAAAAAAGGTTCAGCAACAGCAGGTGCAAACTCTTGATGAAGATCGGGTTGTCACTCATGGAGAAACTGTTGTCTGAGCTAGCTGCGTTGCCATTCGCTCAGAGTCTTCGGAAGTGCTGAAATGCTTGTTCATCTTGCATGTAGATAGCTTGATAAATTGAATAACATACCTCGCCTCTCACGCATATGCATAAGCCTGGCATGTGATCTGAAGGCCTGTGCACTCCCCTGTACTCCGTAGATACCGTACAGTCCCTTGCAGACATGGTACAGCCCCCTGTAGACACCCCTGCAACCGGACAGACTAGCCTGCCCCGTACATTGCATGACGGCAGTATGCATAGAACTGCGGCCGGTACCTTACCGTCAACCGTTGCCAACTACCTACCACAGAGGGGAGCTGCTGACGCAGCGCACGCATATGCATTCAGCTCCATCACAATGGCCAGCCCAGTCAATTGAGCATCAACATTTCACAAAACTCGGGCTGCAGATGGTTTTGGAATTTTACCTGACCTCTAGACAGGCATACTACTATTGTTATCATGATTGCTGACAGCAGCCTGCTATGGAGGTTCAAATGCGGTAATCTCCGTAGAACTCCTCTTCATCCAGTGCTTACTGCATCAACTAAACCTATGGTCACTTTGTTGATCAGAGGTTGTCAGTACGAAAGAAGACTCAAATCCAGGAGGTTGGTCGGCTTTCATTAAAACACCGCACAACTGTCAACTGCGCAACAGTTAGAATGAGGCATCCACTCCCTGTGCTGCAGCTAGGCTGTTATGCTTGATTCTAAAACAAGATCCTTAACCTCCCGCCGGAAATTTACGATTCAGGATTTCCAAGTAAGCAACAGGTGAGGCTGGTGGGAAATTTGGTGCGTGATCTTATCAATCCATGAGAAAATGCACTCTAAGCCCTTGGAACTGGAATCTACGAAACTGTACTCTACAGTAGCAGCCAAGCAAGTGAGCGATCGTTGCCAACAAACCTTCTCAGTCCTCCGTTCTGCACCCGAAGTGCAAGCCGCTTACTGCCGGGTGACTCGCTTTGCCGCCTCTACTGTGGACCGTCTCAAACAACCGATCGAGCGGTTGAAATATGCTGTTTTTTGAGATGCGAAGGATTTTTTTCTTATTTTTTTTTTTAAAAAAAACTCTTTCCTTTTTTTCTATCGTGTTCATCACTTCCTCTTGTGAGCGCTACCAGTACCGTATGGGTAACGATGTGCACACCGGTAACGTTGGGCACCTTGGCACCGGTTTTGCACCCTCCCCAACATCAAAATGTCAGGCATATCTCACAGAATATATTTCTAATATGTATGATGAATTAATTATAGACCATATTGACTGCGCTGATTCTGAATCTGAAGGGAAAAAAGTGAAAATGCTACTTCTACAGCATCTACAGTTGCCTCACCCCTCTACCTTATGAAATAACCTCCTCTGGCACCTACCAGCAAATACCAACTCACTGCAACGCTCTACCTGCTCATGCAATAGTAGGGATGGTAGCAATGGTACTACCAGTGTTATATTACAATACATGAGTAGTAACAGCTTGAGATCTGTAACATAGCACTGTATGTTCCTGTAGCAAGAAATTGTGCATAACTAAGAAATTGAGCATTTTCCGGATGTGACAACAAAAAATTCTTGTGAGTGCAAATAGCTCTCAAGGGGGCTCAAATTGAAGCCAGAGCATGGTAGAATATATGGAATTATCTTCCGCATATTCATTGAGCCAATCTTTAGGAGATGGGTAGTGACCTATTTAGTATATCGCAAATCCTATGCTAGACATACTCTGAGCTGCCGAGTGTCAATAATCCTGCCTGAGATCTTATTCATCTTGACATATATTCTATTACCTATTCTGAGGAAGTATAGCAAGTTTGGCGATGTCAAGGAGTCGCTATGACCGTAGAGTGAGCAGCCCGCATATATCAGATATGTCAGATATGTAGTATCACACACATACAATATGCAACAGTAATAATTGCACCATCATCATCATGTAGTGCTATACGAGCTGTACATAGTCTCGAAACAGGCACAAACTATAGGTATCTAGATTAATATCTAGAGTGTGGCTGTCATATCAATAGTTATGTAGGTACATATTAGTACTGCACTATTGTAGAGTACAACTGATGCGTAGATACTCCCTAAAGCTACAATATAATAATATATAGAAGAAGATATTTTATAACAGCTGCTAGTATGGGGTAATAGTTTTGGGTAGCTGAAAACTAGTCACGGTGTGGCATACCTAACTAACATAGGCCGGCTACTTACTCTATAGCCATGATGACCCCATGACATGGCCAAACATGACCAAACTACCTACGCTTCCTCAGAATAGGTAATAGAGTATATGTCAAAATAAATAAGATTTTAGGTTAGATCATTAACACTTGGCAGCTCAGAATATATCTAGCATAGGATTTGGGATATACCAAATAGGTCACTACCCATCTCCTAAAAATTGGCTCAATTATTATGTGAAAGATAATTCCATGTATTCTACCATGCTCTGGCTTCAATTTGAGCCCCCTTGAGAGCTATTTGCACTCACAGGAATTTTTTGTTGTCACATCCGGAAAATGCTCAATTTCTTAGTTATACACAATTTCTTGCTACAGGAGCATACAGTGCTATATAACAGATTTCAAGCTGTTACTACTCATGTATTGTAATATAGCACTTGTAGTACCATTGCTACCATTCCTACTATTGCATGAGTAGGTAGAGCGTTGCAGTGAGTTGGTATTTGCTAGTAGGTGCTAGAGGAGGTTATTTCATAAGGTAGAGGGGTGAGGCAACTGTAGATGCTGTAGAAGTAGCATTTTCACTTTTTTCCCTTCAGATTCAGAATCAGCGCAGTCAATATGGTCTATAATTAATTCATCATACATATTAGAAATATATTCTGTGAGATATGCCTGACATTTTGATGTTGGGGAGGGTGCAAAACCGGCGCCAAGGTGCCCAGCGTTACTGGTGTGCCTATACGGTACTGGTATGTTCCTTGTTGACTTAGAAACTGTTGTGATTTGGGTAAAGTAGACTCAGTAAACCGTCTTTTAAACGCACCCGAAGCGGCCCAGTCGGCCTCTAACCCGCATGGTTAACCGTATGTAAAGCATGAAGTCAAACTGCAAGCCTATGTCGTTGTCACCGACTTGTCCTACTTAAAGCAGCACTGGTAACATCATCGAGCACACTTTAATTCTGCCAAAACAGTGCGACCTGCATACTTAGCGACCTGCATACTTAGCGACCTGCATACTTAGCGACCTGCATACTTAGCGACCTGCATACTTAGCTGTATTAAATAAGCAAGCGCAGTTCAGAGGTTAATTGAGCCAAACCAAAGCTTAGTGGGTCTATTCGCAAAATATACGCTAAATCCGAGATACGAGCGTGGCTAGTCCATAGCGGAGTACTGTAGTTACACCAACGACATCACGATCAGAAATTCTGGCTTCTCTCAATGCAGCGGAAATATGAATGTTTTGCCGGAAAATAACTTTGCGGATGTATTTTGTTTTAAAGGCACTCACTAATCATCCGGTTTAGGCGTCACACACAAGAATAGACTTCAAAGTTTTTTTGTTTTTTTTAAATCACATAACCCCGCTTGTAGCACGTGGCCATGGCAGGGTATAGACTTCAAAGTGAAAGTAACCCTATCTGCTCTCCGCAAGTTCACTGAATGCATCACTTCGTAACATGACGCGGGTTAACTCTCGGTTGGTTTCTGGGCTCAGATCCCCAGCAATTATTGCACATTGCATACTTCCGCACTGCACTGCCAATCCAGCGAAGCGCCTGGATTGAAGACGGATCTTCTCTTGCAGCGTGCAATAGTTTGTGGAGAACTTGAGCATAGGTACATATATGTGGCTGCACATGCAAAGTGATACACATCAGCTACGTAACTAAACGATACTATAACCACGTATTCTCATGAGCAAAATGAGAGCACAAGGGGTTATCACAAGCTAGAGTACTACATAGATTACACAAGCACATTCTATTCGCTGGGCAGAACGTATTTACTTTTTGTCATTGACATTTTGTACAGGATGCGCATCTCATCGCGTTACATGTGTCTGCAGATGCATTGACATCACACAATCGCCTGGTACGACATGCCTCTTTCTTGAATGTCAGGTTGTCGCCGCATGCGGAGTGGGCTTGCCACATGCGGGTGTGGCTTGCAGTATAGCACTGAACGCTGAACTGGACAAAGCTCCCTGTTGACAAAGAGTATGCCTTTATCCAGAGCACCACACCTTACAGGCTTTGTTCGCAGAGGACAATGCACTGCAAAGTTGACAACCTCAAGCTATGCTCATTTGCTATGTTACTATTTCTTATACTATGTTATTATTTTGTATTTAGAGAGGGTACATTGCCCACAGTCTTGAGGAATAATTAAGAATCAAGTCGTTCGTCAAATATCAAGTTATTTTTAGTCTTAAGGGTGCAAATCAGAAGTAGCTATGAAGAAATCCAAATGTGCTAAAACAGCGTGATTGTTGCAAACATGTGCGAAGTGATAGAACAGCTCGTAATGCTGTTGGGAACACTGAACCCTACTCAAGATGCCGTCCCAAGCATATGTAAGTTTTAACTTTGATAGTATAGTGCAGCTGATTGGAACGTCACTTGTGATGTGCGGCGCTAAAAATGGATAGGTGACGATTGATTGAACGTAGGACCCGTTAAGTGGCACTTCAAAGTTAAGCCACAATAGTGCGCTTAATTTGCAGTCCCAAATTGCATGTGGACGCTTTCAATTTTCGCTTGGCTTTTCAATGAGTTGAGGGCGTCTGTGGCATACGCCGTCTCCGTCATGGAGCGAGAAACCCGTTGCCTTAACTGGCTAGTGCAAGCCCATGACAGCGCAAAGCCGGGTCCTCTGCAGTGTTGTTTTCTTTCCCACATCCTCCGACATTCCGTTTTTCCACCCCCTGCTTGTCCCACAGCCGGTAATGGATGGAAGATGTTAGAATATGCTACAGCGTTTCTTCGATTGGCCCCATACTGTACATTGGTAACCCAGCGCCGGCTATGGTTGAATTTCAATTGGGGCCTGACCTGCAAGCTCCCTTCATTAGCATGATATCCAGCTCCTCCAGGATGCAACCTCCAGGGTTAGGACTCCACAGCGCTGGTACAGGGTCCCAAAACCAAGCTAGCGTTGCACTAGTAGAATAACAGCGTTTTCTAAGTTCTATGTCACATGTATTTTTTTTCTCTTTTCTTCCGGGGGTCAAATGCAATGTGATTGAACCCCCAACAACGACCTCCGGTGCTGGATATTGGTACACAAACGTATTTGTGAGAATTAAAGCAGGTTGGTCCTACTCGGTACTACTTTCAGCCAGTTAGAGCTTGATCTCCCACTTTGTTACCCTTGGTCCTATCTCAGTCCCATTGGCTACCCTCGGCTAGGGCTTTTCCTCAGGGATGTAAGCAAGAGCAGAGACCAAGCCTGTCACAAGCCGGAATCAAAGCGAAGCTCCAAGAACCACATTGCCGGGACCTGTGACTTTGGCGCGATGTCCCAGGACCAACAGATTCAGTAAGTGTGTCTAAGCGTTCAATTGACCGGTAGAACAGAGCCAATGTGGTGGGACTGATATATTGCGTGAAATTCCACCTCCCAAGCTCCACTGGAAAGCGTCTTGGTACTTGAGATCCAAAACCATTCAACGAATTGGGCTAACCCTCAGTATTTCCAACTTTGTATAAAAACAAGAACAAGTTCGACTTAGGATATCATTTCAGTCTCGTGTTTACGAATTACAGAATTGGACTGAGTTGTTTCGAGAATACTAACCCACCTTAACACCTCAACAGTGGTGTCTCTGTCAATTTTTGGTGCTTCATCACCACCGTTATCCATAAGCCAAAAGCCACTTCTTAGCTAGCAGAAACTTTAATTGTCGCGATTGTCCAGTGGGCTAGTACAGTTTAAGTCCACCTCCATAAGAATTTATTGTGTTCACATTGGTCAATTCTCACCACAATTCAACCCTCTCCCGTACTTGTCATCAACATGGACGAACCCCTCCTATTTGCACAAAGTGTTCTTCTATCACAGCAAAATTTTGTAAACGGTGCTTCAGCCTCGTACTATGGCAACAGTCATGGCCCTGCAGCTCATCTGTTCATTGAGCCGGACCCAGAGGATGATTTTAGTTTGGTACGTGCACCTGATGAAACCCTTGGGTATTATATTTGCAAGTTGCTAAGAGAACGTTTTCGGAGTGTTAGATGTCGGTGGATTCAGATGATAGTAACAGCTATGTTACGTCGATAACACCAAGTGTCACAGACTATCAATACGAAAAGTTCGTATTTCCAGTTCGAGTTGGATTATGAAATGTACATAGAGAAGCTAACTTTAGGGGTGATGTAACTTCAGTGGCCGAAGATATCACTCATATCGAAAGGGCGAATATGTGCTACCAAACGACGAGAAAGAGCAAAATCGCCTAGATCTCGTAAGTTTCCCTATTTGGATCTACACCTTCCACTACTCAATAGCTATGCTCACCTCCGCCGCTTACAGTTCCACCACATATTCCGCATGCTCCTCAACGGCAGTCTCTTTGCTGCCCCTGTCGCTGACCGTCTCCGGCAACCTTTCTCCAGCGCCACGGGACGGCGCCCTCGGGTTTTGGATTTAGGAACCGGGACAGGTATTTGGGCTATAGATGTAGCGGACGAGTTCCCGAATACAGAAGTGGTGGCAAACGATTTGAGTCCAATACAACCTTCTAACGCGCCGTTCAATGTGAGGTTTGAGGTGGATGATATTGAAAGTAGGTTGAGCTTTTTTTTATTTTCGTATGGAGGGGATTTATGTCTTGCGGAGGACTTGGACCTGGCCTAGGCGACTACTTCGTTACGGGCCGCTAGCGTTCAATGACGTGATGCCCGCTCAGATACTGTATCTTGTATACATTGGCAAGCCAAGCCTTTCTAGATCCTGATATTTCTGGTTCTCAGAATCATTAGAACGCTTATATTTGTTCCCCCTTAGGTCCTTGGCCCTACTCATTATCAAAATCCTTCGACTTCATACATTGCCGGACGTTGGGCGGGTAAGCATTGTTCCCCCTTATCAATCACTATCAGTTGAGAAAGCTGATTGGGATGTTAATGATAGAGCAATATCAAATTGGCAGGCATTGTACCAGAACGCCTATAAGTAAGTCTAGACTCTATGAGCAAGAAGTTTTGCATTGATGTTGATTTACGTTGTTGATATAGTCATCTGACTCCCGGTGGCTGGTTCGAGGTCACAGAACGTACGTGTTCCTCCTTAATATTGTTCCATCTTTCCTCAGCTATCTCGACGATGTTAACCCTAGGACCAGTGCGCATGCGATTCGACTCCGACCTCCCCGGCTGCGAGAATTCTACCGCGCGCGAGATCACCTACCTCTACATCCGCGCTCTAGCTCTCATAGGCAAACAAGCCGAAGTCGCGCACCTCCACCGCAAATGGATGATTGACGCCGGCTTCGTCAACGTGACAGAGCGTCTTGCACGCATCCCCAGCTCCCCCTGGCCCAGAGACAAGAAGTTAAAGGAGCTGGGTTACTACCATATGCACAATCTAATTGACGCAATAGATTCGTATGGAATAGCACCACTAACCAGGATCTTGGGGATGGAAAGGGTCGCAGCGGAGGTGTTGTTGGCAGGGGCAAGGGCGGAGATTAGGAATAAAAAGAACCATTGGTATTCGGTTGTGTAAGTTCAACTCCCTCGGGTCCTTAACCCCGCAAACTGAATTGCCAATGGTACGTAGCTAACCAGATCCCTTTGCAGACATTTCGTTTTTGGTCAGAAGCCAGAAACATCCACCGGTAGCAGCACGAGATCCACAAGTGCTAGTTCAAGCACGTACTCGCTAAATTCCAATAACCCACATTCTTGATTTCACACTCATTACCCATAATCAATCCCTGAACATCGCCTCTGTCCCATTCCAGTTCCATCAATGGCAGATCTTACCATTTCTAATGGCAGCAACATCTCATATCCTCACATTGATCCGGCATTTTCTTTCTCATTTCATAGCGTCTTCAGTGTTTGGCATTGATTTGTATTTTCTCTTTTATTTCCTTTGCGCTGTCCGGTTGGTTCCTTTCTGTTATCTTGATTCCGCCAAGTTTAACTGCGTTCTATGCGAAAATGTATATAGAGGAGGGAAGTGTGTGACTGATGCTATGGTATACTATGAAGTTTTATGGGTGCATGGTTGTACAATATATGAAACGACAGGATGATAATATGATATGACAATGTACGCTAAGTCTAACTTCACATCTGTTCTCATCTCCGGTCATGTGGGTATTCTGATCTTCATACGTATGGTCAGAAAACCAGATGATTACATGTTCTATCCATGATGTATGTAGATACCATGTCAAGATCCGAACACCCCCGTAAAATTACTTCTAAGTAACGAAATAGTATGCTTGTAGTTCTTGCCCCATTATCCATAATGTGAGGCTTCTATATCTCCATGTACCGCACTAACTCAACTCAATTGGATCTCTCAAGGTGAAAGCCTAAAGTCTAAATGCAATCTCAAGTTCCGATATTGACAGGATGCAAAATTAAGTTGATCGAGCTTTTTGGGCATGCATATATACAGTCACATGGCAAAAGAAAGTGTACCCGAGTACACCTAAATTAGCATAATTTGATGTCTTAGTCCTGCATACGCGCTATTACCGCCACTACCACCAATAAGGAACTTCGAAACGGAGTTGAATTTTAAATTGGGGCAAAGAAAAATATGAAGATGACTCTTGAAGGAGATTAAAGGTCAATAAGAAATATACTGCCACCTATCTATAACTATATCTACATAAAAAAGAAATCCACCCTATTCATAAAGCCTCTCTAGTTCGTCTCTTCTGCCAAACATGCCATCTATCTAATTAAACATGCCACCTCGTCTACCAAAGGTATCGCCTCTAAAAAACTCCATTGAATGCTAAAAAAGATAGGAACAAAATATTAAGGTTAGCCGGCTTGCTAGTGGACCTAGTATTTGGTGTACCAACCTTCAGCCTTAATGACTGCAGCAAGTCGCTTAGGCATAGCCTTGTAGAGTGCACTGAGAAGTGAACTAGGAATATCTTTCCAAACAGCATTTAAGGCATCTTTTATAGCCGGAATATAGCACAACGTTGTGAGACATACGCGCTTATGTCCAAGACACGCGCTTGTATGTCTTAATCAAGTATACGCCAAGTTATTGACAGTTCTCATCAGCATAATATTCTGCTGCACGTTCAATAAAATGTATGGTAGGAGGCAAGGTAGCGAAGTGCAAGAGGCTTGGTATTCTGCACAGTAGAAGGCGAGGAAGCGAAGTGCAAGATGCGTGTATTGTGCACAGTAGAGGGCGAGGGTGGTATTCCGTATGATATGGGTAAGGGGGGATTTAAAAGAGCGAGGGAAAAGAAGAACAAAAAGGGCTGTTAAGTAAGAGAAATGTAGTGTTGCATAGTGTTGATTAAAGCCTCTGCAACCATATCAATCTCAGCGAAAATCTCAACGTTACGGTACTCGCTACCAGGCATAAAGTTTCGCACAAGCGTGACAGTTGGAGCGGTCTGTGTAGAAAGGATTTTTGCAGCCGGACGGACCCCTCGCACGGTCCTTGTAACCACGCACTTGTACGAAACGTTATGTTGGTACTAGTAGCGAGATAAGCCCCCTCAAAAAAAACGAGTTGTGTCTAAGTTATGTACTAGTACTCATTTAGTGATGCAGGTGGGGGCCGAGTTATAGGCTGTGCAAGCGGTCTGTGAGCAGATGAGGCTAAGGCCTGTACCTAGACTTTTGGAGCAAAATTGTATGGGAAATACCCGTCAGTAGCAATATCCATCCCCGATCCGGTAGACTTTTCTCGCACGGCCATAACAGCCCTATCTGCATCACTAAACGCCAGTGACGAGTACCGGCTATACATGATACAAAACAAGTCAAATTTACCTTCCCAGTGATAATCAATCACCATCATATTATACCCTACTATGAGGCCCCTCCAGCGCCCCCATGGGGCCGATGAAGATTGTCTTTAGATCCCCTAAACCGACACCAATCAAAAGTCCAAATCGACTTGTCACCACGACACCAAAGAAAGGAAGACGCCAGAAGCAAGAGAAAACGAAAAGAGAAGGGACAAAAATATAAAAATATAAAAACAACATATTAATCAAGTACAGTCAGACCTTGCTATAATGAATACCGTATTAACTCACATAAGAGCAAGAAAACAAACGCGCGCTAGTTGGGTCTTGGCAGGACTCAGGCGCCATTAATCACGCTAGCGCGCTGTTCGTGCAATCTTGACATTACGAAGCACGGCTAATCTCCAGCTTCTCTACGAATCTCCGTGGTGTTGAGGTTAGCATCGCGGTAATTCGGGGATCATTACGTGCCCGTGCGTGATACACGCGCACTGGCGCTGAGAATTTTGCCAAGACCGAACTAGCGCGCGTTTGTTTTCTTGCTCTTATGTGAGTTAATACGGTACATAAAATTCGGCCCTTTGTCTTCACTATAGCAAGGTTTTCAGTACAGAAAATTGTGGCAAATTAGTCATATAGTCTTGGCAGCTGAGTTCGATGAGTCTTGCTGAGCTTCGCTACTAATTAAGACTTACTAGTGATGGAAATAGCCACATTAAGATATCAATTCGAATGGGATAGTGGTGGTAGTGATGATTCGGAATGGAAATAGAAATGTAAGGAGCAGTGATAATGGGAGAAAAATATAAATCAAAAGTAAATCATTAGTATAGTGACCCGTAAAAGGTCTTGGGGATTAATAGGCTTGCATGATACACCCCCCAATATTGCCCAATCCCCGAGACTTTTTATGGGTCATTGTTGATTGACATCTGTGCTCAGAGCTCTAACAGTCGAGATATCTACTAGCCAGCGGCGACAATTGTACCAGCAATATACTCCAGAAGCAACAGACACTCACAACTTGGTTTAAACCAACCTCTAGTGCTTAGCGACATAGTTGCTGTTTTCTGGGCTGCTCAAGAATCACTGGTGCGCAGGAGGCAAGGCAGTAGCAGGGGGGTTTCTATGGATTTCATGAGTATCTTTTCATTATAGCAAGAACAATTTGTATGTAGATAGAAATAACTTCCTCTGGATTTTTTTTCATTACACTATTTGGTGTGATTTCATTATAGCAAGGTCAAATTGTGTGGGGATGGAAATCCGAGAGCGTGGTGTGTTCATTATAGCAAGGTCTGACTGTAGGTACCCACACACAGGGTCCATAACCGCCCCGCCTTATGCCACACCCGCCATAAGCTTCCTCCCCCGCTAAAATCGTGCACGTCCCTCACCCTGTCATGCATCCACCACCCACATAACCGAATTTGACCTCCCACACACACCACAGACACCACACACTCTACTTCTTTTCATCCTAGCTCTTGATATGTACCTGTACCGTGCAGAATATAAATTGAGGCCTTCACCCTTGCCGGCCCCTGCGGCATGTGCTCCCATGCATGCATCTGGACATGCATACCGTAACTCTTGCCTGGTACTTGATTTTCATGTTAACTTGGAGCGGGACTGGAACCAGGCCATACGTTTGTCTGACTTCGGTAATGGTTACAGGAGGTTGGGAATCCAGCTAAAGGAAAAATGTGTGTACGGTATTGTACTGTAACTGGTTGTACATGACTGCATGCTGCTACTAGGAGAGTGTACTCAGAACGATACTCAGAACCTATGGATTCCATAGATTGCGTGTCTTCTGCATTGAGGGTACTTCAGGTACAAGAATCGTCGACATCTCAAAAGTTTTGTTATAGAGACACCAAGCTCAGGGCTTGAGCGAAGTTGTTGCAATTGATTCGTCGGTTATAGTTGGTACTCTCATTTTCTCCAGTCACTATACATGGGGAATTCTGGAGTGCAGCACCGGGAATACAAAGAACTATGCGTTCATTCCTTGCACTTGATGTGGTACAAGACTTTGAAACATTTTACCGTAGTGACTATAATAAATGTCCCTCACTGTATCTAACATGTAAGGTTAATATTTTCAAACGCACACTTTACTTCGGTGCCTGGACACGATCAATTACTTTCAGAATAGTGGAGCGAGTTAACAAAAATCAACAATCAAATACGTTTCTCACCTTTTCGTACCCTGACCTTTTGTACTTGAGTGCACCGCACAATTGTGTTGACCTCCTAATTGCGTAACACGTATGCACAATCGCTTCCAAGCGCCGATCCGCCGAATTCCGCGCTATGACCGCGACTATGCTTTCGCTCCGAGAAACATATGAAGTATTTACACTGACTAGTAACTCAAGTAACTACTAGTCTAGTACATTGAGTCGTCACTACTACATTCACAATAGCAACCTTGTCTTTACATAAACATAGCCTTCATCCACAACCGCCAAAAGCTGCCCATCAAACACTTGCTGACACCGTTGCATATTTCACCCACTCAACTTATTATGAATCATCCCATTCTCAACTCCATTCCAACCGATTGCAAAACCCTGGCCTCTCATCCCAAACCTAACCCCACCGTAGTTCCCGCATTATGTAGATCCTAATCGCAATCCCAAACTCCAAAACAGAGACAAAACAAACTTGAATCCTAACTTATTATCACGAATAGTTTACCTCGATTGTTCCTCGAGCTAACGAGTCCAATTTCCATATCGCCAATCCGCTATCCTAACCCCCCACCAGGTCCATACCCCAGAGAGTGAATCATGTATTGTAATCAGTAGTCAGAGGCGCAGGAAGAAGCTAAACCGAGAAAGCTGTTAGTGAGAAAAGTAAGACAGTAAAGAAATATTGGAACAAATAGGAATTTGAGGTCATCGACTGGTTGTTAGGATCATAGATATTCATCCTACACTACGAGGTTTCATAGTTGGGCAAAAGAAGGCTTAACAGTAGTTGCAAAACCCGAGCGTCAAAATATGCATGTGAAATCCGGTCATGTCAACAGTCCGGGTACATTTGTCCTTACATTTCGATCCTTGCAACGAGTTCCGTTCTTTTCTTTTTTCTTCTAGCCGCCTGGTGAATTATGCCTTGTCAACGCTTCTCTTCTTCAAACGAATCCAGAAATCTGTGTGAATTGCAACTCCCATATTTCGGTAGACACAAGGTCTCTTGGGGTTCACGATTTCTGGCTCAAAAAGCCGGAAGAACTATATGAAACATGTTAGCTTTGAGTAACTCATTCCTTGACAGCGGGTAGAACGCTAGAAAAGTGCGACAGCTGGTTGCTGTGTTACACTGCGGAATAGCGTCACATACCTGCACTAAACCCTTGTAAAGCTCCATCAGAGCAATGCTCTTCCCAAGGCAGCTCCTGTCGCCATAGCCAAACTGGAAGTCGTATTTATCCATTTGCTTGGTTTTCGCTGGATCTTCTAGCCATCGTTCTGGTCTGTATCGCTCTGCATCCTCCCCATAAATCTCCTTGCTTCTGTGCACAATCCATGGATTCGCAGCTACTTCCGCCCCTGCAGGGACATACTTTTCACACAGGACTGTGCCTCCTTCTGGAACTAGTCTGGGCAGAAGCACGGGGGCGGACGGGGAAAGTCTCATGGTCTCTCGTAGACAGGCCGAGAAGTAAGGAAGCCGCTTGGCTTCATCAAAGCTCACAACCGGAGAAGAGAGCAGATTTTTGTCAACAGCAGCATTGATCTCCTCCATCAGTGTCTGGTAGACTCCAGGTGTGGTCATGACGTAGAGAAGGCATGCTCGGAAAGCTGATGCTGGAGTATCGGAGCCAGCAAGCAAGACGATGAGAGTCTCAGCTTTGATTTGATCGATGGACATCGCTGGCAAGCCATCAGGAGTTCGTTGGTCAAGTAGACTATAAAATTTTAATCGTGATCGATCATAATATGTTATCAATCGTCAATGGAACTAACTTACTTTTGGAGTAAATCCTGACGATCAGGGCTGCTACCAGATGCCAACCTTTGTTCGATAAGTCGATCTCGGAACTAGAATATTATATTAGAGGATGACCACTAACAGGTATTGTTTCCTTGATACTTACAGCCATAACAGGTCCCAGGCCATACTTGTCAGTAGGCTTTGAGGTTACACAATCCCAGCCAACTACCATCTTCGTCAAGATTGGAAGTCTGGCCAAGGACCCAATGGCGGGAAGTGCATAGTGGAAACACTTTATTAGCCCGCCCACATCTGTTGCCCTCCGCACAAAACCCATTGATTCACCAAACCCAAGCTCAGTGATAACGTCGTACGCAAGAAATCTGCCATGTTCAGAATTAGAGCGTCAATCGAACGAATCGTGTAGGGGCAGGTATGTAGAACTTACTGTGACCACATGGAGAAGTCCAGCACGTTTCCCGTATCTGCAAACAACCTTCCAAGTTGGGCTGTCCACTCAACGATCCGCTCGCTGACCAAGTTCTCCATTCCTTTGGTTGCCCGCAAGCCATACTGTAATATTCACGCTAGTTAGCATCTTCTATATGATGAGAGGTTAAAAGGGATATAACGTACAGCCGCGGCCAATCTCTTTCGAACATGGTAATGCTCTTGATGAGCTCTCACGTTAAACACAGACTCTGGGCCTTTGCCTAATGTTCCTGTAATATAAAAGTCTGTCTTATCCGCTTTCCGTTGGCTATGAAAGGAACTGTTAGTGTCACAGATACCACTGCATTTCACGACCTCATATTGACATAGCGAGTGTTTACTTACTATATGACTGGAAGCATCCGTGGGTCGCTGACGACAAGCAGGTTTGGAGCAATCCTAACTATGGGACCTGTCCCATCATTCTCAGCTCAAATAATTTCAAAGATGAAAACCTCAGTACACTTACCGTATTTTTTGTGATAGTCGAATTCCATCTCCTGGCTTTTCCCAGTGAGAATCATCAGGGAACAGTAGAGATTTGAGACACTTGCCCAAAAGGGACCCGGGAATTTTGATAATGGATGAAAATATCTATTTCTTATAATGTGGCCGATTAATCCAAGCCACATCAATACTACAATCACAAACGCTATATGATTTTTGAGGAGAGCCCGAGTATCTGAAATGAGGAGCATCATGTCTTGTCCATGGACGGCCACGGGCACCCTAGAGGGAAGCGCACTTTCAGTATGGTATGGTAAAAGGGTTAGCATATTGAGAGGAGTTGCCGCAATCCAATTGTGATTGAGAACTGCTCACACAAGATATGAAGCAAAAGTGGTCAGATCCTGAAGGATCTATAAGCTTTATAGCTTTGCCATTACAAGGGCTACCACATTTAACGTTCTAAACACTTCAATGCTCTGGCACTCCAAATCATGTAGTTATCGCGCTAGACATGTAGTTATCGCGCTAGATCGTGAACAGTTGTTGAGCATGACTTCGCTTAGTGTCCTCACCGCCTAGTGTCTCGCCGCCTAGTGTCATCAGGCTTACCTTCCCCCTTATTTGGGCAATTTATTGCGTCCACTCAAACGCTGTATTCACCTGTGAAATCGCACCATTGAATGACCATACTGTGGAACGCATGCACCTAATCGCTGCAGCGAAAACGTTGCAACCCCAGGGTTCTGGGCCCAGTGATAGAAGCGCTCTTTCATGCATGTTATGTAAAGTACATCTCTGCTCATCTCAGGGCTGCCACCGAGATGTCCGTCATTACTTTTATGTATGCTTCATGTGCGTGCCTCTTTTAGACTATTTGGGTAACCTACTATAGGCATGACTGCATCACTGATGGGATCCATATATCTTCCTCTCGTTACCTGGGCTTACTTCTCAGTTCAACGAGTAGAAGGTGCAGCGATCATAACTCTATCGGGGCAACTGGGATATCAATTAGTCTGCGGTAGTGGGTTTCCGACATTGACCTAGCTACCTTCTCTTTGTACTCCTAATACACCTGAAGACCATTGTAACTCTCCCGTAAGATCTCAAGCCTCCCGTCGAGAAAGAAGTGTCGTATGAGTAGAACTCTTCGAGACCTAGCCTGTGATTGCATCGAGTAGTGGTAATGAGCGGCCGGTATCCGTATCTGACTCCATTTGGTCATGTGCTTGGTCGCGAACTGTGCTCTAGGCATGCATTCAAGTGGAGCAAGCAAGTGCATGGAAGGGAGTCGACTTGCACTTCGCTTCCTCAACCCCCTATGTTTGCGTCAGAATGGCCATAGCTATTCCGCTTCTTGGAGCGGTTTGAAGCCTAATCGTGCATTCTGCGACATTCATCCTTTCCTCAATACACCACACATTGTTGAGCTCCGCACCCTGTGTAGAGGTTTCCTAACCCGATATGATACTATGATTCCGTCACATACATATGCGTGTGAAATGCTGACCGACCCGACCCGCCTTTCAACTTCCCCACATAACCGCATGCTGACGTGTCAAATTGCTCTTGCAAACCACATTCGTTGTCCTCAATCCCTTTCCGAATCTTTGTTAACCCCACGACGGGAATGGTTCCAGTAGATTGGAGATCTTCTGTAACCGTTGGGACTGCTGCTGCCATGGTACCGGTACGGCCAACAGGGCCCGTTCAGGCGATTGCGGACGTCGGAAAGCTCGTTCTAATCTGAATGCAGGTCTTTCCTTCAGCACGCAATTTTGCTTTCTTGCTGTGCTTAATCGTGTACATAAGATTGTAATTGAAAGGAAATCCAGAACCAGAACGGTGTACACGCGTCGCATCATTAGCGCAATACGCTGTGTGTCGAAGCTCTTCGGCAGTCATTGACTTAGACGCAGACTTTAGCGCTAGGGTTAATATTCTTCAGCAGGAGCGCGGCAAAGATTGCTACCCAAGGATCCACCCATCCTAATAGAGGCATAGCTTGCAAGGAATGTCGCTGCGGCGGTGCAACAGAAATTAGACGCGATTTTCGGACTCCACCCATCAGTTGAATGCTGGTTTTGCAAGGAGGTACCGATTAGGTGGGTGGGAACGGGAGGCTTGCCTACGTACAGCCGTGAAACCAGGTACTAGCTGTAATTAATTTCAGTAAGGTTCAAACGGGTCGGGCCGGCTTCATAGTACTTCTTGAAGTGCTTCGATACATTAAGTACTTATGTTGCGTGAGGCTCTTTCTGCAGACAAAGCCAAGTCGAAAGTATGATTACTTGAGCCCCAAATCAGTTCTAGTGCTTAATATGATGGCCTGATTTGTCCAACCCTTTCCTGTCTAATCACTGGCTCAGCGGGATACAAATCCTGCATGAAGAGAGCACAGAAAATCATTCTGGAGTACCAATGTGATGGTTTTCTCGCAAGATCCGCACATGTGATATATGCAACGGGGAGCACAAACATGGATGTACTGTATAAGAGGCATGCATCTCAGTTGTTGCTCCAAGCGTTGTCGGAATTATTGGTCTGTCCTCTACTGGGTAGTTAACAGGATTGGCGCGATGAAATCCCTCTTGGTAAGAACAAAAAAAAGACGGTTTTGCTCACGCCAACACCGTCCATCCATCGCGACCTAACAAGAAGTGTCGCGGTTTCTGTTTGCAAAGCAGGATAGGGGCTCAACTTCGTTTCTTGGGCTACTCAAGAATGCCAGTGGGTAGAAACTTTCCCGTCCTTGGTACTCCCTCTGGTGTTTGTTGGCAAGGCTATCATCAGCGCCTGCGAAGATGAGAAAAGTCGACAGGTCTAGTTCAGGCACAGGCGCACTAGATACTGTTGGCCTTGGAGCTCACCTAACGGTTGATAGCACACGTCGGGTAATATGATTACCCCTCTTATTTCTTCCGGGCGCGCTTGTGAGTCGGTCAAAGTGAGGGGCTCTGGTGTTTACTGTTCTGGTCAAGCATGAACGCTGCTCGTGCCCTGCCTTGGCGAACAGCTGCATGCGGGGTCATGTGATAAAAAAAAAAAAAAAAAAAAAAAGAAAAAAAGGCTGCTCGTCTTTGTCATGGACGAAATAGTTGATGTGTTCTTGAGGCGGGTGGTTACCAAGCCACCCTGGTCATCTGTTTCACCTATCACTGCAATGTCTTGAACAAACTCCTAAGCGTAGCCACAAGAGCCTTCTGTGTCAAGAATTTGATACTCACTCTTTTCGCACAGAAACAAATGATTTCAAAACATGAATCATTGAAATTCGGTGCCTTCGAATTGCTCAAATCATTTGATAGATTGCGGTATCCAACCGCATATAGGGGAGTATAGACTACCCAATGAGAAGGCGAATGCTGCAATCCACACGGAAACATATTTCTGAACTTTGTGAACGTGATCTATATTTATGGAAATTTTTCTGTTCAACTTTGATAAAGAGAACTAGCCTACCTCCTGTGTATCTCACACCTCCTCTCCAGGAAATTTAAATTGCTTGGCTATAATTGGTAATGATTGGAATAGCTTGATTTTCTTCAGAAGCACAGCCAAGCAGCAAATCACAAGAGCACTGTATTCGTCGCTGCCCACAATTCTATGCGGACCAACTTGGGACCTTTTAATTGTTGCATAGTAAGGACTAAACATGCATCATCTGGCATTTTGGAGCTTGATGTTACGCTCATGGGCCCAACAACATAGCTCCAGTGCCCTCATGGTTCTGTTCAACGCATAACGCTAAGTTAAACGAGGGGTCAGCCGTGCGGAAAATATTGACCCTGCTGACAAGGATTTTTGCAAGCGTAGGCGCGCACGGTCCCATGATGTAGTACATACCTATCACGGCGGCAAGGTTAGCGTACGTTAAGCGCACATGATGACTGCCTTCCTGCACGTGTCTGTGGCCTATGGGTGGAGGTCATGGCAACCAGAATGTTGCCCGGAGTTGGCCTTGGGTATCTGGTATTCCTAGCTTTCTTTTGTGATATCCTCTAGATTTCGATATGTTCTTATCTTGCTCTTCAAAACTTGAGTGATGAGTGTTCCTTCAAGTTGCACTAGCACAGAATCCAAGCAACCTTGCCGTTTGTAGTCTCTACAATCCTTGTAGATTCTGAGTTTCGTCACTTACTGTCCACAAGTGCTGAAGCTCAACCTGCCGTTGTTCGATAATGCATATCACCAATGATATAACGCTGAGTAACCAGGACAGGTGGAATTTCCCGGGCATAAGTGCGCATGATATGCATTAACCAGTCCAGAAATGCTATAATGCAGAAAAGCTAGTCCGGTACCACGGGAAAACTGCCAAGATGGGTATGAATTACTTGTGCTGGCCCTTCCCAAAGAGAATCGACACTTCAAGCGGGGTTGGCAGACATGCAATGCTGCCGGCCTACATCTCTGCGTTCTGACCATGGTTCGCTTATAGAATTGCGACATGAAGCTCATGTACACTTCATTTAGCGCTAATGGTGGACATCCGCGTGTGATAGCACTGTGCCATGCGGCAAAGAGAAGAACCGTGCGGGGGGGATAATACCAGACGCGGGCCGAGTGCCCCACATGCAGTCCGATTGCGGATCTTGGACAAGGAACTTGGGCTATTTACATTACGGATCCAGCCACCCTTCACCTTAGCTTCTAGCACGTTGCCCGATGACTTGGACATGCAGGTAGGCCAGTGTCCCATGATTAGTGAATCGAGACCGTAAGTGCGTTTCAGTAACGTAATGCATTGCGGATGCCAAACACAATGATGAAGGTCTTTCGGGGAGAGCCTACAGACGAGCCTCTCAGACGAATCCTCGGCTACTGGATAACTTCTGATAGTGGATCTGCGCTGTATGAATCAATGACGTGAGGTCCCAATAAATTAATATTCACATGTTTCAGCTTCTAATATATAGATAGATGTATAAAAAGCGACACTGAGAGGACTGTTGGTGGGAGGAGACCGAGAATCTGGAAGTTTCAGATAGGAAGGCAGATGGTCCCGAATGCCGATGGTGTGGAGAGGAGAGGAAACAGAGCGCGACATTTAGGATAGATGGGAGGTGTGTAGGAATAGATTGCCGGGAGGGCTATAGGCGATAAGAGAATCTCCAGGAGGGAAGGAAGATGAACCAGATCCATTGGTGGAATTGATGCTATGGGTGCAACGATGACGAGGGGGCCTAATGTCCCGCAGCGGCGGAATTCTGTTATGTATTATTAGTGTTTGAAACAATGGATTCGCTCTACTGTTGTTTATTTCTATTATCTCCTCTATATTCAAAGCTCATAGGGTATTTTTTTTCCTTTTTTTAATATCATCACTCGCATTCCGCCTTAGAGGCTATGGCGGGGTACAAAACACATAGGAGATAACTAACTAAATAATGCTAAAATCACAAAAACACGGTAACCACGTTCCCGTCACTAGATATAAAGGGAAAATGGAAAATCATCGCTCCACCCACTCCATCAACTCAACAAAGGGGTCTTCGCTTCCGCGCTCTTTCGCCTTCGGGTGTACATTCACCGCTTCCACTCCCCCAGGCCACTTCTGCCTCCAGACTCTGCATTCTGCCCAGATGTGTTCTGCAAGCCCATAGGGTAGTATACAAGTAATGATATGTATATATGAACATCTACATTTATTCATTGACCCATCATTTACATGCATTAGCACTTTTTGTCCCTACACAAGCTATCCGCTTAATCCATATAGCGTTAGAGGATATGAGGCAATATTGGATAGTTATTGTGGTCCCGTTGACATCCAGTATGAGAGGCTCGACTGTAGCGGTTGGCTCGTGCAGTTGCAATCTAGGACCAAGGAAATTCTAACAAGGAAACGCAGTGAACTATCAAACGCAAGGCGCCATGTTGCGGTTGGCAAAAAGTTGCTGGTCGCTAATGCTTTAAGCTAGGGCATTGCTGTGTAAGTGCAGGACTCTGAAGTCTCAGAATTATGTGTAAGTGTGGAAATTTTCTATACAACATTTAACTTTGGAAATCAAATCCTCCAACATTTAAAGGAAGGTCAAAAGGACGGTGGCATAATGTAAGGTATCCTTTACAACTGAGTCGAAATAAAAGCAGAGGAAGAGGAGGAAAAGGAAGAAGCGAAGCAGATCCGCTGCATTCCTTTTGGTAGCGACCAACTTCTGCTGCTGGAGGTAGCAATCCAACAACCGATAATAAGCCCTCCACGTATTGTGCCGTGACAAGATAAAGGTATTGTGTCGCTGTTCCGGACCACTCATTACGCGGGCCAGTCACCAATGACCTAGGACAGTAAGACGGCCACTGGGAACGTCCATATTAGCTCCTTAGCTCTAGCATACGGGGCAGTTTTCTTCCCCAGTGGGCGAAGAAAATTTCCCTTATCAAAGTATATATCGGTGGAGCACTCCTCAAGAAGCAGCCTTTCTGTGCCATAGACTGGTAGTCTGTATGCGGCGTTATGTGAACGAAAAAAAAAAAAAAAGAAAAAAAAAAGAAAAGAAGCAGCTTTGTAGGACGATCTGTTCGCATTCTTAAAGAGTTGCCCAGTGGCCCGCAACTGAGTGGCCCATAACATCTTGCCGCACGTTCGCATCTAGTGCAAGACAGAATTTACGACTCAGTGTAAATCTGCAAAAGCCTAGGGCACGAGGTTACAGGGAACGCATCTCAGTCTCAATATTCAAGATACACATGCACTGGGAAGGGGAAATGGATTAAAATTTATTCGGTACCCCAGGGTATCGACATGGCATTCGAGCTGGAGAGGCAATCGCATGCAGAGAGTTCGACAGGAAGTCGCCCTCTGCACTGCAGTGCTCTAAACCAACAAACCCTATTAGCTGAAGCAATTGATATCTAGTGAAAGAAATCATTGGTAAGAAGATATATAGAAAGCTTAGATCTTACCATCCAAACGAAAGAATAGGAAGAATAAAATAAAAGCTGGCAAAAGTTAGTTACTATTCAGTAAAAAAGCCGCCAGAAGTATCCCCACTGCCTACCATTTCCATGTTGAATTGACCGCTTATATGTTTGAAGTACTAAGTACACCTGAACTGTTGCATCAATGTATCCGGTTGGCAGACCAGTAAGGATTGGCATAATATGTAATCCGACCAAAATGGCCAAGTTACTTCATCATCATCATGGGGCTTTTTCTTTTTTTTAAAGAAAAACTCCTTGCTTACCGCTGTTCGCTAAGGCAGGCCAGGATGGGGCTTACAAACATCAGCTTAGGCCAAATGCTGCTTCATGTGCACTTTTGAAGTCTGCGCCCATCTGAGAAAATCCAGGATTGCTGTTCTGCCAATGGGCGGACCAATCCACCATATTGCCGAACAGCCGAATACTTGTAGTCGAAATGCTGTGATTGTGCAGCCCTTCACCAATGTGGCACAGATCCTAACCATTCACCAAGATGATAAACCTCAACCCTTCTCGCGATGTGGCATATGGCCGATTAATTCACAGATATAATTTATCTATTGACACAATACTACATACAGGCGATGACTTCACCGCACCTATGGTGTCACATAGTCTAACAGAATTCTCACTAATCACATCAATTTGGGAAGCAGGAATTGCCAACAGGCTCAGCAGTCAATATAAATCCTTGAGAGCGAAGCATAATTTTTTATTCTTGTATTATTGTTTTTTTATTGCGGCGAATGAGTGAAGTATGAAGCCTATGTGACGAACCTGACACTATCAATCAACCTATCCAACTATGGGCACACTGATATTACTGTATCCTTTGAGTGATCTACAAATGAACGCTGAAATGTTCGGTTCTGCGCCGCATTGGTGAATGAGTTCAGTCGTCTAGCAATTCGAACCATTCGACAATATTGATCGGTAAGTCGACACATTGGTCAATGGTATTCGTATGAGTCAGAATTCACACCTTTCTCCTGCTCACTTATCTTATATGATGCTAAATATCTAATTTCTATTTTTCTTTTCTCTTTCAGTGTTCAATGCGAACGTGTAGAACGTGTAGCCTTGCTGGGCTATATTGGTGCCGGAAGACATATCCGCCCACCAAAATTTTCCACCTCAATCAGCTCCACCGAATGAACTCCGATTTTAATGATTAAATGATTATATCATAGATTTGTTGCTTTTCGAGTGCTGAGCAAAATCTATGATTTCCATTTTTTATTTGAGAAACGATTGGTGCAGCGGGCTTTTTTGAGCCCTATGTTACATATATGGGGCAAAACTGCCAAGCAGACAATGCCAAAGGTAAACGGCCTGCGAAGTAGCCCCCGGAACAACCTCCGGAACGACCTCCAGAACAACCTCTGAACAGCCCCTCCGGAACAGCATCCGCGAAAGCTTCCAGAGAAGCCTCTGGAACAGGATACAGAAGAGCACTGCAATAGCAGTGAAAACAAGCAGTAGTGACCTACCTCCAGTTGCAGTACTCTCATCTGCACTTTATTACGACTTCAAGATTTGTGGCTGATGCATATGTGAAGCTCTCAAAACTGCATTTATCAATGATGTCAGTGCATGCTGATTTCAGTATCTTCATTATGTTCTTATTGATAAAAACGTGCTTGGGCTATTTGGTATGCGAATACCTCAATGTGGGCCACAATGACCGCTGTTTTCTGGGGGGTTAACTCAGCACCTACTAGAATATTAGTATCTTACTAAGTATGATAATTGAGTCTTCACCCAGACCTTTTGTGCCTGCCGTCCTTGTATATACTACCTCGTTCTTGAATTTATTCTGCTGCTGTATGATAGGGTATCTCCAGAATTGCGGAGAAGACCCAAATTCATTGTCAGCTGTCCGGATACTTCTGACATAATAAAAAATTGGACGCTATCATGAAATTTGGACTGGTCTCAAGGAGCCAACCATACAAAAATATGCTAGTTTATACGAACGATGCAGTATTATGTGAAGAATACCTATCCCTGATAATTATAGTCATCCTTAGCTTCTATACAGTGAACCATAATCCCAGGAAGAGTAGAGGTGTGCCGATTGATCCCATCCACAGTAGTCTCATTCCACAACCCATGATTTTTTTTTCCGAGCACCTCAAGATTCTTTTCTTTATAAGACCAGATTTTTCTCAATAGAATTAAAACTAGAGAGTTTGGAGCAAGAACGAGGGTGTAGATATCTGACTTCCTGGTATCCTGATGCTCTTCATGATGTATGCACCTGATTCACGAAACGCATACGCCTATTTTAAGAGGGACGGCGAGTTTGCCATACTAGTAGCAAAGCCTCTTGGCAATCACATGGTTTTGGAGCCTGCCCAAGCCATATCCTGCCACAGATATTCTTCACCGCCCATTTATTCCTCACATTGTATGTCAGTCATCCGCTCCACAATCCTCGCCCCATCGGGCACAAGATCCTTCGGAAGGGAGGATGCGGTGTCCAGGTGTCCTGAGCATTCAGTGTAAGTAGAAGATTATGTTTTACCCTGATGGCGCAGTAAGCGGGGTTATGTGATTTTTTTTTAAAAAAAAAAAAAAAAGATTATGTTTTGGTAAGTGAATATAGCTAGGTGACTCAGAGACACTGAGTGGTTGGTAAGACTGAGAGGTTTGTGAGGGTGAGTGCGGGAGGTCCATGCCGATCCTTCAGGATGCGATGACATTCTTCAGTCGTAGAGTCGGGGCAGTCCGTTAATTAGCGGTCCCTTAGTGCCAGTTACAGTATGATATCGCCAGACGACCACTTTCCCGGCTAGAAAGCATCTAGTCCAACCGCTCTCCCACCGTGCCTCGCACTTCTCCCACTAATACTAGTAGGTATGGAGAGGGCTGCTGTATGGAGGTTCGATGTGGTAGAACACAGCTTGCCACCCATCATCTATTTTTGCATAATTAGTGTGCGCCACATGCAATCATCTTACCTCATTTGGAAATACCTGTTCCCGACCGGTACCGGAGAGGTGTACTTTTTTTTTGTGTTGGGTGGGGGGGGCACGTAACCCCGCATACAGCGTTACCAGGGATAAAAACGTAGCTGTCCGGAGATATTACTGACACACAGAAACTTGCATGCATATTGCATAAGGCGGGTGTGGCGTGCGAGACATGCGAATAAGATTGCTTTTTTTTTTTTTTTTTTTTTTTTTTTTTTATTTCATTACTCGCATACCGCCTTGTAGGCTACGGCGGGAGTGTAGATACATGCAAAATAATAAACGGAAAATAAACAGCATATAAAATCATAAAGTGAAAGGAAGAAGTGAGACTATGTCCGGTTACTCCGCCGCCCAGTCCATCACCTCCGCCAACGTTATGTCTCCCCCCTCCTTATCTCTTGACAGCTCCCTTAACCCCCGCCTCTCCTCTCGGTAGTCTTTTCTTCCACACTTCACACCTACTCATGATGTGCTCAAAATTTTCGAAGTCTCTTCCGCACCATCTGCATTCGGGAGACGTCTCCTTCCCTATTTGGTATCTCCACTGTCGTAGTCCCTTGTTTCCCAGAATTCCTGCGAGAGTGGATACCCTCCTCCTGCTCCCCAAATACTCCAGTGGTCTGTATGACAACTTCAGTCTCTTCCTCTCTTCGGCTCTCCACTCTTTGAATTGCTGTCTAATACCCGCCTCAGTCACTGTCTCGTCCTGGTATTGCATTGCTGTAGCAACCTTCGCCGCCATAAGATTGCTTGACTGGTCAACCGCAGAACTACATAGAACATCTCTCCACTGTACCGACGAGGAAATCTACGAATCCATAGAAAGTAACCTTTCCTTCTCACGGAATAACTAGTCAATCCTGGCAATCGCGTCCTATCGCCCCAACTCTGCTCTTTCGACTCCCCTACAATGTGTGGCTCTTTGATGTAAATACTAGTATCCAGTGAATACTTAGAGTTCAAGCTGTCCTATTCACGTGGGAAGGCGATCGCGCGACGGTGTGCAGAGAACTGGTCTAAAAGCGTAAGAGCACCTTTTATCATTTCAGCGTAGTGCAAACATTTACTACATGACACATATATACGTAGATCTGGACGACGGCTATGATACATTAGAGATGTCTTCCGGAATAAGTAAGTACAAGCAAGGGCAAGCTTGATGCGTGGAGATAGGGACGTGTGGATTTTCATGGGTATATATGTGATATTCTGTATAGTAGTGTACAACCAAGCATTTCTTGTTTCGCACCCGCACTCTCGCATCAGTAGTCGTACGTTCGTTTCGCCGGCTCTCATCACTCCAGCCCATCAAAATGCGGTAATGCCCTGCCATGGTGAACAGGGGTTATGTGAGATAATGAAAAAAAAAAAAAAAGCGGTAATGGATACTAACTGCCTGCTTACAATGGTTACGTAGGTTAATGGTTCCATTGGTTTCACATGCAGTTGTAGATTTGTTTACATATTGTTTTATTTTAACCTCGATTTCATTGTGAAATGAATTTCACAGAACTATATTGGGGTGCAGGAAAGAAATATGCTCGTGAGAACTTCTTCGTCTTATGCAGGCATATAACATCAATATGGTACAGAGGCCTTCAAAAATCATGTATATACATAAGAGTCACAGGTGCGTGCGAGGGGGAACCCTTTGATGACTAATCCAATTGTATGGCGCTTGGCACGTAGCACTTCCTAAGAAAGTAAAAAAAATTTGAACCCTTTCAGTGTTACAACGAATAAAGATTCTGCTATGAAAATATCATAGAATGATAGAGCGTCTCAAATAGTATAGAAATTTGATATTTCTACCTTAGTCCATATCAGGTTGTGGTGCTGATAGGTTTTGCGTTGCGTTGGTTGTGTCAAATTTCATGTTGATTATTAACTTCCAGCACCATACTTGATATTAAAAAAAAGGAAAAGAAAAGGGTCAGACACAGACGTATATTACAAAGATATTGCAAGCGAAGTATTGCAGCTCTTCTTTTTAGTGACCTCCAGACCTACCTATATTTAGTAACTGCAGAGCTACTTTATCATTTTACTTACCTCGCATTTAGTGTAACTAGCAGGTATTCAACAACAGAGCCAGACACCAAAAGCCTACGATGTAGATATTGTCAGAAGAAAATGACCGCGGGCACGAAATGAGGGGAGTTAGGTATAGCATTGGACCGGGGGTTATACTTTACAGCATTTGAGCTACCTGTTCCAGGCAATTATCATCTATTTACATGATAGTATTATCCTGCATAATTATTTCTCCACACTGCATTGATACATTTTGCCATTATAGTATAGATGGAAGCTGGTTAGCAGTTTTGTACGGTAAAGTCGGTATTAGTGGTAGAGAACGCAAAGGGCTGCTAATTACTGGTACCCGGAAAAAGTGCAATAGCCAGGCAACGTCGGCGACGTACAACAATAACAAATTAGTGCATGCTGCATTCTGCATAGCACATAATATGCAATTAGTCAGGTGTCCGGATACTTTTGAAATGACCTAGTATCCCTTCGCGAGCAAGCCCTAACAGTACTGCAGTACGAATAACACAGACCGGATTGACGATATGTAGGAGTCCCGTCAAAACGACTGTAGATCTACTTGGTTTCTAAGCATGAAGCTTAACATGTACTCACTGTTGCAATCCCCCGCCCCAGAAAAGATAACAAGAAAAACAAAACATCTACAGCATTAAGAATTCCCATGCGGCCTTCCACCGTCGTTTGATTAGCTAGACCAAGCTTGGAATGCTGTTGCTTACTAAAGGGAGAAGCCTTTATGGAAGTGACTGCCGGATTAGCACCCAGCGAGTGTGTAACCTTCGACCTGCTTCCTCTCCCTGCCGAGCTTCTTATAATTAAGGCTGAGTTGCAAAGATTCCTTAGCTCCTACTCTGCAAACCATAATAGCTGCGCTTCGAGCTCTATAGGGGCATGTTCGTGCCCCTGAAGGGCAGCGCTTCGTGAGCTTCAGAATATCAGCATATAGATATACCATTGGGCACAGTCTAGGTCTAATGGAATACCCAATGCCAGCTCTTCTTTCACTCCCCAGACTCTCCCAGAACTCGACCACAATAATCATGCCACACTCTCTGCTACCTAAGCCCCGCTCCGTCTGCCTTACATCCATCTGTTGCCTTACAATATCGTTGTTCTAGTCCTGTCAGGAATCCACGCCGCTAGGCTGTACGAAAAAGTTTTCGCACTACTGTAACTCACCAGAACACGACCCACACCACGAAACGATGCACGTTTCTCACAAAACTGCCCACATATAGCAATAGGGTTCCAGGTAAGATTATTGATACATGGCGACTGACAGCATGTCCAGCATCGAACGCACACTAATTTTTTATGCGGCATCCGCAATATCCCGGTAACTTTCATTAAAAAAAAATTTTCTGAGACGGAAATGACAACCCTGAAAAATGAGGGCACGGAATTGAACATACAGAATCGGGGATACAGAATGGAGAATACAGATTGCGTGATTACAAGTCGAATATACAGATCGCGTTGCTCTAAGGATGGTCCGTTACTACACATCTCCATTGCACTAGCGCTGTTACCTCTGCCACTAGATGCAACCTCAGACCATGCCCACCCAGGCGCACCTGAGTTCAAAATGTAGACAACTGCACAACCTCTTAAACTCGCTCTACCCCTCACCGTTGGCATTGAGTTGGCCTCAACTTCCCTTAGTATAAAAAAATTTGCTCGCAAGTTGTGTCTATTGAATTCACTCGAACAGAACCAGAGTTAAAACTAAGAACTCCAATGTGAGAGCAGAAAGGAAAAAAAAGAGTTATCATAACTCCTCCGTTCCTTCCCTTTCCCCTTCGTCTTCTCCTGCCCAGGTGTAAAAAAGGGCTCCACAGCATCCACTGCCTCATACGGGGTACAGGATTCTAGAGTAGGTCGCCTCAATTGTCAAGTGTCAAGAAAGTGTTATGATGAGAGTAGTCAATTACTTATGTGAGATAGTTAGTCTCTCTAATACGATGCGATGATGCCTCCACAGTCCAATCTACATACAATTTATTGCCCGCTTGCAACTTCCAGCCGAATCCATCGCTTGCTTCTTTATCCCGCGCTCGCTTCGTTACTTTACGCGTGCGTCACCGTAGGCTCCTACTACTGAGTACCACGCCTTACCTCGTTCAGCCTTATTTCTTCCACAACCAGACTACGGGACCGTGGTCACCTCGAGCTCCACACTGGCATCCCCGACCTCGCGCAGTCACTATTCCTTTCTTCACAAGTACCACCCCCAGCTGGCATCTTAGCCTTTAATTTTCTTTAGTCCGTATCTATTCTCTTTCCTACCACCACTCACACGTGTACAGCTATGATTATGATTATTAGAATGACGGGTATGACAATGGATTCGATAGTTGCTCAAACTGTCCAATTAGAGATCTGACATCTCTCCCCCATTTCCCTGCATTTCACGCTAATTTTAAGAGGGCCTGCCCTATCCATTCCAATCAGCTACTTTAAAATCCGTATGAAATGGCTAACTAACCCAAGACTACAGCTACAAAACTCTAGCAGGATGTATGGGATAATAATCAGCATCATTATATAAAAACGTTTCGATATGTACTGTAGCTGTGTTACGGAGAATGAGGTGGAAAATGAGGGTACTCAGAGTGCGAGGAAGGGAGTGGAGGACGGAGGGGAGGAGCGAGACGGAGGCACTGCACCTGGTATGGTGATGGCCACCATATCAGTTATGACGGGGCCTGGCTGGGGCAGGCGGCTTGTCTACGTGCGGGCAAACGCTGGGTCGGATATTCGAGAGGGGCAGCAGGCAACCGAGCACCTACGGTATTACGACACTAGCCGAGCACGTTCTGTGTGAGAGATCTTAAGAAGCTTGGTTTTTCCTCTCTATCTTGATCTTACTATACCAGCCTGAGAGAGGATGTGCTGCCAAGAAATAATAGCAAAGATACTGTCTGCTAAGCCAAGGCGGAGGCCAACATAATAGTCTGGGCACGAGAATATCTTTATCGGAAAGACCCCCCAAGTCCAGAAACCCTTTAGCCTGCCATGAAAGGAAATGCATTCACCTAAGTCATGACTAAACTAGTGAGGAGAGCGGCGTCCCCAATGCTACGCCCGGGCCTTTCTACACCAAGTATCATAGAACATGTCTCATGCGGGCCAGGCTACATGTCTCATGCACTCATTAATGTCAAGGCGATGCAGCGCCACGCCCGCCTGGCTGTACCTGTGCGTGTGCCATGGGCGCCGACAAGCAGAGGAAACGCCACACATTGGCATGAGACTACCCCACATAGACTACTTCCGAGGTAATCACCTAACAAGGCAGTCGCTGATGCCAGGTGCATAACATACCCAAAAAAACGACAGGGCCCCATCCTAATGATTTTAGATGTCACATGTGCTTTTTCAATCTTGCTGGTGCACTCGCTCGTTCAGGAAGCAGAACGGCTGATTAATGCAGAATTAGTCAGCCGCTCCAATACTTTCTAAGTACAGTATCTTAGTCACAAGGTCAAAAACACTCTTTTTTTTTTTTTTTTGGATATATCAGTAATCGCATGCTGCCCTAAGGGCTATGGCGACATTTAGTTACATATGAGATAAAAGGAAGAAATAGAAGTAACGCGAGCGTCTGAGGAGAGATCCCCGGGTCCTCCTGCGTGAAGGTCCCAGTAACACTGCCCGTGGGCCTAATGGTGCAGAAGTGGCTGAAGCGCTAGCGGAGTCACCTAATCAAAACTCAAGATGTTATTATTTTGTATTCACGAGGATTCCTTTTTTTAGAAAACATCACGTAACGCCGCTTGTAGAGATGGCAGGGCATTCACGCAGGATAGTACGTAAGGAGGATGGCACAAGTATTGGATTGGCACTCTGGCGTTGGCTTGAGACAACTTTAAGGAGGGCTTTTCCACTGGGTGTGGAAATCAGCATTGCATTGAAGAGGGTATGATGGGTTCTACATATTACACCAGACTAGGTTCTACATAGCAGTAGATTTGCTGTCGCTTAAATATATAAATTCGATGACACCCCGACCCCGCCGGAGTTATGGACCGCCACCCCGGTGCCACGGTTCGTCCTTGGGGACCTACCTCCCATTCCCAAGTTTGTTCCCAAGAAACTGGGATTCAGTCCCATCAGCACCATACACACGGAGGAGCCACTGGTACAACCCACCCCGGAGGGCCTAGGCTTCAGCCCCATAACCACCCTGTACTCGGAGGAGCCATCTCCAGAGCACACCATGGGGCCCACACCAACCCCCGGGACCATGCCAATACCCGAGTCCACCCCGGGGCCCGCACCCAGGAAGCGCAAAGGCAAGGCGGCGTCAGCACAAGACCGTTATGCCTTTAAGCACCAGCTGAACGACAAGGAGGCAGAGAGAATCGCGGCGTCTGGCACCGCCAACACCCCTAGCAGCCCCCCACCTAGTCCCCCATCACCTTCGGCCACCCAACGCGCGGGGCAGGAAGACACCCCGCCACCTCCGGCCATCCAGCGCGCGGAGAAGAACACCACCCCCGCCCCACCCCTGGCCCCACAAAAACCCCACCAGCCGACACCCCACCAGCATCACCACAAAATTTGGCATCGTCGTACACGGGATAGCCCTGAGGAAGAACCTGGGGAATGTCTGCAGATGGTTGGAGACTGCTAACAAAGACTTGGGACAGATATTCAGGATTCGGTGGCTGAGGAAGAAGGAGATCCTCGTCGACGAGGGGAAACTCACCAGCTCAGTCGTGATATACTTGGAGGAGCAAGCTGAGCCAGCACCGGGGAGAGTGAGACTAGGAGGGAAATGGCTGAAGTCATGTCAATACGAGTGGGACAGAAGACGGTCACAGTCGCGCGTGTAGATAGGCTAATGCTGGTTCCTTTTGCCTGTAACACAGAGATATCCATGGGCAGCACATAGGTTTGGCTTTGGTTTTGTTTTTGGTTTCACCCACCTTACTAGCGAGGGTCGTGGGTCTCCACCGATGATGTTTATCATACTTCCTGTTCTTTTATCTCCTTTGTACCTTAAATCGCCATAGCCCTTAGGGCGGCATGCGATCAATGATATAAAAATAAATAGTTAGCACTCAGGATCGATTCATCCCAACGCTGATGTCGTATCGTTGCTTACATGTGCTTTGTGGTGCAGTCAGTGCTACAGTTTTCTCCGATGTTGTAGGAAATATGAGGGTACAATTTAGGACAACTTTTGGTGAGTCACCTTTCGACAGGGCAGCTCTTGCTGGCCTTATAGTCAATTCTGAGTGGCTTCTGTCCATTGTCTATCTATGCTTTGATATCATGATGTTCTATCTATAGATGTTTCTCAGTCACTGCCTCGCCTCACTTAGAGGTCCATCTTGTTCAGTTGGTGGCTCTTGCCGTGCTATCCCTTGGCAGCACGAAATCAAAAATCTAATGCCGACGGAAAAGGTCCGTGTATTCCATTGCAAACTAGCACAGTGTTCTACTCGTTACCAGCATAGAGTGATGCAACTTCCGAAGCTGTGCGCAAGGTCTGTGCAAAGGTTTGTGTAATGGTGTGACAGCCACAGGTGAATATGCATAAAAAAAATTGGAGAAAACAGTCAGCTAGCTGAATTACGTAGTATTGATCTAGAAAATATCTAAAGGTATCAAAGTTATTGAAGTTGCTCCACCAGATGGTGAATAGCTTACGTTACAATGTAGGCACATGAGAATGTCTCTGGCACACGAGACTGGCGATTCCTAACCAAAGGCATCCACTCAGATATTAGTATAATATTCTCTCCTACTCTGCTGGTTATTACTAGTACATCAAACATGAAGTATTCTGATAGCAACCCCACCTTTTGTGAGCACTCACCCACACCTACCATACCCATACCCCTACATAGGCCTTTGCACAGACCTTGCGCACAGCTTCGGAAGTTTCATCACTTTATTTTCATTTTTATTTTTATTTTTTTTTTTTATATCATTACTCGCGTGCCGCCTGGTAGGCTATGGCGAGGATTTTCATCACTTTATGCTGTTAACGAGTGCTGTACCTCCACTAAGTTCTCAATCTATGTAGCTAAACCTACATCTCAGCATTCGCTATACCATTTTAGGGGTGGTGGCCACTGACACCTTAACGTTCCATTAGCGTAATCCTGCTGGCATTCGAGTTTGTGGTTTTGCGCTACTGAGGGGTCACTATGCCGTCAAATCCTTGTGATACATGTCCGTGTCCGATCCGTGCTCCAAGCTATTGCCCTGCTGTAGCTATCGGGTGGTTAAGCCGAACTGTCACCAGCAGCCTTGGGTCAATTAACTGGTAGATATCCCTCCCCAGTAGGTCTTGACAGTCAGCATCCGTGAGAGCATGTATAGGAAAGGCAAGAGAGGGATGGACGTAAGAATGCTATGACTGACAAACTATTTGTCTAGTACTGGCAGCTCAGTGAGCAGTTGGTTAACTAATTAATTAATTTATTGATCCCGAATATACAGAACAATATTAGGGTCGCTATATAGCGACGGTCGTGGATCATGTGGATTGTTCCTTATTTTCGTTATTTCCTTTGTATGTAGCTTCAGCCTTGCCATCCCCTCTCGGTGTGGCATGAAGGTATATCCTTTTTTTTTTTTTTTTTTTATATCAGTGATCGCGTGCCGCCCTGGGGGCTATGGCGATTTTGAGTACTTGTTACCAGCATAAAGTGATGAAACTTCCGAAGCTGTGCGCAAGGTCAGTGCAACGGCCTGTGTAGAGGTTTTTCGGTGTGGGTGAGTGCTCACAAAAGGTGGGGTGAGTTGCCATCAATGTTATTGTCAGAATACTTTGTGTTTGACGTAATAACCAGCAGAGTAGGAGAGTATATTCTACGTGATATACTAATATCTGAGTGAATGCGTGGATGCTTTTAGTTGGGAATCATCAGTCTCGTGTGCCAGAGACATTCTCATGTGCCTACATTGTAACGTAAGCCATTTACCATCTGGTGGAGCCTTTGATATTTTCTAGATCAATGCTACGTGATTCTTCTAGCTGACTTTTTTTCCAACTTTTTTTACGCATCACCTGCGGCTGTCACACCATTATACAAACCTTTGCACAGACCATGCGTACAGCTTCGAAAGTTGCATCACTTTATGCTGGTAACGAGTACGTAGGAAATAGAAGGAAAAGGAACCTCTCGTCCCCGAAAGATGAGGAAATTGAACCCCCTAGCGTCCCGCCCACTTCATCAATTCCATCAGCGGGTCTCTCTCTCCCTCGCCCCCCTCCGGTGGGCGTGTCAGTGCCTCCAATCCTCCTGGCCATCTTTCCCTCCACACCTGGCATCTGTTCCATAAGGAGGGAAGTTTTTTATACCCTGACCATGTAGTTTGTTGAATAGTAGTCAAGTATGTCTCAGCTGCAAGAGAGCGTTAACCCTTATATTAACGCGTTCTGAGTATTTCTACGCGCAGTTAACATCTACGACCTCTGTATATACTGAATAAATAATGTATAAAATACATACAGACCTCTGCCAAATAATGATATAGTTCATTGTGTTTATACTTATATATCTAGGATATATTTTTCACAATAGTTCTTATATACAATACTGAGAATTCCAGGATGATACTTTCTATGAACACTGGTCATGTGTTTTTAATGTGCTGTAGTGTCACTAAGTAGGCTAGTCAGTGTTGTTGTCATGGTGAAGACATAGTATTATTTAAAAAACTAGATGGGTATTTCAAGGACGTCCGTGTTGTTTTCAGGGTATGAAAAACCTTTTCTCGTTCCATAAGTGCATTGCAGTCTCCTCCTCTTCCCCGCACCACCTGCAATATGGCGCGTCCGCCTTGCCTATCCCGTATTTCCACGCCTGTAGGCCTTTGCCCCCCAGTAGTCCCGCTAGTGTCCCTGTCTCGTGACCGAGTCTCAATAGGGGCCTGTAGCTTAGGCCCAGCCTGTCCCTAACGTATATCATAAACACAAAAAAAAAATACAGGAGACATAGGACCAACGTTGTCACGAGCATAAGGTTGCTATTTAGTGAGACATGCAAGAACAGACTCGCCATAGCCCTTAGGGCGGCACGCGAGTACTGATATAAAAAAAAAAAAAAAATGCAAGAACAGATCAAAGCGTCCATGCCTCTCCAGGTTAATCCCTATTTCGACCTATGTCTCTCAACACTCAGCCCTGCCTGCAGCTGAGGATCATTTCAAGAGATGCTGAAAACTGATTTCTCGCCAGCACTATTCCCGCCGCTGTAATGAAGGCTCAACAGCATCCATTGTCTTGCACAGGATACCGGTGTCTAAGGCTGGCGGAACGAGGTCTCAAGGGTCTCAATAGTCAAATGTCAAGAAAGATATCATATGTGGCCTGTAATCTTGTCTGTGATGTATGGTCTATGTCTGCGTATCTATGTCTGTGCCCGGTGTATCCTTGCCTGTCTAATGTGCCCATACAGTCCTATCTACATCAATTTATAGACCATCTTCGCCTTCCAACCAAACCTCTACAGCCACATCTCGCTTCTTATATATAAACTCGCTTCCTTAATATATGTACTGTCGAGGAATCTTGGCATTCCGAGTGCTACGGTGGGAGAACATATTCGGAGGCATGCGGAGGTAACTACTGGAAAAGGAAGTGCTACTGGGAGGTTAAGGGTATTTCTTGAGGCCAGAAGGGGGACCTCATCACAAGAACATCATCGTTGAGGATCATAGTATCACTGGTTTTTTTGTCTGCTAGGTGTTGCAGTTGTCCCTTTGTTTTGAGATATAGTAAGCCGTTTCACTCGTATCTGTCCCGATGCTCTCCTATTACCTTCCATTGTCTCCTTCCCCTCTGTCTTACCTTCCTCCTGATACCTTCCACAGTGCGCATCATCATATGGCCTTAGCGATGATTAGCGTTTTCGGCCGTGTTTAGCCTTATTCTTTCCATTGGCACTGTGGTTACCACCACATTGCTAGCCTTGCTAGCCCCTTCGTTGGCCTGCGGGGTGCCACTTAGTACCATCACTACTCATTTCACGGCATGTACTCTCATATCTGCGCCGCCAACGATATAAGACATAGGGCAGCGTACCGATACGTGTGGACCGGCAGGATGAGGATCAGCGGAACGGACATACGACGAACGTGAAAAGGCAAAGATGCTCCCAGTTCACCAGAATGACTGGGTCCTACGGCGAGCCTACGCAGGTCGGTGCGAGTGCGCGCGCAACGAAACAGAGAAGAGATTGCTTGACTGTGAGAATAAGAAAGTCTATATATATATTTGATCCCTCAGGTGCTGAGAAACCCTTTTTCTAACACTTCCTGTCCATCCTGCCAAGCATATGCGCATGCACTTTCCTGCCATAGGCTGGTAGCCTGTATGCTGGGTTACGTGACCCCCCCCAAAAAACAAAAAACAAAAAAAACTCTTTGCCAAGAAATACGAAGGCCCACAAGGTCTCAAATAAACAAAATATCAATGTTCTATGTATTTACATACCAATTAACTGTAGTAGCACGTACTTTAGCACTCCAACTTTGTACACATTCTAAGAGATTAGAGATAACAATTGTAGATCGAACTGTAGAGATCTCTAGATATGATTCTGAAACAGGAGTGGGACAATTATCTTAGTTAGTTACCGTTATTTCAAGTTGGTTTTCATTATTTTGTTTAATATTGTCTTATTTGCTATTGTTATCTTGTTCAATATTGTTGTCTGTTTAAAGTTGCTATTTTTTCTTTTTTTTTTGTATCATTACTCGATGCCTTCCTATGGGCTTATCCTCGTCCCCAGGCGTTCGTAGAAGCCTGCGTTTAGGTAAATAGTTGATCATGTGACTTGCCAAGAACTGTAAATATAATAAACCTAAAATTTAAGCTCACAAACGAGGCTATTATGGGCTATGGCGGGACTATCTTGTTCGATATTGTCTTGTTCGATGTCATTGTCTTATTCAACATTGACATTTTTGTTAGATATCATCATCTCATTCGATATTAGTGTCTTGTTCAATATTACCTTCACCTTCTACATCTCTTGGTTACGTAGGTACTATAGGGTTTTCTTCATTATAAATGGCAGCATGCTCTCGCTGCTCAAGTCTAATAAGTAAACCTCGGATCTTTTGCTTGAATAAACGACCAGTAGTTGAATGAATCTACTGATCATTGGTATCTATAATTATTAGTAGATACAGAAGTCTTATCAGCACGCAATCAATGATATAAAAAAAAAGAATTCTTACTGATGCTGGACTAGGAATTGAGATGGGACAAACACTTTCACCTAAGACTGAATTTAGACAAGGCAGCCTGCGCCATAGGCCCCGCTAGAGGGAGACAGCTCTACACAACGGGACCTCTCTCCGGGCAGGCCTGCCCGGTTGCAGGGGTGTTTACAGGGGACTGCACAGGTCTTCACATCGCCTGCCAGGGTTATGCATATGCGTGAGAGGTGAGGTATGTTATTCAATTTATTAAGCTATCTACATGCAAGGATTCAGGAGGTTAATATGGAGCAGTTGAGGGCACGTATTGAGTCTGCACTAGAATTACATCTTGCGTTTCCTGATAACTCATTGACTGTGATATCATTTCTGACCTGGTCCCGCTGATTTGCCTGACGTTCTGCAAGCTCCACACCAGTCGGTGCCCACTGCCTTGCTGGGCCTTTTGTTTTTTTCCATCTTAAAGAAGTTTCAACAACAGCAGGCGCAAACTCTTGAGGGAGATCGGGTTGCCACTCACGGGGAAACTGCTGTCTGAGCTAGCTGCGTTGCCATTCGCTGATGTAATTGCACATAACGTGCTAGGTCTTCGGATGATAGCATTTGCTGGAATCCTTGTTCCTCTACAAATGACCTTAAGAGGAGATCATGGCCTGCATTAATTAGTGGGCCATAAAATGGTTGTGGTGGCGCCAGTGCAAGGCGCAGTCCTAGTGCGGGCACATGTGCTAGAGTAGGGGCTAGTGCAAGTACGAGAGCTGGTGTTGATTCTGGGGATTGTGTAAGATCGATAAATGCTCGCATAATCCAAGCAGCAGATGCAGGCTCTCAATAAACCAATCGGAATATCCCCAACAGCAGCAAAAGCGGGAAAGCGGAGCTTCACGAAGTCCTATATAGACGACTTCCACAGTGTGATCTCGAACAGGACCATGACTGGACTCCAGAGAGAAATAAGAGAGCATAGGGAGAAGCTGAAGGAGGAAGCAAGGGTGGAGGGATTCCAACTGGACCCGAAGAAGGCGGAGACGCTAATCATTGGAAAGAAAGGACCGAACTACCGCCTACTGGGCCTGACAATTGACTGGGGAACTCAAATACAACAAGCGACTCGCTCTAGGCCAAGCAGCATGGAGGGTAGCCTCCCGCCTCAGCCGATTAGAACCGGCAAAGAGGAGACAAATATACACCAGCATTGCACGCAGAATAGCCACTTGGGGGTGCTGGGTATTTTTTTTTTTTTTTTTTTTTTTCACGTGACCCCGCATGCAGCTGTTCGCCAAGGCAGGGCGGGGTGCTGGGCATGGCACGAATATGCGAAAGGGGCCCCCAGAGAGTCAAAGATTCGGGACTTGGAGAAATGGCAATACACGATAGCTAGGGGGATAACGGGGGCGCCATGGGGAACGAGAAGGGACATTGTGGAGGGACTGGCTAACCTGGAATCGGTCGAGACATTCGTCGAATACGTAGACACCAGGGTAGAGGCACGAGCCCTACGCTTCACAGGAGAAGGGATCAGACACGAGGACACCGAAGCCACCTACCTTCGAGGCACGCTGAGCCACAGACCACCCCTTAGCATAGCCATCCTCAACTCACTCCCCAGAGAAGCGGAGGGAGTGGAGTGGGAGATGCACATAGACTCGGCAAAGGAGGAAGGGTGGAAAGACATCTACACCGACGGGAGCAGGATTGATGAGAAGGCAGCGGCAGGCATCTCGGCAGAGACGGGGAGCCAGTCGATTTATTTGGGCGGGCTCTCAACAGTGAACGATGCGGAACTCCTCGCAATAGCCCTGCCATGGCGAATAGCTGCATGCGGGGTCACGTGATATTGAAAAAAAAAACCCTCCTCGCAATAAGCGCAGCACTGAAGACCGAAGGAGAAACCCTCATACTGACAGACTCCAAGGTCGCCCTGACTAACATAAAAAGGATAGCTGAAGGCCTCCCGACCCACCAAGGAGCAGCCCAAAGAGTACGCGAAAGTTGGGAAAACAGAATCGCCAAAGGCGACAAAGACCTAGCCATAATGTGGATCAAAGGCCACAAGGGAATACCAGGCAACGAAAAAGCGGACAAAGCGGGAAAAATAGGAACAGCCCTCCAACACATGGACGAGGTAATCATGGAAGCGGGCTTGATACAATACGCAAAGAAATCCAGAGCAGCAGAAAGGAACAGGCTGGGGATGAACTTTAGGCCGCTCCAGAGATTGGGACACAACGTATCGAAGCTACCCGGTCTGCTGGGCAACAAAGGACTGAGGGCATGGCGACACAAAATAGGAGAAGCAGATAGCCCAGACTGCCGATGGTGCGGGGAGGGGAACGAGACGATGGACCACCTCATGGGGGGGTGCCGGGTGTGGAGCAAGAGATGGCCAGGCGGAAGGAGAGATATCTTCACACCAAAAAAGGACGGAGACGAAGACCCACTGTTGCGCCTAATAGGTATACTGGAAGAGACAGGGGGGAACTAGAATCTACATATCTTCTTTCATGACTTTGACTATATTTCCTGTCATCACGACATTGACCATATTTCCTTTTTCATCCTCATTTACTGTCTTGATTTTGTCCTTACTGTATCTCAGAAATAGCTTTCTACTTATACTTCGCCATAGCTCTAAGGGCGGCATGCGAGTAATGATATTAAAAAAAAAAAAAAAAAAAAAAAAAATCTCAATAAACCATATGCAAACTGCTCACCAGTTAGAGGAGCTTGTCGGTGAAGTGGTGGCATGCATGCAATTGTAGCCTCCACAAGTTGTGCAAGAGAAGGGTGAGCTATAACCATACTGCTGCGTGGGCAATGGATTGGTAGAGGTATGAGTGAGAGGTGAACCAAGAAGCAGACCTATTGGTTTTATAGACGACATATATACTCCTTAAGTCTGGCAGGCGATCTGAAGACTTCTGCAGTCCCCTGCAGACACAATACAGTCCCCTGTAGACATCCCTGCAACCGGGCAGGCTAGTCCGGCCTGCCCGGAGAGGTCCCGTCTACACAAGCATAGCCCGGCCCATTGCAACTTGGGCCTGGAAGTACTATGAACAGGACAACGGGAACCTGAGAAGGCTAAGAGAGCTTGAGAAATGGCAGTACACAGTCGCCAGGACTACAGACAAACCTGTCATATTGGATAAGGCTCGGGCCGGGAAATCTTATGCAATATGACAGGTTATCCAGTATGACAGGTTGGAGTGCAGAGATCAATTTTCGAGGTAAATACACGCAATAACAGATATCAACATGAATAAGAGACCATATAGGAGCAAAATAGGAGGTAATAAAGGCCTGTTTCAAGAGATGCTTCAAGCTCAACAAAGTCATGTACTTTTCAAGCCACAGAAGGCAGGTGCTGCTTGTTCGTCCTCCTGTGCTGTAATTCCTATTGCTTTTTTTTTTTTTTTTTTTGTCACATGACCCCGCATGCGGCTCTTCGCCATGGCAGGACAATTCCTATTGCTAATCAAACCATGTAATCATGAAACAATGAATTATTTGCTTCATGGAGTAAGACTGGCTCTGGTTCTTTGAATTCATCTTCTTCAAACTGATCCAGATCCATTGGGTCTTCGTCACTAAGTCAGCTAGTTCTGGGTAATAGGTATCCGTCAAATGATAGGCATACCATAGTAGTCCTCTCAAGTACAAATCTACCAAAAAGACAGAAGCATGTCTAGGATAAATAACCCTATCTGTTTGTTGAATTAGTACACTGGAGTGCCCTACCATGGCGAACAGCTACAAGCGCGGTTATGTGAAATCAAAAAAAAAAAAAAGTATACTGAAGTGAAATTTCTACCAGACAGAAAAATAAGTAGTAGGGGTTGTCGACGAACAACTGGGAATGGCTACCAGAAGGTACCAGAGAAAATACGCCAGCCAAACTAGGCAGGTGCCGTGAGGCACCCCTTTTACCCTTGTGAAATTTATTAGTAAGTACTATGAATTACGCCTCTACACAACAAGACTTACGCGTATCAACTTTACACCTTTGCAACATGCCCCGTCTAAGTCAAAGAGCTGTAATACAACAAGAGCTCAGAAGCGAAGCAATGTAAAAGCTATCATGATGCTTATGATTCTTAATTGACGCGTGATGAACCCATAAAGAGGATATGTATGCATTATTTGTGTTTGTAGATGCATCTCAATGTTGACGTGCTCGAGGTGTGAATACGCGGGTGATGCATACGGTACGAAATAAATGCGGGTGTATGCAGCAAAGTAGGCTACTAACTGAGCACTACTTACCAGAAGAGCCCACTACCAGTCAAATTTGACTGGTAACAGGCGTTACGTTGGTACCGGAGACTACCAGCCAACAGACCAATGAACGAAGGGGCCAAGGCACTAAAAGCGCCTCAGTTAGTAGTGGTACTTTCTGGTAGCCATTCCCAGTTGTTCGTCGACAACCCCTAGTATTTGGACAGGAGATAAACGCATAATTATGCGCCATGCAGTTTTCGGCATAAACTAGCATATTTTGGTATGCTTGGCTATTGATAGCCTTTTTTTTTTTTTTTTTTATATATCACATGACCCCGCTTACAGCTGTTCGCCATGGCAGGGAACATTGCGGTTCGCGAACCGGCCAGGCCCATTCGCGAATAGGCCAATTCGTCGGTGGGCTGGCCGATTCGCGGATGGGCCAGCCCACCCGCGAGCAATTTTTTTTACAAGTACCACTAGGTACCTCTATGTTCTGCTAGTAATAAGTATAGAGACTACCAAGGATAATTGATAAGCCGTTACTGTGTGCTTGCACAGCAAGTTGCCACTTCCTACTCACATGCAAGAGGATAATAAAGACAACATAATTAAAAATTTGCTGCGCTTCTTCTAACACTGCTGTAGTAAAGAATAATAGATTTGTTACCATAGCTAAATTATTATTAATAGAATAACTATAAAAACCATCAGCAAATATACTTCTAGTATTCTTCTTGCTCTATGTGAACTTTTGTAGTTATCTTCTTAGGTCCGATTCCTCCGCCATTTCTAGTAATATCTTAACAAGGATTGCGTTGATGCCAAGAATTAGAATTTTGGTAGTTGTATTGCCAGAAATGGCACTTCATAGAATCCTTGCAAGCGCCAAGCATCCACTTCTGGCTCTATCCCACTCGTACTGGCAGGACTTCAGCCATTTCCCTCCTAATCTCACTCTCGCTGGTATTGAATCTGCTCCCGGTATACTTTGCTCCTCTAGGTATCACAACTGAGTTGGTGATTTTCTCCTTAACCCCCTTTATTACGTATCTAAGGCCCAATTCATATGTTACGATAAGTAACAAAATCGCCATAGCCCCCAGGACGGCACGCGATCAATGATTAAAAAAAATAAAATAAAAAAAAAGGCCCAATTCATGACTCATGTGCTGGCCCAGTGACGAACATTGTGGTTCACAAAACTGGGCGTATAGGTACATAGAGGTACATTCATGTTCGCCGCTAGGCCAGGTGTTCGTGGCTGGGCTGGCCCGTGAAAAACACCATATGTTTTTTACGGGGCCGGCCGATTCGCCAATCGACTGGCCGGTTCGCGAACCGGAAAATATTCGTCGGTGGGCCAGAACATCATTGCTGCTATGCCAGCTGCATCAATGGCGAGGAGGCGCAATGCACCTGTGGAGAGGTTTTTTTTTTTTTTAATATCTTTACTCGGATGCCGTCCCTTGTGGAGAGGTGTGGAGTGCTGAGCACTTGGTATTCAGGTGTGCTGAACTGGAGCGACCCCAGAGGAGGGATAGAGTTGGGGTGTAAGTCACCTGGCAATTCTGGGAGGACTTAGAGGAGAAAGGGTGGAAGCAAGAGGGCGTGGAGGGTGACCCGGTCGAGTATTGGTTTGCCAGCCTGGATCTGGGTAGCTGAGGATGGAGGGTAGCTTCAAGAGCGCCCCTCATTCCTGAGACCTCGCCATCCCACACAGTAGCCTTTGTGCCTACCCACCGGGACCCTTCTGACTCGCCTGCTACTACCTGCCTCCAGCACCATCCACCTCCTACTCCGCCTTCCTCGCTGAGGCTGCCATCTGTGAATATGGCCACGATATCGGGACTTTCAACAGGAGTTCTTGCAACAACAGAACCGGTTATTTACAGCTATCAGTAACTTAATAGCACAAATGCCTACTTCAGCACTATCTAACTCTAGTACAGGCACGGGGAAGGACAAGGACAAGGAAAAGGCCTCGCAGGTAATGCCACCGGCAATACAGAATGGCTCAGGTGTCTACTTCTATCCACTCGCACATCAACCTGGCGCTCCGCAGACATGACTGCAGATTGGACAAGTGAATTCAAGATCAAGAGGCTTCCGTTATACTGTGAGAGGCTTATCAGCAAATACGTTAAGACCATTTTTTTTTTTTTTTTTTTATTTCATTAATCACATGCCGCCCTATGGGCTATGGCGATGTTTAGTTACAGTGGTATGATGGAAAAATGATAATGAAAGAGTAAAGAAAAATTGAACCGTCCTATTCCTCCCCGCCCATTCCAATATTTCCGCCATGTTTGTGTCCTTATCTAACTGTCTTATCACGTACGTTAAGACCATGGCCAGCTACATGGGAGACTGTTGGGATCAGCTCAAGAAAGGCCTACTGGAGGAATTCCGTGAGAATGATGGAGAGCAGCAAAAGTACACAGAAACCTACTTACAGGCTATGTCCAGGGCAATGCGTGATTATCAAAATCCAACACCAGCAATATCTCGCCATAGCCCATAGGGCGGCACGCGAGTAATGATATTAAAAAAACAAAAAAAAAAAAAACACCAGCAATCTTTAGAGCATTTATTCTTGATTTCGCAGAACGAGCTGAATACCTAGTATCCAAGAGACTTCTCAGCACACATACCAGGGTAATACTTTTTCTACAGGCTTTCTCAGATAAGACTGGTGACAAGCTATGCACGAAGTGCAATGTTGATGTAGAAGATCCAACAACAGCTACAGTATGGGGTGACCTTATAAAAGAGGCCATTCGCATCTGCACCAAGGATGATTCTCAAATGAAGAAGCTATGGAAGGCAAAGCAGCCTATGATACAGATAGACCAACCAGTTAAGCTACAGCAGCCGCAACCGTAGAAACCGCAACCCCAGCAACATCATAAGGCACCTAGGGCCTCAGGGCGAGACAAAAATATAGAAGACCTCACTGATATGATGAAAGAATTGAGGTTCAGCAACTAGAGGCCCAAAAACGACTCGAAGCGCAGATAACGGAAATGAAATCGGTGGCCACAACCAAGCCGTCATACTACTCACCGAACCAATATGGCAACCGGGAATATCCAGCATCTAATAGGACCAATCTCAGAGGATGCTACTGGGACAGGAGTATGCATAATCGAAAAACATGTGAAGACTTAGGCAAGGCACTATCCAGAGGAGATGTTCATAGGAAAGGCCCTATACTTTATCTTGGCCAAGAAGGTGTAGGGGACTCAGTGAGAGTATCTATTGCAGTAGAGAAGGATGGCATGGTGGAATGGCAGAAAGACTGGGTTGCTATGCAACTTTGTAAGAAGGAGTCTTTTTTTTTTTTTTTTTTTTTTTTTTTTTGTCACATGACCCCGCATGCGGCTCTTCGCCATGGCAGGACAGAAGGAGTCTGAGATCTCTAAGTCAGTGGGGTGTATTACACTATTGGATGAGAGGGTGGAAAAGATAAATGGTGAGAAGGTCATCTATCAGACTGCTAGGCAGAAAGAAGACCTTGAAGAAAAATGAGGCCGGCAGTTGCATGATGAGGGCAAAAATATACGGAATAAGAGACCATGGCCATGCACACGATCACCTTCTCCAGACATAATTACAGTAGACCCTAGGAATATGAGAGAAGATAATGATAATCATCAAGACACTACTATGGAAGACGCTGATAATGAGGAGCACCTTGGACCTCAACAACGCGATAAACGGCCGCCTCAGAAAAAGTTATAGACTAAACTTAGAGAATCAGCAGATCTAGTGAAGATAAGTGATAAAGTACTAGATGCAACAGTGCCAAATATGACAGTTTGAGAAATATTGTCAATTTCACCAGACATGGTCCACCGTTGGTTTGGAGCAAAGAGAATTCCACCACTAGATAAGGGAAAGATAGATCCTCATCTCATCACAGGAGTCATTGAAGCTATAGGTATGTGCATCACCTCGGAGCAAGGGTACAATTGAACAGCACACCTTTGACATGTTGGTTGACTCAGAAGCAAAACTCTGTTTAATGTCAATGGAAGTATATGAACAGCTTAATATCCCCGTGGACCTAGAAACAGACTGGGTAATTGGATTAGCAAACTCACACAGAACTAAAGCATATGGCGCATGCCATGATGTGCCAATAATAGTGGGTGGAATTGAAGCTAGGTGCAGAGTATTTGTCATGAAAGGACTTTCACAAGAAGTTATTGTTGGGAGGCCATGGGAGTGGTTAGTACGAGCGAAGCATGACAACAGAGATGATGGCAGCTGCTATACCACAATCTATGATAAACAGAGAAATTCGCCAACGTTTTGTTTAATGCAAGCGAGGCATGAGTGGAATCGTAGCAAGGTCAGACAAGCAGTGGCAGTAAAAGAAGGCAGTCAGCAATGATCCCAGCCATTACTGACTGTCACATGGATGAACTGGGAGTTCAAGGAAGAGAAGAAATATATATAGATGAGTGGGGAGATGAATATGGATTAATATTGGGAGAGGAATGTGTAGAAATGTTGGAACCTGATGAGGCCAGTTTTGTTACTGAAGCAAGAAGTATAAGGCACGATGGTGAGAGCAAGCGAAGCAGAAGGGTGGATCAGCATGAGGTACGAGTGTTGAGAAGAGAAGCATACACACTATATAAGAGAAAGAAGGACGAGGTCTGGCCAGTGAATAGACCTCATGGCAAAGGATTAAGGCCTGAAGGGGATGAGAATTAGAGAGAACAACTAGAACGAAGAGAAGGCATGAGTATACCACAGGATGAGAAAGCTAAATATGCATATGCTCAGTGGATAATACCAAAGTTCTCAAACATCAAGAGAGGATCCAGATTGACGCCAGAACGAATTGCTAAGCTTAAGATTGGAAGTGGGCTTACAGATATGGAAAAGGATATATTGATAGAGGTCTTATTCAATCGAGAGGCTGCAATCGCATTTGACTTCACAGAGAAAGGCAGGTTCAAAGATGAAGTAGAATCACTACATGTCATACCATTTATTTCACGTGAACTATAGCAGCCACCAAATTTTAGGGTACCTAAGGCACTGGAGAAAGAAGTAATTAAGATTACTAAAGACAGGCTAGACTGTGGAGCATTGGAAAGATCTTTTGGACCGTACCGCAATCCATGGTTCCTAGTTCCAAAGAAGGCAGGAAAATACAGGCGGATAAATACAGCTCAACGGCTCAATACAGTTACTATCAAAGATGCAAGCCTACCACCATCGGCCAACGATTTTGGTGAGCAGTTTGGCGGATACCCTTTACTGTCACTACTGGAGCTATTTTCAGGCTATGGTCAATGTTCTTTAGCACCAGAGTCAAGAGATATGACAGCTTTTGTGACACCATTTGGCTTGATGAGAATGACACTCTATCCCAAGGCTGTATCGCCATAGCCCATAGGGCGGCATGCGATCAATGATATTGAGAAAAAAAAAATACCCCAAGGCTACACCAATGGAGCCCAGGTATTTGATAGGGTTATCAAGAAAGTATTGAAAGAACCGATTACAAAAGGCATAGGAGCACCATTTATTGATGATGTGGCTGTTAAGCCTAAAATTCGGAGTTGGTTTCCTGACAACCTATGGAAGTTATACCTGGAGTCAGAAGAAATATTCTAGAAGCTTTGACCTCGCTGGACTGTGTGCTATGGAACATTAGTTGTCAAGAGCAACTATCTCAGGTGAAAAGAGTGAAATCTTGATACCAGCACTGAAATTGGTTGCATGTATCTTATGGCAATGGACCTTGATGAAATGTTTGGACATATGAAACAACAACTAGATGATACCGAAAATAACTACATATTTGCGCCTTCCAGACTCAATGTATTCGAAACTACAGCTCCGCACGCGACACAGGGGCACCATCGTGCCTTATACCATGCCATGGTTATTATCAATGAGCTGCACCGCTTGGGGAAAGACTCTCCATCGAAGACATGCGGTTACTGAGACAGGTATCGGCATCGCTAACCAACAATCTCATCGAGAGCCAGGGAGGTAGGGATCTGGCTTGGGCGCTCATATTTTGTCCCGATCTTTTCGAGGATTTTTTTAAGCGTTTTTCTTCCGAGGAATTGAACTTTAAACGGTTTATTGAACGGCAGAATCAGGTTACGATTGGGCCCGGAACCGATAAGAACGAGGACAAGGGATTAGTCAATTGCCGTGCAATTCCGCGTCCAATACCGCATACCGGGCGCTAGCCAGGGAGGTTGGAAGAGGAGTACAAGATACCGTTAGGCGACAGTGCTAGCAGCATTCTTAGACGGTCTCTTGACGTTTTTCTGGATTAGGAAGAACGCTAGGTGGGTATCTGAAGCTGCTAGTGATTCGACCTGATCAAGCAGTTGGGCAATGAAACATGGATCGGGCACGGATGTGTATTGCAAGGATCTGATGGCATAGTCATAGCGCAGCGTCAGCCACCGGACGGACCTCGAGGAGCAAAGCCACCGAATGGACCTCCAGGAGCAGAGCCACTGAACGGACCTCTAGATGAGGCGAGGCAGTGGCTAACCGATATCTTAGTCCTAGCGGAAGGGCTTGTGCCAACCAGGCTACCGATATCTATAGATAGAACATCTTTTTTTTTTCATTTTTATTTTTTTTATTTCGCGTACTGTAATTCACCACAACGCGACGTACACCCCGTCCCGACGCACGCTTTACACCAAAACTGACCGCGCGCGACAACATAGATCTCAACCACCAGAATAGAATTTAGCATCCAGCTTGTGGAGGGGTCAAATGAAGGACTAATCTCCATACTTCACACCCTAACCTCTTCAGAAATGAATACTTATGACTCCATGAATTTGACACCACACATTGGCGTAGGCTTGGCATATATTTTTCACTGTAATACTACAAGTATGGAATTCCACTTATCACACCTGAATTAAATTTTGATAGAAAATAGTAGGACGCTTGAGTATCAATATTTTAACCTTATTCAAAAGATGTGAGAAGTGCACCAGGAAAATCTCTGAAGAAGTGGTGGAGTTATTCACAAAATCCATATTTTCAGAGATATTGTGTGCAATAATTGAATAGAAAACGTACCAGAAATGGCAATTTGATGTATGAACTAGCACAACATCAAGCCAGTCAAAGCACTAATTGTCAAGAGACTTAATGCGGAGACTCTCTAGCCACAATTCTATAGCCATTATGGTGAGCGTTGAAGGGAAGTAGTGCATTCTACCCTCCAATGCACTTTGCATTGGAATTCCATATAAATGCATGCCAAGACATCAATGAAAAACTCATGGTGCCATTAACTGACCACAATGTCCTTTCGGTGCAAATAGAGGTATGAAAAGTGAAGAATAACCCTTTATTTATTTTCCCTGAAAAGGGTATGCAAAATTCTATTCTGGTGGTTGAGATATATGTTGTTGCGCTTGGTCAGTTTTGGTGTAAAACGTGCGTCGGGACTTTGTGGTGAATTACAGTAGTCCCCGCCTTCAAAATTTTCAAAGTACTACAAAACAAATATATAGACGGTATAAATATTAAACACGAAACAACGTAAAAGAAAAAAGAATACGAAAAAAAAGGAACATAATTTCTATGCTTCACTCACTCCCAGTCGAATGCCTCCTCCACGTTATAGCCGTACTTCAATCTTTTACCAGTGCTCTCTGCAATCACTTTAACAAATTCTGCGCCTTGATTCTAATCATCTCCCCTGACGCTAACTACTTTATATATTGGGGACTAATATGTAAGCCTGAGGAGGGAGGGAAAGTAGACAGGATTTTCACGCCCAGCGCGGTCAAAGCTGGAAGAACTCGCACTCATCTTTTTTTTCCAGTCGGAGATGTGACCCAAAAGGGCACAACAGCTCGCCAGTCCTAATGGCTGAACGCTTGGCGTATTGAGGGTTCAAATCTACGTAACCGGTACTAAATACAGTACGACCAAAGAAATACAGGAAATGCTCAAACCAGGAAACGTAGCAGCCATTAGATCTGCGGTTGTATCCTAAAATGGCGGAGGGTCGAGGTGTGACTGCCCGTAGTATCTCGACATAGCTATTATGCGGCGGGGGAGTAATGATATTAAAAAAAAAAAGAATCCCCTTAGTACTAGTACGTCGCACCTTGACAATCGAACCGACAGTGCTGGGCAAGATGCCCGTCGCTAAAGTGACTACCGTTCGACCACAACATGCTTCACCAATTTGGGTCTCTTCCTCTTTGGGTTCTTGGCATCAGCGACTGCCTCATTAGGTAGCCTGGCAGAATCAATGGATCCTTGTTTTCTTAGACTTTCGTCGTGTCTAAGATGACTATAGGCCTAGGATAAAGAGATAAAGGATTTCCCACAATCTTGACCAATATCTACCACTGTTGTATTCACACTTCCCTGTCTCATAACACGTCGTCCTTATCTCATACCTGCTCTCCACCCTTTAAGTACCCACCGGTTGTTGCACTTTTGAAGCAGTGTCGCCAAATGCTTACTAACCTTGGCCTGGAGGCCGTTGACGCTCCTACCCTTACCTGTGCGAAATCTAGGGTGCCAAACCTTTTACATTTCTTTCCTAACATACGCACGGCCACACCCGCGGTGGGTGTGGCGCCGCAACGCGGTGAGGACGCAGGACGTGTTCGGCTACCCGTATACACTCACCCAGCACGCATCGCTGGTAAAAGACGTAGCCAGCACCGCGCCAGGCACAGTGCCTCCACCCACCCTTCCCCCCCCCCCCCCGCCATCCACCTCATTCTCCTTAACACAGCTACAGTGAAAATCAAAACTTTTTTATACATGATGCTCATTATTCAGGTATCCTATACATCCTACTAGGGTTTTCTACCTAGAGCTTGGGTTAGTTAGCCATTCCATACGGGGTTTGTAGTTTTGCTGATTGTAATGGACAGGGCGTGCCGCATAAAATTTTGGACTCTCACGTCCCCACAGGGATAGTCACCATCACTGCCCCCTTCCCCCACAAGATCCAAACCACTACGGAGACAAAGACGATCACCGAGGCGAAGACCGTGTACCGCGAGAAGACTACCGAGACTCCTCCTCCGCCAAGGCCATCACCGTCATTCCCCCCTCCCCCTCCCACGAGATCAAGATCATCACCGCTCTCCCTGAGACCGAGCCCGAGGATGTTATCGTTTCTTGCCCACCCACTACTCTGCCTGCTGAAACAGTGACGTAAAGAGAAAAGAATCAAGCGGAGAGCAGAGCGGAGCAGATTACGTATCGCGGACGGGGAATCCAAATGTTGAGTTGTGTCTGTGTGTATGTGAGGGTATAAGAAAGAAGTTGGTTGGGTGAGGTTTGCGATGTTTATTTGTTTCTTGTGTTTGGCTTTTGGCTGTGTTGGGTGCGGGTGCGGGTGCGGTGGTGGGGTGCGGAGATACTGTGGGATGAGTGAACAGTTAAAACAACAACAAAAAAAAGAAAAGTAGAAAATAAGCAACAATACACAAAAAAAAGGAAATATGAGGTGATCAGTAACGGAAAATAAAGTCTCATCTACACCATAACAGTCCTTTCCCTTTCTCCTAGTCACCGTTTGATTGCCGCTTTTAGTTAGTTCGATATCTACCGCCACCTGGGAAGTCTCGCGCCCTATCTGGGCCCTTTTTCCCTGCACATTCGCATCGATTTGTGTTCTTATTATGACCACATGTATATAAATAGTCATAAAAGTGCTCATCACACCAAGGACTACGACAATCTCTTAGAGTATCCGCTTGGGAAATCCGACCTCCCCCCTCCCTTGAATTCATACTAACTTCAGTGGAAGGGGTCTATGTTACGAGCCCATCCGCATTCTCAAGGCAGAGATAAACCTGGCTCTACTAGCTCATCAGATGAGCGTAGCACCTTACCTGGCTCCGCCCTTCAAAGTCGGTATATTTCCGGACGCTTTTGCATTTATTGACATTCTATCAACTTGGGCATCGACACGGGAATGGGAGAACCCGAATAGGATGCCGGGGGAGGGGTGGCGTTGCCACTAAATCACAAGCAACTCGTTTTGGATTACAGAATTATCGATTCAAGGGTGGTTTAGATATAAGAATCTTAGATGGAGTGCCAGTACTATTGGCTTTGGGTCAGGATTTTCCGATTCATGTACCGTCCCTATTTTTTTTTCTTTTTTTTTCGAGAAACACTCGGGGGGCGTGTCATCGATTTCTGTGTTTTCGTTTTCAGCTGGTGGAAGGAAGTCACATTGGACTGTGTAACTTGCGGAGTGTATAGGGTGTGATCTGGGCGAAATGCCTCTATTTTCCCTAACGGGTCGCCATATTACTGTACGGGAATTTTTACTCAAGAGGCCGAAAAATAATAGTCCGGGCACGGGGACAGAATTTATACCCAACTCAACAATTTGTAAGTTTGATTGCATGTGACACTACGGATCTCATCTAATCTTATCCTATCATACCTTACATCGTTCCTGCCAGTTTACACCGCCAAGCCCTTCATCCGCGCATCCCGTTCCCAACCGAACTCGGCAAAAACCAAACGCACCCGACCCCACCAACCAACCACATACTAGTCTAGCATCATCCTTTCTCTGAAACTCAAACAAAAACAAACCCAAAAAAAAGCCCCAAAACAACACACAAGACACAAAAACAATCTCCCCCTCCACCTCCCACCCCCCCAAAAAGAAAAAAAAAACAAAGATTCTCCCTCTCTTGTAAACCCTCAGACACGACTTCATCATTTGGGCTCCCAGTCCCCGCGGATATCTCTAGACGTTTTTTTGCGGTTATCGATAGCCGTATTTTCAACTTGAACGTTGCAATCGAACCAAGCCGGGTGCAGGGGGTGCTTTACGGCCTAATCACAAGCAAGCAATCCATGACTCGGATATAAGAAGTCTTAGGCGGGCGGAGTGCTAGGTAAGTTGGTGCTGAGTAAGGATTTCTGCGATCCGTCTACCGCCTCTTTATATATATATGGATACTGGGCATGACGATATCGGGTTTTCAATTCCCTTCTTTTTCTTTTTTTCATTTTTTTTTTTCATCTAAGACCGGGCAAGTCCAAGATGTGAAGAACAAACGATCCACTAACTGAACCAAAAGCCCAATATCAAAAAAACAAAAACGTTACATACGACGAATACCGGGAGCGGCTGTTCCTGCTATCGAATGCGAACTTGCTCCTAGATAACTTGCACAAGGACAATACGATCTCCGCAGGTCTAGTCAGTGGGTAAGCACTTCTCCTTAGATCCAAGCCAGCGAGTCAACTTGCTCCCCTCTCCCCTCAGACATCATCCCGATTTGTGGCTCGGGGTTTTTTTTTTTCTCGTTTGATCGTGCGGATTGCGTGGTCGAGAGAAGATGTGGGGAGATATGTGGACCACTGGGTATCTTCATCGATGTTCATAGCATGCGCTCATCGCATCATGCATTGCAGTTACCTGCCTGCCTCGACCGAGCAATCTGCCACTCTATCAATCCATCCATCCAATCACGTCATAGTACTTCTTTCTTTCTTTGTATCTTTGCGAGGCGCTGACTTTTTCGCTTTGCTCGCCCATCTTATGCTTCTGATTCACAGTTACAAAAAATAAAAATCAACCACTGGTAGAGGTCTCGCGACTTTCCATTTTTCCATTTACTTTTATTTTATTTTATTATTTTTTTGTCTCCCCACTTTTACGTCGGGTTTCGTGGAAGCTGCGACCTTACATAAGGGCAAGGCTGCGTATGATACCTCTCTTCAAAAGAATTGTAGTAAAACTTACCATACAAACCACAGCGCGGCACAAAGGCACGCGCATATACGCGCACATTTGTTTTTTTTTTCGCCCACACACACACACAACTACCGGTACCGGTCCTAGTACTGGGTTGACACTGCTGCAATCGGAGATCACCCTTCCCCAACAAACAAAACCAACAAAAAAAACAAAAAAAACAAGCAAATTTTCCTTCCCGCGACACTCTCACACACACCAACCTTTGCACGCACGCACTGATCCCGCACCTACTGCCATCAAAACAAAACACAAAGCGAAACAAAATAAACAAGTACTACGCACGCAGGCACGCACTGACAAGATTTAGGATTCTCATTCTTATTTGGCAAAGCAAAGTCACCTAAAAATGACTACACCTCCTCCCCCGCAGCCCACCACCCCGACCCCCTCCGCCTACCATCAACCCTCGTCCCCGTTCTCCCCCCGCATCCAATACTACTCAACAACACCCACCCAGACCCCCCGACAGCCATCTTCACCGTCCCACATCTCACCGCGGGTAGCCCAACGCTCGACGACGCCGACACATGTCTCGAAACAGTACCTCCCCCCGAGCTCTCCCGCCGGCGGTATCCTGTCCCCGAGCCACGGGTACGGGCATATGTCGCCGGGGCGAGTGACACCACAGAGGACCGGCACTGGCGGCGTCAGGCATTCCTTTGGCGGGGACGAGTTCGGTTTGGATGTGTTGACCGATGATGATGGTGAGGGCGACGACGTGGCGAATCAAAACGGTATGTTGGGAGCTGTTGGAGGTGGCGATGACGATGACCTGGTGAGCATGGTCGGTGGAGGCGGCGGGGTGTTTCTGGGTAACGATAGCAGTGATGACTGTGATGACGACGACGAAGTCGGAGGGGCCCACACACCGGTCGAGTCTCCTGTGAAGCCGGAGGCACAACAGACGGAGACGGCTCCTTCTGCGAGATCTACACCGACGCCGCAGGGGATAAACGGAGCCCGCAATAGTACACCGACAATGGAGCGAGTCGTCTCATCACCACGGGTCTCGTCACCACGAGTCTCGTCGCCACGGGTCTCGTCGCCACGAGTCTCATCACCGCAAGTTCGCGCGAGGAAATTGTTGATCGAAGACGAAGAGAGCGCGGATGAGGTGGAGAAAGAGGGAGACGCGGAGGGAGAGGGCTTGGGTGATATCACCGGGTTCTCGGAACTGGATGCCGACAACTCAATTCTATCAGGGCTGAGGAACGGGTTATCCAGTCGGGGCGGGACGAGAAGGGGTAGCTTGCTGAGCACGGGGATCACCGTGGACGGAAACGTGGATGAGAAGGACAAGGCAAGCGAGAAGGATCAGTCGAGAGAAGCGAGTTTGAGCCCTATTGCGCGACTGGCCACGCCAACCCATCCCCAGACACCACATTCCCAGACTCCGCAGCAGCGGCGACCACGCAGTCCACATACACCCACTCGCAACTCCATCGCCGGGTCGCCTACCCCCCGCGCTGCGACCCTTGCATCTGGCGCGTCAGGGCATGGCCGTTCAGGCCATAGTCGAGCTTCCAGCCGGAGCTCAGTGTTCTCCGTCATCTCCCCCTCGTCACCAAGTCGTCTCACCGCCGCCGCGGCTGCTGTGGCAGCAGCAGCCTCCGCCTCCGCTACGCCAACCGCAAGCAACCGTTACAACCCCGGGGATAAGGACCAGACCACCATGCTTCTCCTCGACGATTTCACTGCGCAATTCAACGCCGTGAACCACCGCCACTCCACAACGGGCCACCGTCCCCAGCAGCCCCGCGGGTCCATCTCCGGCCTCTTCTCTCCGCTGTCCAAGTCCGAGACGCAGGCGACGCCCTGGAAATCCGTTAGCGGCACCCCTGATAACACCGGCGGCAGCAAGTTCCTGCTCGACTTTGACATCCCGCCACCGCCGACTCCGCGATCGATTCCGTCGATTACGCCGAGGGAGCTGGAGCAGCTCAAGTCGGACCACCTTGCACAGCTGGCAGAACTTCGCGCGAATTTGTCGGGTAAGGAAGCCGAGGTCGCGACGCTGCGAACTGGGATCCGCGAGGCGGAGTTGCGGTGTGGCGCGTTGAGGGAGGAATTGGGGGAGTGTGAGGAGCGGATGAGGGCGGAGATGGACGGAGCGCTGAAGCAGATGCGGGAGAGCGCGCAGGCACAGTTCGATGAGGCGGTCGCGAGGTGGGAGGAGGAGCGGAAGTCGCTGTTGCGGGAGTCAGAAGAGGCGAGAGGGAGGTTCGAGGACGAGGTTGAGCAGGTCAGGGTGCAATTTGGGGAGGTGGAGAGGCTGCTGGAGGAGGCGGGGAACAGGGAGCGGGAGAAGGAGCGAGAGTGTGAGGGACTGCGAACCGATGTTGAGAGCCTGCAGAGGGAGCTGGAGGAGGCTAGGAATGGGACACAAGAGGCGAGGAACGGAGCCGAGGAAGCGTCTGCGTCCCCGCCCCCATGCGCAAAGTGCGCGGCGAGAGAGAGCGAACCGGCGCAACCGCCACCCGGTGCAGCAAGCAAAGAGGAGGTCGACCGGATTGCGAAGGAGCTGCACGTGCTCTATAAGCAGAAACACGAGACCAAGGTCGCTGCGCTCAAGAAGTCGTACGAAGGCAAGTGGGAAAAACGGGTGCGCGGCCTCGAAACGGAGATTGACCGGCTCAACGCGGCAGTCGCGGAGTACGAGAGCGTACCGCGGCCGAGTACGGCGCACGGGAGCACGGCGAAGGAGAAGGAAGAAGCGGAGGAGAAGCTCAGGGCAGCCACAGAGGAAATGGAGAAGCTGCACCACGAGGTGCTGGTGCTGCGAGACCAGAACGAGGCGCTGAAGGGCGCAGTGGAGAAAGAGAGGCGGGAGAAGGGCGAGCTGGTCGGCGCGGTCGAGGAGATGCTGGCGCTGCAGATGCAGACGCTCAGCGAGGCGGAGGCGGCCGCCGCCGCAGAGGAGGCTGCGGCGCAGGCTAACGCAGCCGCCCCCCAGGCGCCGGCGGGAGGGAGCACTGCCGGGGCAGCGCCGGGACAGAAGCAGCGGCCGTCGGGGCTTGCGAAGCCAGGCACGCTCAAGGTCAAGGACGTGAAGCGGCTGGAGCGGGGCTGGGAAGGCGTCCGGAGGAGGGCGAGCGGGATCGGGATGTTGCCAGCATCACCTGCGCCGGGGCCTGCGGGAACGGCAGCGAGCGCGCCGCCGCAGCAGGCGAGCGGGATTGCGCAGCCGCGGATGGGGAGCCTGAGGGGGGGCATTGAGCGGATGGGAAGGGGCGCGAGGGATGCGGGGGAGCGGTGAAGTGTGCCGTATCCGTCGGTGGGGTCTAGCTGGTCGTGCTTCTATTCAACTTGTACAGTCGTATTCATTTTTCTTGTTTTCTTTTTTTTTTTTTTTGCTCATGTCCCTTGTTTTTTTACTTGATTTCCTCCTCTCCTGCCGGTTCTGCTTACGATGGATGATTGGTTTTCTTTTGCTATTCATGAATTAGTTAGCTTTTGCGAGGCATACGGTATTGAAATGTGCGCTTGTGTGTATATATATATAGCTGTCGTGACCCCTTCTCTGTCTACTCAAACCACGCGCTGTGCATGTCTTTTCTTGCGTGCTGAATATGAGATTTTTTTTATCTACTACAGACATCGTCGTGGTAGTGTCGTGGCTAGTTGATTAAAAACCTTCCGTTCTGGAAGTGATTGAACTATTGGAACGTGCTTCTGAGGGTAATTGGTGGGTTGATGGACTGTTGATGTGATCTGTGGGATCGCATGTATAAGATGTTGCTTTGATTTCACCGAACCTGCATAATATATCCCAGAGGCATTACTTCAGGGTAAATATACCCGTACTGTTCGAGGACTAATATCACAAAACACCACAATCACCAAGGCAAACCAGTGCCAACTTATCTGAATAAGAGTAGGTACTAGCTAGTTACACCATTACAACTCGAAACGTTTTGGACAAGCGGAAAGGAAGCTGGTGGGGAATATTTGGTATGCAGCGCCGATAAAGGAAGGAGGGGTGGGGGGGGTGGGGAGGTAGTGAAGTGAATTGGAGTGCGGAGAGATAGGAGGAGACAGGGGGATGAAAATAACAGCAGCTGAGGGGTTGGGGGTGGGTATATAGCACGGATATAGATGAGGGGGGTGATGTAGATAGGAAGTAGTGCAGAGCCGGGAGAGAAGGTCCAGGCGCCTAAAGAAATAAAAATATAAAAGAGAGAAATTTGCGTTCCCACAACACACGCCTATCGTGGAGGAGAGAAAAGAGGAAGCAGAATCCAGAGAGACGGCGCCATACCCAAGTCCGTGTTCAGAAAGATGATGAAATATTTTCTTGTGTTTTTGCATGCAATGCAAACCAATGCTTGAATATTAGATGGGATATATATAAAGTCAGTGCGCGCATAGATAGATAGCACGACACACCTAAGTACACAAGTAAAAAAAAGAATATTTTGGAATGCCAATACCAGGGGAAAAAAAATAGAACAGTTTGAAACAAGAAAAACTAAAAATCAGTAAATGGAAGGGGATATAAACGCAATAATTTCCGAGAGCATCAATACAGCAAAACCCGATGCGTCCAAAAATTTGCAAATGATTAACTTCTGAAGATTCAATTGCCCCCACACCCGAACCTGTCCTCTCCAAACCTAAATTCTTTCCAAAACTCTTCACCGTCTAGATACCTTCCGAAGCCACACTACTCCACTACCACCACTTTACTTCTCTACTGCAACTCATGCGGTGTCTGCCCCGCCGGACCTCCCAGCTCCGCCATCCCCGGATGCCCCATCGAGCCCATCGCTGGTTTATAAAACTCCGCCGGATGCGGACTATGCGGCGCGGGCGTCGGCACAGGTTGATAGTATGCCCCCGAGTGTGGATCGTACACATATCCTGGAGGCGCCGCCGCCGCGGTGGGCCAGTACTGCGGCGCAGGCGACTGCGTGTACAGCATGCTCTGGTGCGGATCGTAGTGGGGCGCTGCGGGCGGCGCTGCGGGCGGCGGAACAGCGGTCGTGGCTGCGGCGGCGGGGGGGGCGACAGCGGTAGCGGACTTCTCGTTCGCCTTTTTGGAGCGCCGGCGCATCAGGACCCAGATGAGGGCGACGAGCGCAATCAGAACGACACCTCCAACAACACCCCCAACGATGGGGCCGATTGAAGGGCCGTCGTCGTCGTCGCCGTGACCGTGGCCGCCGACGGCGCCGCCGTTGCCCTTGCCGTTGGAGCCGGCGGTGGGGATGAACATGATGATCTTGAGGCTGGAGTCGGACCAGCCGTAGAGCGGGTCGAGGGTGGTGGCGCCGCCGGTTGAACTAAATAAAGCGTTTTGTAAGAATTATGCATTTTGTACACGGGACTGGAGGAACATCAACAAAATCAGTCCGGGGGTTCCAAACATACTTCCCGCCAACTAGTGACACGATGCTATCGTGTACAAGGTAGTCCTCCTCGTTCATCGGCAGCCGATCGGTCCACTCGAACGTGTTCAGGTCCAAACTACTCAGCAGCCCCTGCTTCAGACAGCTCCAGTCTACCGGGTTAATCGTGTAATTGTTCGCCGGGTCCGCCGCCGAATCCTGCTGATGGTCGCGCCCGCCGACAGCCAGCATCATGTTGCCCTTCACCAGATGGCACGTATGCTCGAACCGCTTGTCCCCCCTATCGTTGACTTTTACCCACTGGAAGCTCGGCAGCGTCAGCACCCAGGTGTCGCCGTACACCGGTCCATTAGCCTTCTCGCTCGTGCCCCCATACACCACAACCTGCCACGATGTCTTGTCCTGCGACGGCACCACCACCGCACATGCCGACTGTCGCCCCAGTGGCGGCGTCCCAGACGTGCTCTGCTCGTACCACCGGTCGTTTGCGATATCGTACACATGAACGCTATCCATCGGCCTCAGCGTGACACCGTCCGTCGTCCCCTCCCTGATCCACTCGCCTTGGGGCCCAGTAATTCCTCCGATGAGCACCAACACCCCCTCATCGCCCATATCCGGGATATGCACCATGCTCGCCAGGGCCACCGGGCCGAGCGCGCTCGCCGTCCTGTTTTCAACTTCCACATTTCCGGAATCAAAGTGCAGGAACGAGTCCGCAAGGATCTCGTATCCCGGCGCGTGCGCAAAATGGGGGTCGGTGTCGGGCGAGATGATGCCGCCGAGGAAGTAGCCCTTTTTCTTTGCGGGGACCTCGGCCACCGCGCCTCCGTATGCGCGCACAATTCTGTGGCTGTCGAGCTCGGCTTGGATCCATTGGGAGTTGACAATGTCGAAGCGCCAGAGCTGGGCCTCGCGGATGGTGGTTTGGTTCACCATGGACCACGTGTTGTTGTCTGCGAACCAGCCTCCGTATCTATATGTGTATTGGGAAGAGCGGATGAGTCTTTGCCTATCATGAGACGAGATGGAATAGGATGGGACGGGTTGGGCGGAGGAGTCATATATATAAGAGGGATATACGTACTTGTAGATGCTGCTTCCGCCGTCATACCACAGCGCCCCCATCTGCGTAGACTCTCCATCTTTGTTCGGGCCGACATAGGAATACACCGGATCGTTTCCCACCACTGGATACTCCAGTCCTGCACCCAGATTCGCGATGATTACAGACGAATCTAGATATCCCAAGACCATCAGCATGAAACTTCCACCACCCTTTCCGCTCACCAGTCACCACTGACCCATCCCGCTTTTTTCACCACAAACTCTCCAAACTCCCTCCAACGTTATATATGTATATCTCATGCACCTATACCCCAAGGAAAAGAAAAGAATAGCACCTACACAAATAGATCTGTCCCTTCTTAAAATTTTCCTTGAAGGTCGCTATCCCACCACTAATATACAACCTCTCGTCGACCACCGTGCTCGTGTGTCCCCAGAGCCGGCAGAACTCCGATACTCCGTCGTTCGTCTGTCGTTTCTCAAACTCGGCCAAGTACGACGGCGGCAGGTCGCCAGGGACGTGGCTGCGGGGGACGACACCAGCTCCGGTAGAGGCGGCGGCGTACCCCTCGGGGCTGTTAAGGGAGGCGATACGTTTTGCGAGGATCCGGTTGTGTGCGGGGCCGTCGACGGTGTAGAGGGTGCCTGGGGCGGGGGTTGCGGAGACGAGGGAGGAGAGGAGAGGGAAGAGGGACGTCGCGAGCGTGAGAGCTCGCATTTTGGAGGGTTGGAGAAGGTCTACAGCAGAAGGAACCGATATTAGCAGGTTAGAGAGAAAGTACCTGATGCCCGATTGAGAAAATACGAAGACGGAATTCAGAGAAAAAATCCCGACTCTCTTCAAGAGCGGCATACTGCAAAATCACCACTCAATCCCATCCTCTTGACGCCACATAACACGAAAAATCTCAATAGAAAAACCTTTGTATCCATCCATTCATTCGGATATCTTCTCAATCGTACAGAGCAACCTGCAGCCCGCTCGAGGAAAGAAAAAACAAGACAAAGGGGAAAAAATGAAAATCTTCGCGCCTACCTCCTTTTAACTTCTAATTTCCGTTGCGCGTTCCTACTACCTCTTTAAGAATCCCCCCACCAAAAACAAATTCGACCGGCTCCTTTCCTCCCCAGGGCGAGGGATACTACCAGTTGTTAGAGCTCTAATCTTTTCAGCGATCGTAGTATCTCGATATTTGACAAGCCGAAATTAAAAAACTGAAGCTCGCGCTATAGCTCAAGCAGTAGTAGTAGTTAAAACTTGAATTTAAGTGACCTCTCCGCACGATCGGTGCAGTCTCGCCTAAAAAAAAGGTGCTCGCTTGTGTCGCTTGCTTTTCCCCCTCCAATCCTGAATCCCGAAAATCCCGACCACAGAACCTTAACAAAAGAACGAAATAATTTGAAACGAGAGTTGAGAGAGTTCGGAAGTAACGAAGTGCTGCTCCTCTCGGCGTCCACTTGAATGGTAGCTGAATACGGTCTAATTGCGACTGTCAGTAAGTTCAACGTCCTAATCGCAAACGTGCCATGCACTAGCTGTCCATAGAAGAACTACAAAAGCGTAGAAAAGAATGTCAGAGCAACAAGTCAGTGCAAAAGAAAGGAAGATCCTCTTTGCGTGGTTGGGAAAGGGAGTGTACGAGTGCTAAGGTGACAAGCAACAGACCCAACACCAACCCAGCCCTTGCTAACGAAAGCCCTGTGTAGCGCCGGCCCACTAGAGTGGTTTTGCACCAATGGAATCCACTAGTTCGCTCCTCAAGGGCAGACAGTTGTGAAATCGAATGTGGAGAGACTTTTCGTGGCTTGGGGCTGAGGAGGGTGTGCTGAAAAGGTGAACAGATAAAACACGGGATAAATGTGGAAGAGAGTACAAGGTGAAGTTGCTTGCCAAATACCCACCACCATGGATCCTAGCTATGCGATAGTCGAGCACTGCACTGCCACCTAACAATCACTGACAATCACTTCGAACTCGCAAATTCAGGTAGCAAGTAGGTGAGGGATAAGGAATCAAGGGAGGAGTACTCCACTTCAGGAAACGAAATTGTGCCAAAACTAGCAGAAAATAATAATGTCGAATGCAAACTCACACGTAAAACTCACCCTTTCGCCAACTGTTCAGCTAGCTAGAGCGTCTCCTTCTCCACCTTGAACAGTCGACTGTCGGCAATTGTCGGTGATGTTGGTTCCGACACGAGGATATCGCGGTGCCGGTGTCGTCACGTTCTCGAGTTGCGAAAATAAGGAGAGAGGGGAAGGAAGAGAAAAAGGAAGGACAGAAGGCTGGATTAACAACTACAACCTAGCCCTCAAAAGACTTCAGGTTTGTAAGGGAAAAAAAGATATAACAAAAAAAGGTAAACCGGGGTCTTACTTTAGATTAGATTAATATCGTCGTGTGCACAGTTTGCTGGCAGAGGGCGATCATCTTGAGTAGACATGGGGACAGACATGGGGAAAAGCGGGTATGGGGCGTCAGCATTTAGTTATCTTGAGAGTGGTTTGATTCTGGGGCAGGAAAATGAGGTGCTTCAAAAGTGCGTGATCATCGCGACTATATTCACTTTACTCTAAGAGGCCGGCAAGTCAGTTGTATGCCCCTTCTTCTACACTGCTAATATTTAGCCTTTGATATGAAGCCCCGTCTACCGGGTATACTGACTGGTGAGCCTGCCGGCTGCTTTACAATGCTAGAGTATCACGATCCATGCATGTTACAAATCCCGCAACTTGGAACCACAAAACCACAAAACCACAAAACCATCGCTCAATAGCCAACTGTATGAATGAGTACATGCTACCGGTACTGTAGAATTCTACCCAGTTGATCCTAAGCATGTTCATCTTTTCTTTCGCAGGGTGAGCGCACCTGTGCAGACTACCTAGCTAGGTATTTTACACTCACGAAACTCTTTGCAATTGGCCTCTGTCAGCCTCACCAAATCGCATTGTTGCACAACTGACACTGGTCAGCCTAAGCTAAGCTATATCAAGATGATCCCTGACTGGGAACCTCCTGTTTAGTGTTACGATTTGCGTGGGATAGATGGACGGTTGGAGGGCCCATGGCTGGAGTTCCAATCGGATATGATACCTATCGGCCTTTCTGAATCTGGTTCTGCACGTGGAGTAGCATGCGCCAGGGACGGCGACTTTAGCCCGCAATGATGAATTTAAGTGCCTTTCAAATCTGTGTGCCCAGCCACGGGGCCGTAGTTATGAGGCAAGACGCATACAAAGCCGCTTGATAAGAGAGCTTGTGCCAATATGCATATGCCCAGCGCCATCACGCATGTGGCCAGGACGGGCCGTGGCAGGACTGCTGCGACGCGTGGATAGGCCGATTGGGAAGCTTCATCCGAAGTTGTTGCGAAGCACTGTGGTAACCACTTCTGCCATTGAAATCTAGAGGTGATCTGCAAGTTGAAGAACTCTAACTTTGTTCTTGACAAGTCCGAAATACCAGTTTCGGTACTCCAGCGATATGAATGCGACAAATGAGGAAGATTGGATAGTTGAAATACCATAGAAATAGAAGTACTAGGATTAACCTTTTAAGAATTAAAAGTTGCTAGGTTGAATCCTTACATAGAAAATAAAAGTTAACCTTTCGTTTCTGGTCTTTAGATAGCATATCATAATCTACTGATAGTTGATACCCGCGCGGCACAGCTGCGGAGGCGGCGGCGACGAAAACGGTCGCTAAAGTTGGATACGACTATCACTATTTATTTTACAAAGTCATTGTGAAAAAAGTAGGTCGGAGTATAGAAAAGATCTAGAAAGATTAATTCACCTATTTCATGTCAACGGTTTGCACAATTCAATGAAATATATGGTAATAGAAGTTTTATGATTCATCTATCATACTTAAATTGAAATAGTCCCCGGGTGTCGTACCCACGTACAAACCTGGTACCCTTGCCTGTACAAATCACCGAGTTCAAAACGGAGCGCGGGTATGTAGCTCTGCAGAATTGCCGACGGGCCTTACCAGGGGGTGGCATGTACAGTACGAACCAACAGTACACTAAAGCCTTCGGTGTCGAGTTGGCCTTGTCCCCGATTGCTATGAGATCATTATCAATAAAAGGCGCTAATATAGTGGGCTGAGGGAGTGTTTTGAAATTGAGATTGAAGGATTAGAAATCTAGACGCACGCGAAGATAGCGCTTGAGTACATGGAAGGTGTAGCTTGGCTTTGCAAGTTTGGTGAAGTTGAAAAAAAATTCAATTTTCAAAGGGAAAATTGGCACTTGCAATAGCCACTGTGGAGGGGGAAACTTCCTATAGTTGATGCTGTTCATACAGTAAGCAAGATTTTTTGTTTGGTATTATAGTTATTGCTTTTCAACTAGATATTCCTTTGAATCAGGCATACTTGGTGCGCCTAAACGTAAGGGGAAAACTCCGTGATACATAGGAGAAAAGGAACCGTTCGGTGAGTAGCGTGTTAGTATCATACTGTACTCCATATCTCCGACCATTGTGCAACATACAGCCTAACCTCTTACCGGGCGAGTAAAAATCCGGGCACTTTTCATCCGGTATAGAATAAAATGCTTGGCGGATGTAAAAAGGGGATGGCAAAAATTTGGATAGAATTACTAGAGTAGGAAATTAACATGTGTAGCAAAACATTAACTTGATTCAAGTCTATTCAATATTCATTGCTCTCACCATCTAGAGAGGCATCGAGCCTTAAAGGTTCTTGGGGAGCATCAAATAATATGCAAGCATTGACTAGTGCCAAAACATGCAACTCTAACTATCTCTCTAAAAGCCTATAAATTCACACAAAAAAGCTTCAAACTCTACAAGCATGGTTCCAGACTCCAGCAGCAGTGACAGCAGTGGTAGCAGCAATGGTGACAGCGGTGGCAGCAGTGGTGGCAGCAGTGGTAGCAGTGACGGCAACAGAGTGGTAAACAACCAGACTAAGTGGTAAAGTGGGGTAGTCTAAGATGTATCAGTATTAGCGTGTCCGGTATAGCAAATATTTGTATGGAGGCAGCGGGGGTACTTGTCTGGAGGTTTCTGTCCGGTCCGATATAGCAAGGGGGCAATTTGTATTGGAAACGGTTGTCCGAATCAGAGGCCATCCGGTATACGGTAACAAGGTTTCCGGTATAGCAAGGTCCAAAGGTTAGACTGTAGCACAGTGCCCGTTACCATGCAATAAATGCGAGTGGGTCCAAATACCATGCTAGCTAATTACCAGCAAACCTCAAACAGAAAAGTTGCCGTGCCAAACTGCTTTGACAGTCGGCGGAATCTGGTCACAAAACTCAATTGTTCTGGCCTCTCGCATGACATCAAACCTTTTCACTTTTGCACCACTTGATGCTGGCAACCACGAATGCACGTTCATGCCGCATAAACATACGTATGCTACCATGAACAGTAATTTTACAAAAAGCGGAACTACATGGAAGTTCTCCTCCCGCTATTTTCTTTGTATTCTATTTCTTTTTAGTGTATTTCATTTCATTGCATAGATTGTACCAGAGGTTCCAGCTATGTAAAAAAACACCTCGCCATAGTACTGGTAGCTATGGAACTTCCAGCAGGCTGGAAATTTAGTTAGAAATAGTTTCAGCTTGGCGAGACCTTCTTACATAAGCTCTTTTCAGTATGTTACGACTGGGGAGGCACTCTCGCAAAAAGCTTGTCTTGTGATTGCATTTGGATTGGGGCTGAAGTAGTGGAGTTATGTGCTTTGAATTAATGCAACCCGAGAGCTGGAACATCGATTTCAGCTGTCCAATGCAGGCAATTGCATCTGCATCTGTATAGCATGACACATGTGCAGGAAGCCTGCAAAAGTGCTTTTTATTCCGAAAGAATGAGCCATGTGTTTGTCATGTGCTGTCTTCTCGAGATTGCTATTTTGGTTCCCGCCTCCTTCCCTCCTATCAAATAGCCCCTTTTATCTGCCTGGTTCCGTTTTAGGTAGGTGGTGTTACCTGAGGTGTGTAGTGGGGTGGGGGCTGAGCTCAGTTGATTCGTTTCCTGTTCTAGTACTAGTAACTACTGGTCAATTGCAACGCCATGGCGTTGTAGTAGCTTCTCGAACTGTCACGATGTACTTGGGGGTAAATGTATGCCACTCGACAGGGGGGTCAAAAGTGAAGTAGGTATGAATTAAAAATAACACACATATTTTTTCTCCGTATACAACTTAATACAGTCACATGGCAAAAGAAAGGTGAACACCTAAATTTGCATAATTTGATGTCTTAGACCTGCATACGCGCTATTACCGCTAGTAACGCCAATAAGGAATATTGAAATGGAGTTGAATTGTAAGATTGGGGCAAAGTAAAATATGAAGATAACTCTTGAAGGAGATTAAAGGTCAATAAGAAATATACTGTCACCTATCTATAACTATATCTACCTAAAACAGAAATCTACCCTATTCATAAAGACTCTCAAGTTCGTCTCTTCTGCCAAACATGCCATCTCACTAACTAAACATGCCGCCTCATCTACCAAAATTAGGTCTCTTCCTAGCTCTCCACTTCTGATAGCCCTTATGCTGGAGGTTCCGATCGAGGGTTCGCGAGTGAACTTTGTTGTCTAGAGTTTCCTTTAGATTCTCCTGTAAGAGAGCTTTGATAGAGATGGGTCACAATCAAGCAAAGCAGTGATAGAGTCCATAACACTCTCACTTAGCTTTTTTGGTCTTCCACTCTTAGGCATATTTTCAGCAGTGCCTCGCTCCTTGTAACACTTAAGAAAAGCTTGAATAGTACTCTTAGGCCAACCCAATTGATCTGCAATCTGTTGAAATGATGACCCTTGCTGGTGCAGAAGGACAATTTGGCCTTTTTCAAAGTCAGTCATCTGTTTCTTAGGAGCAGTAGTGTTGGTACTAGTAGAAGAGGCGGTACTGGAGGCAGAAGTGCTGGCAACATTAGCTGAGGAGGCAGCAGTTTGAGTTGATATTATTAGGTAGGATTTTGTAAATTCGGCTGTCAGTTACCTGTAGGCAGCTGTAGATTTTTCCTTAACTTCTGGTCCCCTTTAGGAGTCGACTTTATATTTTTTCTACTCCTTGATTTTGAAAATTGTCTCTAGGTCAGAATTCCCAATATAGTACAATGTTGTGAGACATAACGCTTATGTCCAAGATACGCACGTGTGGTATGTTTAATCAAGCACAGGCCAAAGATTATGCAAAGGTGTACACTTTCTTTTGCCATGTGACTGTAAGTTGTTGCATAATTCCATTTGCCTACCATAGCAGCAAAGCCGATCTTGAAGCTTTTCCACTTCATCTGTCCATTCATCACGTAAAATAGTAATTCAGGTGCACTCAACTCAAGTAGTTTCTCGATTGTGCATTTCATGACCGAAATCTTTGCGCGCCGAGCTGGGAATTTCATTTCACTATTGTATGAGGCTTCAACGGGTGATTCGAGGCTGTGACTGGAAAATGGAGTTGTGTGAGTTGGTTGAAAGCAAACATTAAGCGTATAGGAAATGCCTGGAGAGTAACAACGAACAAGTGGACTCTATCCTAGAAACTATCCCTGCCACATTATATGCAACTTTTCACGCTTCTGAAGATTTAACCTTGATACCGAGTACGGGTATTTTTGCTGTCAATATTTACTTAAATGATCTACTGCATATCTCACCAATGTCACAAGTGTTCTAAAGAATGAAAGGGAAATTGTGCATTGTAAGTGAGCTATCTCATCATGGTTAGGTACTCAGTCGATGAAGGTAAGGGGAAAGCTGGTAGAAACTGAACTCTCGAACAACATTTATACAGCTTCAGATTTAGGTACATGTACCATCATCAGTTTAGGAATACATGTGAGCATTGGACGTATGGGGATTATTGTGGTGCTGGTGCCTTTGGAAGATGATACAATATCTATGCTTTATAATGCTTGGGATCAATTAAAAGAGGTCTTAATGCAGGTGCGTAACGGATGGCCTTTTAATTGTTCGGTAATCAGGCTATTGCGAGTAACAGATTCACAGACATTGTTTCATGAGTTTACAAGCATTCTAGTTATGGTTATAACAAAATTATGACAACAGGAGGGTGAAGAATGCCAAAGATTAGAATCTATGTTGCTCTCAGGTTCCAGCATCTGGTATCTCTCTCCATTACCCTGATATGGCATTTCCAAACTAAAACATTAGTAATGCAGTTCGCTACTTTTCCCATTGCCCGTAGAATGCAATAGTGCAACTGAGAATCGCATCAATCAATCACCATTTCTATTCCAAAAAAAAATTGAACATCAAGTTCTGAACAATTGATCCTCTAAACGCGATCCCCTCCTATGCTGGTCACATAGTATAAAATATACACTAGATGGTACATGTGAACATTTATCTACGTATATTCCACTGGGATTGGACCAAGATGAATGAAGAAGACTTACAAGCGGAAGGTAAGAATTGCAACACTGCTGGGCTTAAAGAGAGGGTACAGGGCGATTTGTTCTTCACTCCGGCTCGTGTTTGCGTGTTGCCGGCCAATCAACAAATTTCACCGGTAACGCAATTTATGTTCCCGCGTTTAGGAGCAGGCGCTCTAGGTATGGGTTTAAGTATATAGGAATCTTTTTGGCCCACTAGAATAATAGGCAAGATCAGGGATTTCCTATCCCTAAAACGTCCCATGATTGAACTTGGGAATTTCGTTGGGGCATGTAGGTTGGCTCTGAGACTGGGAATATCTAGGCTTTGAGCTCCCCACTATGAGAAATTGCAACTAGAATGTCACTGTAGTCTGTCTCATCACTACTGATCATTGCCCTCAAGCGCTGTGCTTGAATCTCCATTGCCAGGCTTTGTGATACTCCTCCAGCTGGTGATCTTTGAACTACTTCCAGAGTTATTTTTTTCTATGGACGAAATCAAGCATTTCGTGAAAGGCTCTCGCCTGGGCATATACCTGGGCATATGCCTGGGTTCAGTGGCTTATTAGTGTGCTTCTGCTGGTGCTGCTGTCCTGCTACCGGATTATGCAAACTGGCATGGTGATGTCACTGGAGTTCCGGGCTTGTAGCACCAGATAGTAAATATGGTAACTTGCTACTCAGATATCTATTCATGTACGTAATACTCCTTCTAGTTACATACCACCAGACCATATGGCGTACCGAGATATCCCAATTACTGTATACAATCAAGGCTTTTGCCCCGTTGATTATTTGTTATTTTTATATTTTTATTTATTAGTATTTATTATTTATTTTTTTCCCCGGAAAATTTCCCACCAGAGGAACCTCACGGGGGGAAAATTCGGTCAAAACGTCATCTTTATCGCAAAAGGCAGGCCGTTTATAGTTCCTGATTAATAACTAATCAATAGAGACGGGTAGTGGAGAACAAATAAGCGAAATAGGAGAATTGAATGGATGCAGTTGGCTTTTCAGCTTTAGTGTGGGGGAGAGATGTAGGTTTTGTGTAAGCAGGGATTCAGGGTAACAGGAAATTATGGGTCATTCTGAGTTGGGAAAGTTTACGCTTAGGGGTTGATGGTGCAGGATATACTGCTTTACTTGAAATTATTTACGGTAAAAGCTGATGTAGAGACTGAACCTCAACCTCAACCTCCTGGGGGTATAAGGAGAACTTTTTTTCGTTGTTGCTCCTGAATACTCAGATCCTAACATGGCAGGACAACTTGCGTGAAACAAACACTACATACACAATAAAACTTCAACCTCACGAACCCCCGCCTTCACCGCAAGACCTCCGCCACTGCCTCTACACACTCCTTAATCTAGTCCGTTCCTCCCCCTTCAATACGAGCCACCTCTGCGGCTCCTCCAGTCGCTGCTGTGTCTTCTGCTTCCCAACGTAGCCTGCATTTGCCCTCCTTCGCTTTCAACCTTCTTCAGCCAGCCGGCACAGCTTCGTAATTTCAAACCTATCGTGAGATCGGTTAACAACAGCAAAGCCTGTGGGAATAATGACTATTCCTGGGATTGCGGTGGGATGAAGCCAAGCAAGCATCTATAGCATTTATCGGTTTAGGTTCTCTGCAATTAGTATTGTCATCTGAACCCGCATCTGTCAGCTGCAGCGTATAGCTAGACTGCCTGACAAAATGAGAAATGAAAAGAATTTTCATGTCCTGCACGTACGTATTGCAACTCAGATTAAATGGACTCACTAGAAGAAGCTCAGAATAGCTGGTTAGCCGCAAGCGTCATACATATTAATCAAGGCACTTTCACAGTTGGATGGTCGATATTGCAGCCGGAAGACTATTATGTTTTATCCATTCCCGTGTTCCCTTCTCCCTTGTTACGTGGGTTACATCGAGACAAGCGCCGGAGATAAAAAGACTTATGCTGTGTAGGCGGAGTAACCATGTGCACCATTTGCACTGCCCCTATGAAATTAGCATAATATAAAGTCTACTTGAGCGAATACGCCTTGAGAGCTGGTAGAGACTCTAATGCTAAAGCCCTACCTGTAGAGCACGAAGGGCATCAGGTTGTAGTTACCCTCAAATTCTTCCCCGGGAACTATTCTACCATACTGTGATTGCCATTGTTTTGACTGTATTCATGTTACATACACATCGATTGATATATTAAGGTGGTATGCTGAGGTTTCCTTCCGCCAAAAAAAAAAGATGGATTCTGAAATTACATGCAGAAACACTTGCGAGTCACACGTACGATAGGTCAGAGTAGAGTCATAGCTTGAACGTCGTGTGCACTGAAGATACGGATTCTATTTCCGCCTTTTGTTTTCTTCCAAAGCAAAAGATTCCGCGCTTCACCTCGGCATAGGAAGCGGTGAATGTACAGAAAGAGTTCATCCTCCGCGGTTAGGATATCTAAAACATTGAAACCTAATCATGTCCCTCTCCCGAACGAAAAAATCCTCCAAGTCAACATACCCTGTGCTTGTGGCGTTCTTCTTTCCTCAGGTATAGCAGGCATTTCTGCGGACGAAAAGGTTGTCGGGTTAGTGTGCATCGCGCTGAGCTGTGTGATAGGTTACACAAATTTATGTTCCGAAATATAATGTTCCGGTGTATATGACATCAATTTGGGACCCTCTGTTGATTTGTAATATCCTAACTTAGGTTGCAACCTAAGGCCTATCGCCGTTGCCAGTTCGAACCAGACTACCGCCGTTGCATGTATGAGTACTCTGTAAATGCAGGCTTTAAACACCTAAAATGAAGCAGGTAGACGTCAGTCAAACTCAATCTAGAGCTTCCTGAGAAATAAGGTCAAATAGGGGGAGGAGGGAGACAAGTAGACTAATTCCGACGGGTACTGCTAGAATGGGGACTGATCATGAGTCCTCAAGTGAGGTAATGACCGTTTCGGACTTATGACAAATGCTATTGGAAATTGTACTTAAGTGTGCTCATATACTTTGTTTTGGCCGATGTAAGTCTGGTAGCGGTCCTGAACCTGATAGAAATAATTGCTCACTGAGAAGAAAGGAATTCCGCAAGCGCCAGAACAGAGGAAATGAGTCACAGCTTAGTCATCCATAGTACCCAATACCTACATTATGCTCTGAGTCATTCAAATCCCTCAGGAAGCAGGCCAGGTTACCAGATGGAGGTCAAAATAACTGCCGTCATTATGAATACTGGTGCAATACATGTTCCACTTATGCAGATCGAAATTGAGATTAAATTTAAATATTATGTGGCCACAAAAGCAGGCGTTTGAGACGGCGACAACGGGATTTTGTATGGTTACGCAGTCATATATTTATTTCGATGGTGGTACCCCGCCATGCGATAGCATACATACTTAGGACTTTCTATACGCAATCCACCCCGCCACACGGAATTACCGAGGTCCTTAGTCAGATGGGCGTTTAGCATGCCAGTGCATGTGCATATATCTGCTGTGATGCCTTGGCTAATAAGAACTAAGGTATTGTTACCTGTATTGACTGGAGCCTTAATGTTCCTGCATCAACTTTATCCATCGATCAGATCTGCAAGCACGGAAATGGGGGATCCAGTTACAGGGCATCCAGGGAGTAGCTGAGCAATGTAACACCGGTGTTCCACATGCATTCATTGGATAGCATCATTTTTGTGATCATCCCGGAGCGATTTTCTGGATTAAAGATCAAGCCTGTTACGTCATCAAAGGACTAATATATATGATACAACAGAAGGATACAGACTTCAACAGTGGAACAAAGACGGGAGTCTATAGGAAGAGGTTTCTTATAATATTTTTCAACCGCAAACTGTCGGGAGGTCTCCAGGTATTAGGTGTACTCGTACATGACAATCCAATGTTCACGCATATAGTATAAGTTCAAGCTCATGTTGCGGATTGCAGCCATTGTGGCAGCGAAGGTCGGCAATCGCAGAACTAAATGTTGTCCCCCTTATGGACCTGCCAGAGGCTTCTACAGACTTCAAGGTGGCATGGGCTACTTCATGATTGTGACGTATACATATAAAAAACAAATACCCTAACTGAGTAGTAAATGCCATCATAAGCCTTTGAGTAATGGTACACTCCACGCAACTGTTGAAAGAGTCGTGAAAATTTAAGAAACGATTAATTACCAGTGCAGTAAATACATGCAGGAGACTACCATCGTCAGACAACCATGACCGACGCAGTAGCGACATGGCGGGGCCTACGTCACGATACCACGTGACCACAAATAGGAGTAGGCCGTTCACCTTGCGTTATATTGTGACAAGTGCCCCTAAGTGATAATCGTTAATGCCATAGGCTCACGTACTATAGTACCGAAGTCTTGGAACAGTAGCTCTGGGCCCGTGAATAGAAGCCCCACCCAAGAATGGTTAGAATCAAGGTCGGTTGGTTGATTAAGTAAGAATGACAGATCGAGTCGTCCGTGAGACGACTCCAGGGAGTGAGGTTTCGAGTCGGGGGCCGGGGCTTCAATTTCAAAACCCGGAACCACAAACTAGCGGAAGTTGAACACTTTATGTATTTTGATTGAGCTGGTCATGTTGTTCTAACTACTTCCAACCTGCTTTTTTATATTTTCATTAGAAAATGCAAGCTAAGGCCCAGTGATATTTACAGATTCCGGAAGAGCAAAGAAATGCTGGGGGAACAATCTGTTACGTCTAGTATGGAGTATAGCCCCATAGCTCACTAGGTAATCTGTTTTTAGTCAAGTATTCGCGTATTCGCTTCGATGCTCTTAAATTCAATCGCAGTCATGTATGGTGGACCCTCGAACAAGAATCTGGTTGCCACTCCGAACTGCGACAATCAAATTTAGAAACATCCTCACAAGAGGCCCACTTGAGTTACGTTACACCAGATGTGCGCACATGCCCCCACTTTGACGAACCCAAAACCAGAGAAACGTTAATTACCAAGAAAGGTTGGAGTACAGCCACAGTGCGAGTTTTAGGTTAGTTGGCTGAAATAGCTTCTCCGCTTTCTATGCACGCGTTAGAAATCGATTTAGCCAGGTGAGTTGCTAGACGGGAGGCTAACCTACCTTAATTGTATTCCATTAGGTGCCATATGACCCATCGGGGATATTTCTTTCTTTGATACTGCGTGCGTGAAAGACCCCCTTGCGATTGTGCTTTTGTCGAACTCCTTGCAAGGCGTCTGGATTTGGCTCTACCAGTATAGACTCCCAAAATACATTGCTACCTAACCGGTACATTCCTAGGACCTTATGAAAAAAAAAAAAAGGGCATACTAAATCTTCTGAACACAAGTTCACCTGGTGGGCCCTCATGATATACTAAAGAAGCATCGATGTCCATTTTTGACCAAATCTGGAAATTGTGAAGGGACATGGTACCTTTTGAGGTTTGTGGATTAAGGTATGCTAATAATATGTAGAAACGGATGACATTAACAGTTGTTACAATTCTCAACGTGGCAGCAAGGTTTTGGAAAAACATGGATATCTTGAGTTCCTATCAGTTAATTCATTGTCTACGAGCACTGCGTTGTATGTGTCATAGGCGATTACAAGCAAAGATTTGGTACATTTGAAATTTGTGGTATGTGAAATGACCAGTTAGATGTAAAAGAGTATAGACCGCAATATTTCACAGGCCAATTGTGACCCACACATTGGGTGTTTAAATTTTAGGATTCTCCAAGATTCCGACTACCCACATGATTGCGTACAAGTATTTTCGAACGCTATAGGCTACTGCACCCTCGCTTTGCTGAAATTGTTCCGGAGTAGCGACCCAGGTTGCATAACCTTGTGTCGGCGCATCTTTGCAATGCTCCAACCCGGCATCAGTGCGGAAAGATCATTGTCTTCAAAGGTTGAGCTCAAGTCGTCCAGCATAGCATCCTAATTTCTGCAAATGCTATTGATACAGAAATCTCTACAGCTTCGTGGGACTGATAAGGAATAATTCCAGTTCAAACCTCCCGACAAATAATCGAGACTGAGTGAAGATTCATTTGATGTGAATCTTTTGCACTGGGACTTACTGGTAATTCACAGTAGCACCTAAGTGTGCCAGCATTTCATCGTAGCAGAAAATGTCCGCTTCGGATGGTACTTTGGAACATATCCCTAAGATAAATACTACTGCATTCGAGATTAACTCAAGCATAACATTCGACATGACCAGGCGTGCACTGCCGTACTATTGCCGGGGTCATCTACAACCCAGCATTGCGAATGCTGTTAAATTTAGGCCTCGAGGGTAGAGTCTACGTAGATACCCTGCGTAGATCCGGTCCGACAATATTGATCACGGAATGGGGCATTCAGCGACCTTAAATTAAACTAAAGATGCAAGTTCACAATAACTTGAGGTGCGACCAATGGTGAATCATAGGTCGGTTAGATTTACCTTCTGTAATGTGTAATACGGTCATGCCTTCGTAGTTAACAAACTGGAGGTCGAGAAGTGGAGCGACGACAATGCATGTGTGGATTGTGGTGAGTTGAATGAGCCAGCTATGCATATGCCAAACATAGTTCACGATAATACCTCATTTTTTTTTTACCTCATGCTGCGCCACGCCAATACTTGATTAGATATTATTAACAGACATTTTGTGTGAAACCTATCATGAAGGGCGGTCCATAAACATGCTACGCGAGAAACTGAACAAACAATGAAACCTTAGGTACTTTGGCTGCCAATGCGCAGTAACGTAGACTCACCGACCCCACCAACCGCCGGATGCATTCCCCAGCAAGTCTCACTCCATTTCACACATGATACCGCTGCATTGCACCGCGGGCCATCCCATGCAACGTGCACAAGTTCACCACGTAACCCGTAATGCCCATTCATCATTCCCACAGTGCTCCATCTAATATAGGACAATATTCACATTCACGCGCCCAACCCCTCCATCTCATCCCCCTCTATCTCATCAAAATACACAACTTACGTCGTCAATCATCCACTTTGGCTCCTGACCATTATGGTCATTGCTCATTCCGTTTCAAAAGCTCCCCGTGCGCATCAGTATCGTACCCCAGATCCCGAGCTTCGTCATCCTCAAGGTCATATTGTTTTCGTCATCAATTATGCATACGTGATTCCTATCCCTACCATGTTGATAAGCCTCATCCTAGGCACCAGGGAATGACGTCAGGGGTAAGGAAAGGATGGAGAACTAAAGAGAACAAGCAGAAACGAAACACCAGGGCACTAATAACCAAAAGCATGTGAAACATTCCGGGCAAATGTGGAAGGGAAACTTGGACGTTATGTTTTTTTTTTTTTCATTCTATGGGCTGTAGGCGCGTGATATCGTTTCAATGATCAGGTGAACCATTGTATACATATGAGGACTGCGCGGTGCCCCCGCGCCAGGACGAGCAAGTCAATGGCAACAGAACATCAAGGTCAATGAGCGAGCGAAAAATGGAATACATTGTGAGTGGACGCAGATATAACTAGAATAGCAAAACGCATAGCAAGTTGTAAAATCAGAAAATATAAATGTGGAAAAAAAGAAACAAATGATAGGCGAATTAAGTAATATCCATGTTCCGCAATAATATAAACAATTTCTCATGTTCCTACAATCGCCTCCCTTAAAAATCCTGCGATGTCGACCGTCGAAAACCCCAAGCGCTAGCTCCTCTGCGCAATAATCCATGTAGTAAAGTTTCTCCTCGAATCCCGCATTCCAGCGCCTGTCCTAAGTCAGGGGTAACAGTGGGGACATCATCCCAACCTCCACCCATATAGCGGCACCCATTGTCATCCAGCACTAGACTGAATCCACCAAGTTTACAAAGGTAGTACAATCGACGGTAAAGGTTTATTGTTAAGCTGATAATCATTCGCGATAAATGTATCCTGGAGAGAAAAGCGATTGGAATAACTATATGTCGCGCGCCGCATTTGTCGGGTTGAAGATAAAAGCCAGGACACTGAAGCTGGCTCCTTGATCCTCTGTCAGGGAGACACTGCCTGTGCTTCTCCATGCTCGGATCGCGGTGGCGTAGAGCGTCGTTTGTTGTTCGTCCTGCGGGCAACGTGTACCATGCGTCTGACTTCAAATACCTGGGCTCGGTGCAAGTGATTGTCTTATTCGAGATGTATTCTTTTTTGTTTTTGGGTGTAGAATGATGAGGTATTTCCACGCAGCTAGTACATCAGCAGCTGTCGAAATTTTTGAATTCGAATCTTTGTTGCCCCGGGTTTGAAGATCAGTTGTCCAGGATGCATACACGGTTGAATATATATGAATTGGATAGACATCCACTGAATTCGAATTTGCTTTGAAAGCCTCTCAGGCTGAAGCTTCTCAAATGCAGCTGAACCCGCATGCCGATGAATGACGCTTTTTAGAATTAGTTTCCGTTGCTGATAATCCACCATATAGTCATGACTTTCGTGCCCTCTCCAGGAGTTCCAGTCATCTAGAGTATCCATTTCCGTTATAGGAGTAGTACTGGGCTTGGTGTGCACCGCTCGCTGCTTGCCGTTGTAGTTGTTCAAGGTAGGCCTGATGCTGGCGCAATTGACCTCCTATACCTCCCTGCCCGTTGTATTGAATGCCAGAGCCGACATAGACACCAGAGCCGGCCGGGCTGTTGTTGATAGAGCTGCTCTGGGACGAATTCGAGGATATGCTGTAGCTGTGGTCGCGGCATGAGTGTCCGACAAGAACGATCTTATCGGTCACGATGTGGCCGCGCATTCCATAGGAATTGCACTGGTCAACGCCGTGAACGAAGTAGACACACTTGCAGACAGCGTAGCGTTCTACAATTCGAAGACACATTGTTATGGGATAATAATGAAGTTCTCTATTCAGAGTTCAAGTCGTGCTAGTTTAGTAGGAGGAGCTTGTGGATAGAGTGGCGAAGAGTAGTATGTGTGTGATGAATTGACAATGAGTCGAGGTAGGGAGAGGAAGTTCGCTGTTTATAGATTTCTTATGGCAAAGTGCACGTGGCTGATATGCGTGCAGGCAGTGCGGTTCAAGGCGTTGTTACTATAATTGTTTCGTTGATAGCGGATCGAGGACCCAGACGATTGTCCTATGTACGCTTGTATGGTATTCTTTGTATGCTGATAGATCATGTATCCGGGCCGTCAGAGGTGGCAAGGCCACATTGCTTTTATAAACATTCCAGAGCGCCAGAGGCCCCAGCATGCATGCTGGCAGACCCAAATATGGGAAATGTATAGGCCAGGACTAAAAGGTGCGTAATAGTGCAAGCAGTCAAATGGAAGCAAGCAGCATATGCACTAACTCTGACTACATTGTAGCTTAATGTCCGTGGCCGTTGAAGTTTTCCGGGAGCTAAGCTTGTTGCTTGCTAGGTATACACAGCCCTGCATTGATCACGCCCGTAAATAAGTAGCAAATGCAGGCTTGACTTAAAGTGGTACAGTCATCACTGCTAGGGAAAATAAAACGGCATATAAAAATAAAAATAAAAATACGACAATGGATTAGGAGGGCAAGAAGCAAGCTAACTAGAGGTAACCACCCTGCTAACCTAGCCGTCGGGGAAGAGGCTTGGCTTGCAGCATTAACAAGAAAAGAAACTGGGGAAAAGTAGTAAGTTTGGAATCAGAACGCGCCTCATTTCACCACTGGGATAGGTATGTATAGCATACATGGGTCGTAGTGCCATGCCATACTTGCAAGGGGAGCACCCGCCGACAGGGGGTCACAGTTGGGAAGGGAGAAAGTAGGTGGGTGATGATCGGGGTGTGGCAGGATCCATGGCATTGGAATTTGTTAAGTGAACTCGAAATAGATGGCGTGCGCAACAGGCAATACCAGATTCAACTACGACTTTTGACTGGTTGCTACTAGTGGGATTAAGGGATATATCCAGGGAATCAATCTACTTGCATGCACATATGTCTTCCATTCCCTTCTTCAGCTTTCTTAGTGGCAGCCTGCAGAGAGTACAGTGTGGACCCTTAATGGCAATTCTCATCTGTCAGTGTACATTGCATGTACCGCACTCTTAGCGCTGTTGCCTAATCTGCTAGTGATTGTACTAACTCCGGAGCATATGATTCGCGGAGGTAAGTCATGAGATTCGGCGAAACTCATCTCGGGAAGTAATCAAAATGAAACACCTCCAAAAGTCGGAACTTCGGAATCGCCAAGTCTAACGAAGGCCACTAGTGAGTGGTACAACGATCTGAATATTGATTATGACGGGAAGTTCAGCTTGATTCTGTTTTTCCACCCGATTACGATCGGCGCGGGCTACCCTAGGATAGAGCATGCAGTGAAGCATTTGAGAGTCCATACTCTAAATGACAGGATGCTTCGGAGGGTTACCATAAACCTTTGTGTGAGATCTACAAATCGTGCCATGGCCATGAAAATGGGTGGTGATGTTTGAGTAAGGCGCCTTAGCTCGGTTCCTCAAGGCGTCCTTATTTCGCTTTGCAAAAATACAAATTTCCATAGTAGTGAATATTAATGGTAATAGACTAAACAGAATGCTGTTGGGGCTGAGACTTTGGGTGAGCTAATAAGGGCGCGGCTTCACCAAGCATTTGACAGTTATTTATTCCACAAGCGGGAATTATGAGAGCTGCTCAGCCATCCCACCTAATGCGCCACTCTGTTTAGGAAGACATATTAGCAAACATTCCGAGCGTTAAGCCTTACAGTTTTAGGGGAAATTAGCTGACATTTCTGAAGGAGTTCAACAAATGATTATTGGCTTGAGGCGTTGGTACTAGCCACCAATAAGCGCTAGCGAGTGGCAGCTGTTCTGTACTGTAGGTACCCTGTCTGTTAGTCCGCCGCTGCAGATAAATGGACGCTGTGACTAAGTACTGACCATTTTATCTTCCCGGGTTTTCATTGAGGGACAGAAGCTTCCAAGTATTATCGCAGCGTCAACAAAGTTGTACAGAGCAAACTCGCATGCAGCCGTTGCGACTGGCAATGTATGGGTTGCACGTCAGCTGCAGTTGTAGTCAACATACTTGTACCTGCATTATTCACTACTGTACATGTAAGGTTTCCAAATACCATGGCCAACAAGGATTATAGGAGAAGATGCTTCTGGTCCACTTTGCCAAGCTTCTCAACCAAATCAGCAATCTAATCCATGACCCTGCATGCATCTTTCAGCTCCCAACGTGCATCAACTGCAGATACGTGATCAACCCACGAGTGAAGCACATCTACACTAAATTCACACCCCGCTTCCTGGGAATTCTAGCTGCAGATTTTGAAAGCAGACTCGAATGCAGGGGGCATGGTACTGACATCTCGCTTATGCATCCCCGTGGACCTGATCCCCATAATTCTCTTGAACAGGCAGCAGCCCTACGAGGCAGACAGTGAGATGATATTAGGTGATCTTTATGTTGAGAATGTACCAATTGCTAATCTACTGTTGAGATTCTGAAACCGAAAATACATGCAGGAGTTCATGCCCAAAACCTAGGAAAGAGATTTATGATGACTTGAGGACACCTCAGGATACGTACTGTTACTAAAATTATGTCCTAATTGGATATTGACATATAGCATGAGCCAATGGTCATTGAGGCATACTAGTCATGCTTCACTGGCCGTACGTTGTATAAGGGGCCCTGGAGCAAGGAAAGAGCCTTGACATGCTTATCTCATGATCATGGGTCTTCAACGGTTGCCAGGGACACTTATCAACCCAGATTGATTTCCGCTTGTCATACTGACGAGCGATATCAATGTCTTCGTAGCAAGCTGCTATACTGATAAGTATTTTCTGAAAGTGTCTCTAGCCGGTAACTAAGCAACCTGTATCTATGTTAATAGTAGTAAAGTTCTCGGAGATAACTAACGCCAGATTTGCTTTGCGTTAAATTGGCTTACGCCTTGGAGGTAACAACGAAATAATTGCACAAGTTGTGTTATCCGAGACTAGGGTCCAATGTCAGAGTTCGTTCCAGATCAAAGCTGCAATGCTGAATACTTCGAGCACAAGCACTGCATCAGCGGTGAATGTCTGACAGTCTATTGACGTATTCATCCTCAGGGCTTCTACCACCTTTGTAACCTTGTTCAGAACATCATTGAGACTGCAGCTTAACCTACAAACAGTAAATAAACTACCATGAATTCCGGCATTCATTCACTGAAACACTCAGTATGGTGTTGGCCGCATTTAATTGACTGCCATTGATGTCTGCTGTTGAAGAACTGCACTAATTAGGCATCGTTTCAACTTGAGTCAAAATCCGGCTGTGCTACGGTAGTTTTTGACTCGTGAGAGGAACCACGTCCACAATGCCTTGGCCCCATATAGGCTGAAGGAAGAAATGATTGTCCATTACCGGTAAGTCGGCGATGGATGATGTACCCGTCATAGTCCAGCAAGGCTGCATAGGGGAAATTTTTCTTTTTTTTTCTTTTTTCTTTTTTCTTTTTTTTTTTTTTTTTTTTTTTTTTTTTTGAACCATGTCATTGAATGAGCATTTTGGAGGCAAATGAGAGAGTTTGCTTGAGTACAGACAATTTGTTAACTCACAATATGCTCTAGTGCGGTAGAGATATCTTTCGCTTTTCATGCTGCACGTTATCCCTGGCCCGGAAATGTATTCTTGAGTTCGTGCACCTCTTTCAAGCTGGAATGCACCAGAATGTTCCACAGCATTTTCATAAATTGCTTTGACTAACACTTTCTGCTTCCCACTAATGATTGACTCTTCAAACCACCTGGCCTGTAGGCACCAATTGCTCAGTGTGGGGCATGCGGTCTAATGACCAGGTGATACAGAATTCAATACAAATCGGCATTCATAAGTCTATTCTAGGACTTCTGCAAGGCTACATAAGCACCTATTGGACTGCCAGGATGTCACAAAGAATGAGGGCAATTATAGCTCTGCAGGCTAGCTTCAGCCACCACGAAGTAAGAATTTAGAGATGTTTGATGAGACTTGGCCTCTCCAGTGATAATTTGGTAGCGGTCTTGCAAGAGCTTTCAAGTTTCAGCACAGAAGATTGCAGGTAAGTGTGTACACAAAACAGTACGTTCGAGACCGGACAAATAACGAGGCTCACGAGTTAAGGTGTGGGGTACGTTACTATTGGATGCCACCACATTATTAGTAAAAATATTTGTAGAAGTTGGGACGAGCTCACCCAAAGTGATCAGGCCATTATCTCGAAACTGCTCTCCTAAAGGGCGGTGAGCGGTCCTTGCCGTATATGTTGTCAACGTGACAACAATGATGTCCGATTGATGGATGCGTATGAACGATTCAAGGTAGATTCGAGGAGGTGTGCGTCTTGGCTCTATTTCAAGCTGCCTGCGCTTGCACGTACGAGTGATAGAGCAATGAATTTCTTAGTTGTTATTTTCCATTGCTTATTTCGTTCGTCTATTCATATCCTTACTCGCTAGAGCCGAAGCGACCTACAAACGAATTAGCCTAAGAAACAATATCAAATGAACGAAACACCGTCTTGTAATGCTTCTACAGCATCGTCCACAAGAACTCTCTCAGAATACCTCTCAGCACTTCCCCCGCAGCTGCCTGTGAGCACGGCCCAACAGTGCCGCATTTCCTGCTATCCTCTGTCTCCATTAGACTCGGCACTCCTCTAGCAAATACCTGCCATTCCCTCTTCTTCTCACCGCTGACACTCCGGCTGATCCTTCTTCCGATCCTATATCTCCAACTCCTTAAATCTTTCCCTCCTAGTAAAATACAGAGCACTCTCACCAGGCCTCCCAGTCTCGGCAGGGACCTATATTACTTGAGTTCCAATCGATTCCTCTCCGAATCCTGTGCTCTCTACCTTCCAGCCTCTGCCCTCAGTCCTCCTCCACTATTTTAGTGCAATAACTGAGACAAGCACTCTCTCAGTGCCTGGGCACTGCTGGTATATGCATATACAAAATACGAAGCATATTTAGCGCTGCCTTTTGGTATGTTAAATTCAGCTTATACTATTTACGCCACTACTAGCGTTCACACGAAGGTAATTCTACACAACCTATAAAGGTATAGCTCACCCATCACTGCACTGTCAGGTGTCCATCACACAGTCCTCAATGATGCACTCTATTCTAGGGTGTATTATGCTCACCATTCGTCAGAATCATGATATAATGGCAAGCAAGTTAACACTTGGCGTTACGATGTCCATTGGTAGGGTCACTCGCATGTGGCACAATCCGTATTCTACAGAGTTCAGTCAATGGTCATACAATAGGCACAAGATGCTGTTGATATCAATGGACGGGGGACATTCTGTGCGACGTACTGCATATTTTAGCCCTCGACTACCGCAACAGGCAATGATGTGTGGTTAAGTAGCTTTCCACTCCTTACTCCATTTACAACTGCTCGTAGCGCATTAGCTGCCAATTGAAGAGTCCTCAGTTTGGATGGTTCAAACCATTCACCAATGTGGCGCGGGCCCGAACTATACACTAGTATATCAGTAGACAGTTCGGACGACACAAGCGGCAGCTAGGATTGGCGTGTCGTTCGGCCAAATAAGCTGAACGGTATGGCAATGTGCTACATTGTTGTATGTATATATTGATCAATACACTATTTATATCGCCATAGCCCCCAGGGCGGCACGCGATCAATGATATAAAAAAAAATAAAATAAAATAAAATAAAATAAAAAGTAACACTTATCTATAAGCAAAAGCTCCAAGTTCGTCACATACGTTTCAGATTCCACTTATTCGCTGTAATATTAAAAAATTAAATAGAAAGCAAAAAGTCAACAACAGGCTGCCCTGGTTCCACTGGAATCTTATCTTATATATGGTCCTGCACATTAATATTCAAAGGATACTCAACTCATGCGTATGCACTTAGTAATGTGTCCTTAGATATATCATTGTGAGTTACTGGTAATCGGCCATTTGCCACTGCTATTTTTTTATTTTTTTTTTTTTAAAAATCACATAACCCCGCTTACAGCGCCAAGCCATGGCAGGGTATTTGCCACTGCTAGAGGGATTGAGATATTCCCCGTTGGTGATTGGGTTGAACTATCCAGCAATTTTTCGGCAACATTGGCCGATAGGTTAACCCATTGGTCAATGGTATCCATTGGCATATTAGTTAGACCATTCAAGAGTCATGTCAACCACTTTTAATCTTCCGACCTCTCGCCATACATCAGCAAAAACGAAAAATCGCCCCCGAAGCACCCGGGTATAAAAAAAAAAAAAAAAAAAAAAGAATACCCCCCAAGCGCCTTGAGCACACGTCATCTATTCATTGTAACCAGGCGCACTAAACAAGGCTCTGTGCGCCCTAGATGCACGTCATCTATTCATTGTAACCTGGCGCAGTAACTAAGGCTCCGTGCGCCCTGAATGCACCTCATCTATTCATTGTAACGTCCTATGCACCCTGGATGCATGTTATGTTGATCATAACTAGACGCACTAACTAAGGTTGTTTACACCCAGGCAGCGCAGGATAGTTTCAATTAACAGGTATAATAAGCCTCTCTCAATGGTGTAAGATATAACAGATTAAGCTCAATTTGATAGGTGTAACTAATTTCTCTCTATGGCATGAGATGCAGCAGAATAAGCTGAATTTGATAGTTATGACAGGTTCCTCACAGCATGCAATGTAGTAGAATAAGCTTAATCTTATAGATATGACAATGATCCTGTTGATAGAACGAGATGTAGCAGAATAAGCTGAATCTAATAGGTTATAACAGAATAATAAGTAAGAGCCGTCATGCTTTTTTCCTCCTCTGAGTGATTTCTATACTTTTTTTTTTCCCATATCATATAACTGTGCTTGCAGCTGTTGGGTTTTTTTTTTTTTTTTTTTTTTTTTTTTTTTTTTTTTTTTTTTTTTCAATTTCACACCCCGCTTGCAGCTGTTCGTCATAGCAGAGCATAGCTGAGGGCTCTTCTGTATACTTTTATTTTCAGTAGAAGTTTTAGTTATTTTGTTGTATGTGCCAAGATTAGTTTAGGAGGAGCATATTTTTAAAGATAATGATAGATTAAATAAATTAAGTTACCTCATATTATGAATTCCAATGTAACAGGTACCAGCTATCACAATTAGTAAGCTTCGCTATTCAATAAAATGGGCCTTCAAGAGAACATAGTATCTTCCAAGAAGGTATGATATATTTAATTCATTCTTTTTGGCATCGTTGGATACAGTCACTCTCTTTAGGAGAGTATAGGTAAAAAGCAAATGAATCTGTAATGTCTTTATCCCTGACTGGACAGGTCAGGGAGTTGGTTAGCAGTGCCAGTAAACTCTCAAAGCACGTCATATCATAGATTATCCCCTAGGCGCAGCCAGTTAACCAACGGTTTCGCCAGGTGTGGCCATTATTATCTGCTCATTCAGTGGTACAATGGCCACTTGGCTGTGCGTTGTGGGGACTGCTTGCAAGGCTGGATCTTCCAGACCTGGCAGATACATTCACCGATTTCTCAGGAGCATCCATGTATGGTAGGATGCAATATAGTGCACGCGACGGGACCGCGTTGCAACATGTTCCTCAGTTCTTGCCCTGTGTGCCCTATGCTCCAGGTGCATGGGGCGATTTTTTCGTTCTTGCTGATGTAGCCCAGGCCTCTGGACGACATGCACGTAGACTAAAGAGTAAGAAAGAGAAATTTCATTTCAATACCATAGATATAACCGTGGTACCGTAGATAGGGGAAAAATAAGTGTTATTTATTGGTACCCAAAGCCTAAAAGTTCTTTAAGCACTCTCTTACGTTTAGCAAATTTATATGATATGTAATCAACTAGCTTATAATGTAGGTGAATTTCAATATTCTTTGTTCCTACTCTATATTCTAAAACAAAAATTCTTGTAGTACTACATCTACAATTGGGCCCTACATATTATTCACTAGTCTTAGATAAACTATTTATTAATTTTATTCTCATTAATAAGATTAAGCACAGAGTTTATAAGATGAATAAAGATATCCCGATTTTGATTTATCTTTTATTATATATTACATAGAGCCAAATTGGTCTCAATTCACTGTTTTGCTATAGAACAATTATAGAATATATTTAATAAGACATCAAATTCTCTCGCAATTTTTCAATGAGATTATTATAATATCTTTTAATCTAATTACCTATCTTTACTTTTTAACTATTATTACTTTTCAGATCATTCTTCTCTACTACCAATGCCTTATTCTTTAATAATCTACAATTAATTCAAGCTAATTTTCTGCAGTAAAATTTCTCTTGGACCAATACATATATCTGTAGTAAAAATTTATACAGCCATTTACCTCTTTATTATTTTGTTAAGCTACTACCAGAATATCTATATATATATATATATATCTGTAGGAACCCAATGAAAATTCATAATTTTTTTTTCTTTTATATCATTATTCGCGTGCCGCGCAAATTCATAAAAGAATTGATTAGCTCTCATAGCGTATGTACTACCTTGAGTTTCTTAGTAATTACCTTTGAGCTTTCATACTCAGATGACTTCACAACTTCTATAGACTTTACTGCTGACTTCACTAATGCTTCAGGATTTACGGGAGGGGTGTCAGTCAATGTTTCGAATGTTGAGCATGTGCACAGCCTTTGTTTGCTGGTGCATGGGTGTTTCTTGAGCAGGGATCTTGTTGCAGTAACCAAAGGTTGCAGCTAGCCATATGTCTTGGTTGTTTCTTACTTACGTTGTTTACATAGTATATAACATAGGCATTCGCGAAGCTGGCACTATTAACGTAAAAAACAGTTTTGAGCTGTTCTCGTTTTTGAGCCAGACCCTCCCTACGGTCGGAGGGTCGGTGCAACCAGACTAGGGACGAGGCTAGTTTCAACGTTGTCATTGAGCGCGCCGCGCAAAAACCGGCTGGGGCACCCGAGTCGTATGAGCTGAGTATACACGCGTGCAGTAAAACTCGCTGCCGACTCGGCCCACACCGATGCGAGCGGTAAATATGCTTGGCTAGAATATGACACTCGACCAGAAGATATACACAGCATGAATGAAAAAGCGTACGCTACAAGTACGCTACAATACAAAGGGTACATAAGAGTTACTGTTTTCGGTAATCACGATGACATCATACTAATTGATAGATGGGGTAACGGTGAACTTTGTTACCATCCTAGATTGTAAAGGCCGTGCGTTGCGTTACCTCCTTGGATCATCTACAACCCCTTCCACTGGCTTGCGGACAGTTTAACGATAGGCAAATCACTTAATATGTGTGTGACCTGCACAGTCACGTTACGATATACAGTATGCATGACAATTCCGGTTAGTGAGTACACCCAGCCAAGACGCTAAAGACCTTTGCACAGTACCCCAACCTCCATTCTTGCTTGTCCGTTGGACTCCGCTACGGGTTTGCCTTCAGCTTCGGTCCGGCACATTGCACTTCTGCACATCATGGCGGCAAACCGATCAGCAGGGCGAGATGTTCACATCTATGATGTGAATGATCCTACGACGGTACTTGGAGGCCTCATTCTTACAAATGGTATAACGAATGCGAACTTGTACTCGATGGTGGAAGTGTTTTTGCTGTTCGATAGCGCCTACGTTTTACGACATGAAGACGGGACACAGCTGCAAAGGAATGGACAAGCACTTCGCCGTGGTAGCTATTATATTGTTACCAATGGTATGGATATTTACATCTGTATTCAACTAGTCCTGACTTTGTAATAGGTAGGATTGTTGTCAATAATGAACCTTGGTTGGTGCGTACCATTTCGGTGTCCAGTGGTACCAGGGTCGCACCCTTCCGAGACTCTGTCCGCGACCGTGATCGAAGGTGCGTTATTACTGGGCAAAGGGCGCTCGCTGCTGAATATGGTATTTGGTTTAGTTTCGAGGCAGCACATGTGTTTCCGTTGGCGTACGAAGCGCACTGGAATGATCAGCAATTCGACCGTTGGATTACAATTTTGCCGGTTAGTGGAGGAAGTATTAACTCAGTTCAGAATGGGATGTTACTCAGAGCAGATATTCACTCACTTTTCGATAACTACGCCATTTCGATTAATCCGGATGTATGAATGGTCTAACCTGCTTCACATCTCAAGGCTGACAATTATGTTAGGATGGTTACAAAGTTGTTTGCTTTCTCCCGGATGCAAGCGGTATCGCTGGGACGTATCTGGAACAGCAGCTACTCGATGATGACCGTCGACCTATGGATCAGCTTTTACGGTGGCACCTTCAACAGGCCGTATTCGCCAACATGAGAGGAGCTGGTGAACCTATTTTTGAGAATGATTTTCCACCAGGTTCAGATATGATGGGCGAAATCATGAGTGGGCCTAGGGCTTCAGAGAGGATGGAATTTGAGTTATTTAATCGTTTTGCAATGCATTAGGTTGTGGGTGTTGCTGGAGGCATAATGCTGTTTGCTGGTAAGACATTGTTATTAATTACAGATGAACAAGTGAGAGATTTTCTCCATAGTATTTTCCTAGGTTTAATCGGGGGCTGGGGAGCTTTAGCCCGTGCCCAAGGTGTGTCGAGACCTAATATTTTGAGTTATAGTAAGTTAGACTAGTTTTTATAGATTTTTCTAAGTATTTGGCTGATGTGACCCTTCCCTTGGCTTGCACAACAGGCTTACGTTTTATTATCTTTTATAGACACAAACTATCGAGAACCAATCATTCGGCACGTTTGAGAGTCAAAAATGGTTGGAATGTGCATGGGACTAGAGCGAGCCTTAGTCTGGCACAGCAGCGGAACTGTGGTGGTATAGGTATGTAGAGGGCCAGTCCCCTGTTGTTTCTGTAAGCTCTTGTCTGGTATTCTTCGGCACCGCTCTGGCGATGCAAAGTAGGTACTACACATTCCGGACATGAGAGTAGTACAGTGAGCAGCTCGGTTCGTACCCTCGCAAGCCTTCTGGGAGAAAGGCGTGAGGGCATGGAGGCACCAAGTAGGCAAGGCAGACGGCCCGGAAGTAGATGGTGCGGGGAGGAGGTGGTGGCCGGGTGGGGCTGGAGGTGATATGAGGCACCCGGCGGCAAGGGAAGGGGAAGGGAACGCGCTGGGGGAGTTCTTAGTCTAGCTTGGCACAGGACCTTCGTAGAGGGTTCCTGTCGATCATGAGAACCCGTTTCCTCCCGCCACATCCTCTACCGAGGGCCTGTGCGAAGCCGGTTGCACGCCACATACTGCTTACCGCCAGATTTAATCGGGTAACCCCGAGTACATTCTATGTTTCAATGGTGTTATTACATGAAAGCGTTACGGTACCGTAGGCACTTGGCTACAGCTGGTGACCAAATGTTGTCTAAAGGGCAGGTCTCTGACTCAATCAAGCGACATGGACAGAACTGCATAGCTAAAATGTTAATTGGAGATAGTGATGTTCTCATGGTGCGACTCCATCCATGGACCTTTTTTTTTTTTTTTTTTTTTTTTTCACGTGACCCCGCGTGCAGCTGTTCGCCATGGCAGGGCCCATCGATGGACCAACTCTGTTCTCGTGCCCAGACTATTATTTTCGGCCTCTGCTCTGGGACCAACTCAAATGCTAAGCCAACTATTAACCTAAAATCTACCAGTTGAACTACTAGATATAGCGTCTTACAGCATTGACCAGTTGTAGAAAACTGCTGATCACGCGCTGATCTTGCGCTAACTCGCAAGCTTGTTCGCGAGCCCCTGTGAGCCACCATGGAAGCGCCCACAAGAAATTGGTACCACCATTTTAGTGAGTGCAATCCTAGTACAGAGTAGAGGCAAATGGCAGATGTCACGTTACCTGAAGTCGGCCAGTCAGCGCCACACGGTTTCACCCCGAGACATGATGTGGCTTGCCTGCGGGAAGCTGGGTGCTGGGAGAACGATGCACAGCCACATGAGCATGAACATCACTCATGGTTGCAACATCATTGTTACTTACGATTTTTTTTTTTTTTTTTTTTTTTTAATCTTTCATCACATGCCGCCCTATGGGCTATGGCGAGATTGTTGCTTATGAGGAAGCATCAGCAATTAAATATCAGCTTGTATGCAAATGAAAATGGCAACGCGTAGCTTGCTGGCGAGATTCTTATATATATTAAACACTTAATACGGATTAACATATCTCAGGATCAACAGAGCACAATGCAATTGGCAGGTTGCGAAGGTATGTACTACATGCCGACAACAATCTCTTGAAATCAACACTACAGGTGACCCTAGCTATAATGAAGGCCAAGAATGCGACGGATTTTCTTCACTATAACCAGTTTTCACTATAGCAAGAGCACTTTCTTTACCTGTGTACACAAAGAACCTGGCCCATCCCTTCACTATAGCCAGGTTTTCACTAAAAAGAGGTTCAGTATAGCCAGGGTCACCTGTACTAGTACATACATTATCACATCCAGATCCTAAGTGTCAGGGTCTACCCGGGAAGGGGATATCCACCCATGCACCTGTAAAGCTGTTAGTGACAATTCGGCCTGATTAGCGGATAGCTACAGTCTGGCAATGAAACATGGGTGGGGCACGGATGTGGATTGCAGGGATCTGACGGCACGGTCATAGCGCAGTGTCAGCCACCGGACGGACCTCTAGGTGCAAAGCCACCGAATGGACCTCCAGGAGCAGAGCCACCGAATGGACCTCTAGGAGCAGAGCCACGGATGGACCACTAGATGAGGCGAGGTAGTGAGTGGCTGAAGGATATCCATAGATAGAACATCATGATATCATAGCAAGTTAGACAATAGATGGAAGGCACGCAGGATTGACTACCAGTACCGTATGGGTAACGATGTGCACACCGGTAACGCTGGGCACCTTGGCGCCGGTTTTGCACCCTCCCCAACATCAAAATGTCAGGCATATCTCACAGAATATATTTCTAATATGTATGATGAATTAATTATAGACCATATTGACTGCGCTGATTCTGAATTTGAAGGGAAAAAAGTGAAAATGCTACTCCTACAGCATCTACAGTTGCCACACCCCTCTACCTTATGAAATAACCTCCTCTAGCACCTAGTAGCAAATACCAACTCACCGTAACACTCTACCTGCTCATGGAATAGGAGGAATGGTAGCAATGGTACTACCAGTGCTATAATTACAATACATGAGTAGTAACAGCTTGAGGTCTGTAACATAGCACTGTATGCTCCTGTAGCAAGAAATTGTGCATAACTAAGAAATTGAGCATTTTCCGGATGCGATAACAAAAAAATTCCTGTAAGTGCAAATAGCTCTCAAGGGGGCTCAAATTGAATCCAGAGCATGGTAAAATACATGGAATTATCTTCCACATATTCATTGAGCCAATTTTTAGGAGATGGGTAGTGACCTATTTGGTATATCTCAAATCCTATGCTAGACATACTCTGAGCTGCCAAGTGTTAATGATCCTGCCTGAGATCTTATTCATCTAGACATATATTCTATTACCTATTCTCAGGAAGTATAGCAAGTTTGGCGATGTCAAGGAGTCGCCATAAGCATAGAGTGAGCAGCCCGCATATGTCAGATATGTCAGATATGCAGCATCACACACATTGTAACGAATGTGGTAAACGCAGAGAATTACCGTCCGCCAGGTCAAAAAGACACACGTCGCATATGCGCATATTGCGCGCGCATCCACCGACCGCCCGCCCTACGGTTGCGGTGAATCCGTAAAACACATACAGTATGCAACAGTAATAATTGCATCATCATCGTCATGTAGCGCTATACGAGTTGTACACAGTCTCGAAACTGGCACAAACTATAGATTAATATCTAGAGTGGGGCTGTCATATCAACAGTATATTGTTGGTTATGCAGGTACATATTAGTACTGCACTGTTGTAGAGTACAACTGATGCGTAGATACTCTCTAAAGCTACAAATATAAAGACATATAGAAGAAGATATTTTATAACAGCTGGTAGTATGGGGTAATAGTTTTGGGTAGCTGAAAACTACTGTGTTTCACCACATCTCGACGCACACCACAATTCGACGCACACCACAATTCGACGCACTTTCCCACCAAAACTGAGCGAATGAGAACCTGTATATTTCCACGAACAGAACCTACTTTTCTATGCGCCTTTTAGGAGGCTTAAAGCAAGCATCATTCTTCAGATCCTGCATCTGTTCTTTAAAAAAAAAACTAGTTATGGATGAATTATATCTCTGCACATTTGCACATAAGTCTTGGCATATATTTTTGCGGTAAAATTGCAGATATGGAAATCTACCCACTGCACCTGCAATTCATTCAATAGAAACATTTAAATACTTTATTTGAGTAATTTATCCCTATGGAGATATACAGGAATGGCATCAACAAAATCCTTGAAGTAATCATTGAGTTGTTCAAAATATTTTCATTCTCATAGAAATATTGTATATGAATAGTATCAGAAGAGGACCTGAAAATATATATCAGCATGCCAACTATGCAATATATCAAAATGGACTGAATAAAGTCAAGTGAGTCAATATACAGCTAGGAGAGACCCTTTAATCACAAGACTATGGCCATTGGTGTGGTAGTGCTAAAAAAGAGTAGTATGTTCAGTTCGCTGAAATATTGTTTGAGAATCCCATACAAACAAATGCCAAGACATTGTTACAAATTTCGCTGTGCCATAACTCCTTGAGAATGCGTTCTTTGAGCGAGCAGAGGTGTGAAACATGAAGAGCAAGTATTTATTTAGTGTCTCTAAATAGTGCTTACAAAATTCTGCTCTAGTGGTTGAGGTACACGCTCTTCTGCGTGGCTAGTTTTGGTGGGAAAGTGCGTCGAATTGTGGTGTGCGTCGAGATGTGGTGAAACACAGTAGTCATGGTATATGTTCAGAACTCACCCTGGATTATGTCATCCAACTCAATCTGGTAACCTTCAGACATACTAGTACTGACCAGTTAAGCTTGGCTTGCCTACAATGTTAACAAGCTAAGAGTCTTGGCACAAGCGTTTACAGTAGGTTCGGACTGATCACCTAGCTACACTGCGCTGGTGTGTTAATGATTTCAAGCGGGGAATATCGGCCAGAAAATCGATCATGGTGTATTGGCGATCTCGCTGCATGTTATTCCTTCATCCTGGACGCCTAGGGAAAACTCTGGGGTGGCTTGAGAAAAGGGACTAAGGCGCCACAGATCTGAAGGAATGCTGGGCCCCCGTTCCCACACCCTTGAAGAGGCGATCCCTATACACGCCTACGCAAGTTCAAAAACGGCAGCTTCTCACTCTGCGGGCTGAACTTCGGGGAAGACCATTATGTTAAATTGCGGAGATTTTTTTTAAAAAAAATAAAATAAAATAATTATTATTATCATTACTCGCATGTCGCCCTGTGGTCTATGATGAGTACGAGAATCAATTAATTGCTGAGAGAAAGAAAGAGCCAGTAACCAGAATTAGCGGAGCAAGAACTTGCTTCTATGACGATCCAGGCAAGTTCACGATTGACAAATTTTCCAACTTCGTGACGCCCAAGGCCACTGATGGGTTAGTTGACGAAGATCGAACAATCAGTGACGTTTGCGTTTCCTAAGGCCAATATTGAGTGTACTATTAAGCGCTGCTGAAACACCCTGAATAGAGTAGGATCCTACTCGGCACGTGATGTATCGAAGCACATACGAACATTAACTCTACATATCAAGTTGTCTATGTGACATGACAGTGACAGCTAAGATCGGCGCGTGTCCACCAGCACATTAGATGGAGGGGTGCCGAGATGGTAGGGTTCAAGGGAACAGAGGTGGTAGGAGTTGAAAACCAATCGACACCGAACTAGGGGAGGCGCACGCACTGAAGTAGAAGGGTTGGAAAGCTGTCGTAGCATTCTGTATCGTGTTAGTTTGCTTTGATTTCGTAGATAGCCGCTCCATAGCTCTCGCCATGGCCCAGCAGGGCCGCATACGCGGGTCGAATTTATAAGAAAACAGAAAAGAAATGAGTGCGCCACTTCGGAAAGAAGTCTGGGCAAGGAGAGCTAGAATATATATGTGCACGATGTCAATAGTATCTAACAGGGCACGGGCCTGAAAGTTCCCAATTGGGCGGCTCCGAGTTCTAATCCTAATTGCGGTAACTGAAAACAATAGGATTGTCAACTAAATTGACCACCGCCTCGATTGACCGGAGCATAGACTAACTGGCTGATGGAACGAACGTATAATTTACGAACAGGAGGTGAAGAGCTGCTTGAGTTGGGCTACCAGAGCTGCCTCCTGCAGCTGGGTTCACGACTCACCCGCATCGAATGCAAGTGCGAGCGTGAGGAAGATGTGTTTGCTTGATTGTAAAACGTTAACCACAGTACAGAATACCAATATCGCCATAGCCCTTAGGGCGGCATGGGATTAATGATAGGGAAAAAAAAAAAAAGAATACCAATATATCTATCCATCCATACGTTCCCCCACGTATCAGAACGCCTCTATCCATGAATGCCGTGCCGCCAAGCTGGCCATTCATACGCTCATTTCCCTGTCCTTCTATCTCGCCAACTGCATCACAATGTGGTTCGCGCCTATTGAGAAGTTTGATGAGAACCTGGCAGCATTCGTGGATGGCTTTCTACAACTCATGAAACTTAACATGGGCTGGGATGGGAGCAGAAGGGCCGCAGCCACCATGACAAAGGGGACTCCACAGGGCTCACCCCTGCCGCCAGTCCTCCTCCTAACAGGAGTACAAGCAGTTATAGATGCCTCAGACCGAGAGTCTTCCCCCAATCATACGTAGACGAACTACACGCTGTGATCTCGCACAAATCGGTCCGAGGGCTGAGCAGGCGATCAAAGACCACCAGAACCACCTGGAGGAGGGGGCAAGGAGAGAGGGTTTCACCCTGGATGTGAAAAAAAGGGAGGTACTCATCTTCGGGTTGAAAGAACCAACATACGGACTAGCAGGACTGCAGCTGCACTGGGAGCTCAAACTTGACACCCATTCCAGAAAAGATAACATCGTAAAGGCGATCTGGGCAGTGGCAAGCGGCCTTAGTAGACTAAGCTTCACCAAATGGAGACAGATATATACTGGCACCACCATACCGATCGCCTGCTGGGTTGAATGGGCATGGATGGAACCCGGAGCGCAGCCAGAGACCAAACTGAGTGCTCTGGTGAAAGGTTCAAAGGGGAGGAAGTAAAAGAAGAGGAGGGAATAAGGCTGTTGAGTCGATGCTTAGAATGGAGGGAAGCACTCCGCCAGCAGTACTCCCAACCCTTACATCATCAGCTGGAAAAGATTTTTTTTTTTTTTTTTTTTTTTTTTTTTTTCATTGATCGCATGCCGCCCTAAGGGCTATGGCGATAGCTGGAAAAGAGGAGTGGGAACACAGGGCAGAGGATACCCAAGACGAGGTTCGAAAGTGATATATACTGACGGGAGTGGGCTATAGGGGAGAGCCGGGGTAGGGCAGTGGCGGGGGGAAGGGCGGAAGCGGTACACCTTGGGGAAGGGCTCACGGTCAACGACGCAGAACTGATAGCAATAGCTCAGGCTCTGGAAACAGAGGAAGAGGAAGAGTTATTAATTATATCAGACTCACTGGTGGCGATTGGGAAAATGCAAAAAATCGCTGAGGGCAGACCTACTCCCGATGGGCGAGCAGGACGTGCCGGGAGGCCTAGGGGCATTCCTCCCATGCTAGGATGAGGTGGTGACGAAGGCAGGGATGAGGATGGCAGCCAAAAGGCAACGAGCGAAGGAGAGGAATAGACTGAATCTAAGCTACAGGCCAGCAGACAGCAGAGAGTAGGCAGGCTATGGAAACACTTGGAGGACTACTGGGAAGAAAATGCCTGAGGGCCTGTGGACGGCACGTGCAGGTGGTGTGAAATGCCAGTGGAAGAGGAGGCAATGAAACACATATGGCCCAGGTGTGAGATATGGAGGAGGACGAGCCAGATCTACTGGTGGAGCTGATGAGGTGGGTAGATAGGTGATGATTTGAGAGGCGACGACGAAGACGGGGAGGTTTGGATATATAACGTTTGGTTTGCCGGAATTATGCTTACTTTATTGCTTTTCCGTTATTTTTCCTTTTACCTCCTATGTATTTTATCTCGTCATAGCTCCTAGGGCGGCATACGAGCAATGACAATTTTTTAAAAAAAAAAAAAAAAATTACAATGTGGTCATGATTCAGGGTAATGGTATGCATTTTGAACCAAAAAAAATTCAGGAATTAACTTGCCTATTTAAAACTATATCCAGTACTAGAAATTTAAGATCCATAGCAGTCCATGTTTTCACATGGTGTATCTGCGCCGTTGAGTATCCCATTAGGTTTAGCTGTAATTACCGTAAGATTCCCAGTATTTATCTCAGAAACCACATCGCATACCAACGATATTGCTTAGGGTCTGACAACGATGCAGTAAATTTCTTTGGGAGTAATTGTTTCTCGGCCAGGATGTTAACATTTAACTCTACAAATTGACCGGAATTGCTATAAAGGGTTTCTTGTAGCAAGCTTTCGACGCTGCGGAGCACGTGCGCATGCTTTAAAATAATCTGCCAATGGTTGGTTTCTTAGTAGATTTGTTGAACATGCAAACACCCTGTGGTATGCAAGCTAACTGATCCTCGTTAGGGAACTCACGTGCTACTGACTTAAAGTGGCAGATATGGCTCGGTGGATTTAATTAGAGCCTCGGAAGAGAGATAGCAAAGAACGGCCCATTACATTGTTGCTGCCATCCACGATTAGCATCAGGGCAACCGTACTATTCAACGAGATTCGCACTCCCTGCCAACTACCAGATAATGATCTGTTACCCAGCTTCCTTGGTCATGTGCTTCAGTATGGGTAAATCTCCGCTGAGCGACATTGCGTGCCAATGAATATTAGTGAATCTCGGAACAAGTAGAGTCAAATACATAGCCTAGAGAATTAGTTTCACTGGTGATACCGCCTGTTGCATGCCACAATTGTGCTGGGTTCGAGGCTTCGAGTCCTGTTCAAGTTCCCTCACACCGTTCTACCTCCGCCACATTCCAAGTACAAGCGCTCAAGCTCAACTCTACTAAGTACCATACTACAATGATACCCGCGACCTAACGGGGTATCCAAAGTATGGATGTTAGAAACTTGCATCGCAGGCAGTACCAGCATGCAACGTGCACGTGGGTCCTGAGCACTTCTGTGACGCAATGATACGGTCAGCAGTCCTGTGGATATTCCCAATCTTTACAGGGGAACAAACTGCAGTGAACCAACTCATTCATATATCTCCGATATGAATGCTGACTTGGTGGCATGAGGCGAGTGGATTCCCTAGACTCACTGTACCGCGAAAACTGAAAAACAAATCCCTTGGTAAATCAAAAAAATGCTACCATGTCACAATATGCGGTATTGTGTGCTCAGTACCTGAGCTCAGACAATGCTTATTTATAATTAATCATTATTCTGATAAATAATTTTGCGCATCTTCCTAAAGAAGCTTAATTCAGGCCAGGCTGCCGACCCATTATTCTCCTCTTGAAGCGGATATGTCATTGTAGGCGTATTGGTGAGTCCACGGATGGCCTCGCGCATGCGATTGATTGGTTGTATGTTCGTAAGGGATTTGCATATACATGCGACACGATTCTGTCGGGTACAGACTCCGTTTACTCTTGTCCTACGGCTGTACTCCGTATGGAGATATCTACTCGCTGATTCGGAAAGTATTGGAACGGTGCATATCAAATTTGCATTATTCCAAAAGGCGAATAGCGCACACAATTTATACAGCGTTCCAATACTTTCCGAACCAACGAGTATTTCCCTGTAATTCGTTTTGCCTTTGGATGGACGAATGGACTATTCAAGTGTTCACACATATAGTGGCACAACGGGGATGGGTAACCGTTATGACGTTGAAATATCATAACGGCTGCCGCCATTTAAGAATCATTGTAATTGGCGAATAATTATAGGCAAAGCAGGGGCGGGGAGGCATGTGATAACTATAAAGAATTGGTCCACCGGAATCTGATTCCATTTGTAAGACCTAAGCTGATGATATAATAGGATTTAGTTGCTGCTAGTAAAGGATGTACTCCAGGTGTTGGAAACGTCTGGCGCCAGGTTGTAAGTAGCATATCAAATCCTATTATATACATGTCTAATAGGGTGTCTGACGCACTTCCTTCAGGTTAAGACTTCGTGTCAAGCAATTCAATATTAATGCCACTGTATATTCGTCGCCGCAACAACCGTTACTTGTGCCGATCATGAGAACCCAGTTTCGCCTGCCACTTACTACCTTCCGCAAGACTTTCCGATTACCCGGAGCACAGGATGTAGATTATAAACGATTAGCGAACCATAGCCATGATTAATTGTATATGAATATATTGTTCCGGTAGAATATGGGGGTATGAGGGCGCCGAGAGATAACGGCAGGCAAGAACAGTGACCAGGGGTGTAATAATATAATTGTATTAACTAATAGTACTTATCACACAGGGAATGGGCGCACAAAGGGAAGATACCCCCCACTTGAGCGGCATTTTCTTTTCACGTGGACAAAGAGCAATCCAAAGCCATAGCAAGGTGACTGGCCTTCTGCCTATTAATGAGTATGCATAATTGCATCGAGAACAATTCAGAAAGAGGAGCAGCACAGAGGTACTGTAACGAGATTGAGTAGTCTCAAGGCCTTACTCAATAATCATTTACGGTTATCAGTAGCATCTGGCACAAGGGAATAACTGGCATATCATTGGACGCACCAGCGCCCCAGAGTAAAGGTCACTCTTGTTGATAAGGATTCGGATTATAAGATGCTGGTGTTTACACAAGACGAGTTGAAGGGCCTCTAGAGCATTGTGATTCAAGTGGATCACCATGGCCATTGGATAGGTCAAAAGCACTTGAAAGTCTTGCAAATGTGTCTAGCTTGAATTTAATTTTTCCAAGTGCTTTTCTAGAAAAAAACCCATGTAGTAGTAGTGGCACCACCTCAAACATCCAGACAGGCCTGTAGTATAGCTGTACAACTCGTTCTTCGAGGCAAGAGAGAAATTAGGATTTAGAGTATAAAAAAAAAATACAAAGTATCAACAATATTCTGGTATCATAATTATCCATCCACATCAAGCCATTTCTCCCATCGGCAATTATCATCGTAACATCTCCCCTGATAAGTCCGCGTTATCCTATTACCCCCCCCCCCCAATCCCCTATTTTTCGAAAACCTGCACCCCAAAGCAAAGCCAAAAAAAAGCCAATATGAAAAAATTTACAACACCTAAACAGTAAACCCAAACGTACTCGACGAGTTCCTCTAGCAAATTAATTCAAATATCTTCCTCCACGTGCTCCTTGCCGCCAGCTCTTGCTTGCGCCTCTCAATGTCTTCAGCAGTGTCCCAGCAGCGACGGCCAGTGTCGAGGTCTATATTCTCAAGCTTGATGATTCCGGCATTTTTCCAGAAGTACCCACCGGCGAAGAAGACCAGGACGACTGGTAGAGCAAGGTAAGACTTGAAGAACCCTTCTGCGGTGGGGGCAGCGCCTCCAAGGGGCCACACAGCAATATAGAACTGGGCAATGAGCACGAGGATGACCATGATAACACCGATCCAGGAACCAGTGACGCCAAGGGCGGCTCTGAAGGGGATTTCCTCGACGGAGTGTCCCTGCTTGACCCACGCCTGGCGGAAGCGGATGTGGGCAAGACAGATAGAGCCCCATGTGAAGAGGGCGGCAAGACCGGAAAGGGCAAGAAGCCAGTCAAAGATCTCAACACCGTCGGAGCTGAGATTAATGTAGGCGAGGAGACCGAAGAGGATGGTAACGATAGTGGAAAAAAGAGGTCGTCCGGCGCGGTCAATGTAGCTGAAGATCTTTGGGGCATAGCCTTGTTCTGCCAGGGCAGTGAGGGTACGGGAGCCACCATAGACACTCGAGTTACCGATGGACAAGACGGATATCAAGATGACGACGTTGACGAAGTGGGGGAGGCCGGAAATGCCTGCCCTTGTGAGAGCGATGACGAAGGGAGAGGCCTTGGTATCAATGTAGGTTCCATTTCCGATGAGACCCTTATCGTTATATGGTACAAGGAGACCAACAAACAGGAGAGAAAGGATGTAGAAAAGGGTGATACGCCAGAAGACTTGCCTGACAGCGCGGGGGAGCGCAGCACGGGGATCGGCAGACTCAGCCGCCGCGAGACCAACGAGCTCGGTTCCTGAGAAGGCGAAGGCGGCAGTCACAAACACGGCGCAAACGCCCTTGAAGCCATTGGAGAAGGCCCCTGGGTTCGACCAGTATCGGCCACCGATGTACTCATTGTACTCGCCACTTGCTGGGCCCCCTCCACAGACTAGGACCAAGCCGATGAACATGAACATGACGATTGTAAAAAGTTTCAGCACGGAACTCCAGAATTCTTCCTCACCATATCCCAAAACACCAAAAATATTGATGCTGTACATCGAGCGTCAGTGATTGCAGGTAGGAGTTCCGAAAGGGCAAAACATACATGAGGATAGCAAAGAAGAAAACTGTAATCCATACTGCAACGTCCGTGTTTATTCGCCCTCGCCAGTAGTCGACCGTTATACCCGCAACCGTAAGCTCAAGGGGCAATACAATCAACCATTGGAAAGTGTAATTCCAGCCCATAGCGAAGCCCCAAGCCGGCGAGATGAACCGAGACGAATACGTGTAGAAACCACCAGAGACAGGATACATGATAGCCAATTCACCAAGAGCGTATACGACATTGAACAACATGAAACCGATGATAGCGAAATCAATTAGGAGAGCAGCGGGACCACCCTTCGACAGGGCGGAACCGGAACCGACGAAGAGACCCGCGCCGATGGATCCCCCGATGGCGATCATGTTCAAATGGCGGGCTACACAACATCGTGAAAAGTTAGAACGTGACAATGGAAATGAAGTTAACGTTTTGCGATTTAGGACTTTACTTACGTCTTAGGGTTTGGTTCAAGTTGTTTGCAACATCGACCGGCGGCCTCCGCTTGAACGACTCTGGAGTGACACCCATTCGTGTCCAGAAACCGAGCTCATGATAAGCTGGAACTTGGATTGGAGGGGCAGTTCCCCTCTCATCTGAGCTTGCGCTCGCCTCTTCGGATTTGTACTATATTTCCGCAAAAACCGCTGTCAGTTTCTCGTCCACCAGAATAGTACTAGTGTTGTCAAAAGGAGTTGGTGCGATTTTGCGCTGGCAACTGTCGCGTGCTCGCTTTTCTTTCTCTTATTTCTCTTATTTCTATTATGGTTTCCAGTATCTATCCACTTGAATTATAAAATTATAATCGTGGAGTGGGAAAAATCTTTCCGCTTCTTTTCGGCAAGTTTGATTCATCGTTGTTATTGGCCAGCGAGCTTACTTGGTGTAGTATCTGTGGCGACGCGGCAAATGTCGTGGGATATTTAGCAAGCTCAAGCTTGCATTCTGCTTCGGGATGCTTCATTGATGCGCCGCAAAACCCACCAACTCGTATTTTAACAACATTACAAAAAAAAGGCAGACGAACCTGTTTCTCGATGTCGGCCATGATGGCTATGGCTTATGGCGGTGTATTCAAATGAAGTCGAATTCTCCAGCTGCAGGGGACAGACACACCAAGCTGTGTAAATTCAGAGAGCGACCAACGAAACAATTAAGTTTCGTGCCAGCTGCGACAACTTTCTGAAAAGCGTCGGTGGATTGGAGAAGGAGGGAAGGCGGGAGGAGATGAGAAGGCTGGTTTGGGTCCTATTTCTTCACTAGAGACAAGAGGAAGAGGGACCTAGGTTGGAGGGATGATCAAGGGATTTAAGTAGCATTGAGGATTAAATTCAGGTATCAGTTGTGACCGATACTGACAGACGCGGCATTCACTCACCTTGTTCGCCGCCTCCCCACCGCGCCGGCGTACGACCCTGCAATGTGGGTGTGTGGGTGTGGGTGCAGAGCTACATTGATAGCTGTTCGCCTGCTCCCTTCACGCGCGAGGCTTTCCCTAAATTCTGGCATAGAGACAGATAAGCAAGGGATGCTGCTCGGGAAAGGCGAAAGTTTCCAACCGGTAGGGAGGCCAACAGGTGGTCCTACCTTGGCCTAATAGTGGCATGCTGATATCAATGTGCTTGTTGTACATTTAACTGCCAACATCCACATCTCACTCTGCAATTACGAGTATAGTATCACAGTGGGGTGAAGTTACTCCATCTCACGAATGTTTAGCTATCTGCCCGTAGGACCATTCCCAAAGTCCACCCCTGTCCCATGTTCGTGAAGTACTGTCCTTCTTAGCTCCACATCCCCATCATCCATCAAGAGACAAGACCTTCCACACCTTCCTGTCTTAAAGCTCGTTAAATTTGCTCCCCCGTTCCAACTTCAATTCGGTCGTTGGCTCGTTGTGCCACATAACCACCCCCTGTCATGAGTTTTCCGCCTTCCTGTTCTCCATAAGCACCCAAGCACCAACCCTTGTCTCAATACCGATGATATGCGTCCTCATTTAAAACGCCTTGAAGCCTTTTGGAATAAAAGCAGGCGCAGCCAAGTCAATCATGTTTCGGTCATTGGCAATGCCAGCCATGCATGTTTGCATCAAGCAGGTATCAAACTTCCCACCACAAATCAAAACCAAGTAACACTAGTTCGCCTCCCCAACTGTCAGGAAAGGCAATATCTTCACAGTTCCTCTTGTAAAAATTCTCAACATCCTTCAGGTTTATTGCTGTACTTTGTAAATGCAACCCATTCCTCACCACTAACCTCAGTAACTTGCACTTCACAGTGTGCGTTATGTACTCTCAAATCAGTACCCACTGCTTAAGCAAGTGTCCCATTTTTAGCCAACACAGTCGGCGAGTACCTTATCGCTGTAGTCACGTGGCGTAAAGAATTCTGTTCCGGTGACTATAGGAATCTCACCGGGGCTGCACCAGTACCGCGCTATGGAGACAATGTAAATTTCGGAAATATTTGTCAAGCGCAGTAAGCAGACACTTATATTGCTTTGCCATGTGGTTATCCGGTTCATGTCAGCTAGCTAGAAACTCAGGTTCACGATAAAGCGAACATATTTTCAGAGCTATATACAGTACATTTGCCTCTTTCCTTCTCCGTGAGTTTTCAGTTCGATACTTCTTGTGAATCTTTGAGAAACATCACTCAGGATCTGCCTCAACCTCTCATCTAGTCCTGGGATACCATGACAATATCTCCGCCGCCCCTCTCGAATCGACAGGCTTGATTTGGTTGGCAAAAATATTGGGCATCCTAAACTTTAAACCACTCAAAACGCATCGGGGCTGCCGTCAGTTCTCGAAACGACGCCGTTAAATACTTTTTACCTGCGTCCACCCAGTTAGTTGATGCATGCAACGTTGCAACGGTTTCTCCCAGCCAATTGCGAGGTACTACCAGTTAACTCCCTGCGAGTTCTCAGCCAACCAACTTTCTCTGTTCACTGCCCCATAACGGAAATCCTCCCTGTTTGCGACATCAACCCCGGTGCGCCGAGGAGCCAAGAGCCGTTGATTTACCCTAGCACAATGCACATACATACATACGCATGCAAACGTTGCCTCCCCATAGTCGAGTGGCGTTTTCGCACGTCTAGACGTCGTAGCGGGCGAGAAATAGTGAGGGGACGCCTTAACTCGAATGAAGCCTTTTCTCCCCCAAATTTTTCGGCTCAAACGGACTCAACTGTTTAGCTTCAATAGGGTTTGAAATGTAATTCCATATACAGGTCGCCGATCTGAGTGCACCGCCCCCTGCAGCAGTGTCTGCTTCTGTTTTACTTCACCACACAGTAACATGATCATGACGAACTCATACAGCGGTTACGTTTGGCCTAGGGCATCTGCATAAGCCAAGCCTTCCAAACCTTCTAGATGAAAAAGCAATAATGGGGTCGGTATCATGCACACATAAATTGCAAAAAATAAGCAAAAGGAGTATGGCACAAGACCAGCCAAGGCTTAGTTCGGTGGTCAGGTTGCCTTATGCAAGTTTCAGAGGTCAATGGACTGTCGCCACCATACGGGTGCGGCCTGCAAAATTAAAAAGGAGCGGGTATAAGTATCTAGATTAAATCCTATCTCCTAAATCTACGGGAAGTACAAACCACACAGCATGTACATTTATCCCAGGTCGATTCTATTCTTTTGGGCAGTTGTAGTTGTATCCAGTTGGATATGTAGTGCACGAGAATCCATTTTCATCCTTATCGGGACTAGTAGTCTTTTGCAGCGCTTCTTTACATGTGGCTCCGAGATGCGAAGGAGTATGTATTTTCACACTAAGGACTAGCAACTAAAATTTAGGGGGTGTAGGAGATCTTAAATCCCATACAAGTGATACAAAATCTCGCGACAAAGCAGGTGGCGGTGAGCTTCATTGAACCCAAACATGCTTTCAGTATTCCCTGTTCATCTGACCCAAAGCAGTACCAAGTTAAAACAAAAGCAAAATAATCGTTCGACAACGGTTGTACCAGACTAAATTTTGTTCGCAGTATGTCTCAAATCGATCTTCAGCTGCTCAATAGCCTGTAAGCTACTTATCCTCGTATCATATAGCCAGGCAAAACTTCTTAGCTCTCCGAAATCTGGGTTTATGAAAAAATAAAGTCAACGTGAGGTGTTGTTCAAATTCGGGTGCATCATATCTAGTTTACCATCACAGAGACATTTCTACGGCCCATGGTATTTTGAGGCCGTGCGAATTTCAAGTTGAAAGATTTTCTGCCAGAATTCGTCAACTTCTGAGTAGACGGCATCCAATGCTCGTGACTATGCGTTGCATGGTGAGCACACGAGCGGTTGCCGACTTGATCTTGAACTAAATTCGGTATGGAGCCACCTTATTGTAAGGGAACTCTTTGTTAGGTGGACCCTGAATCTTGACCCTATTCGGCAGTTATGAGATTGGGGTGGGTGGAGCTAGGAAATGTGGCTAGTGAGCTTTGCTATCCACAGTCATGACAGGGGCTGAAGAGTGAAACACATCCTCAGATGAGTATTATATTCTGAGCTCGGTACTATAACAGTGCTCCATGAGTGTTTATGTGATAATTTCATGCAACTAGCAATTGTTATGATCATATGGTCTGGTCTGGTGCTCCCATACATGAAGACTACTTGCAGGTATGGTACCCAGACGAAGTGCCAAGCCACAGATAGCGGTGGTACTAGCGAGGGCTGACTAGTGCACATTATTCGATAAGCCCAATGATACCTTCCTTCTGTTTGATCAAAGATCATACTGTATGAACTGTACAGGGTAAGCGCTTTATCTTTTTTTCTCAGGCGTGAAACTTACACTTCTCGACAAACATTGCAACTGATACGTCATCGTTCAATAATAAATGGTGTCAGTTGAGCGCGTTGTTAATATATTCATGATCAGCGATTCCCATACGCAGGTTGGCTATCAGCTTTAAACAAAGGTGTGATGTGGGATTTATGGGGTGACATTTGCTACTGGTCCACTAATACTGAGATGTACCCATGAAGTATCTGATGCTGCCAAGCCATTGTGGTAAGATATGATAACAGTGGACACAAAGTTCCCTGTCGTAATCTTGAGAACATTACTTGATTTTAGTTCAGAGAGTTGATTTACAGTAGTTCAGAGCCGTTGACACACAGCGCATATCATGCGCTCTCCGGGCCCCGCGCCCGTGAGTGCAGTGCTCTCGAGCTCGAGTACTCTATCCCAGTAGAAACTGTAGGGACAGGGCATGTGCATGGCGGACACTAATAAATACATACCCACGAGTAAGCACGCGCTGGGGTTAGCTGCGGACTGAGGTAATCTGCAGCTGCTTACCACAATCAGTCCTCGAAAGCTAGTCCGATTCCGAGGGAGCTAGGGTTTGAAGCCGAATTTGGGAGGCACGTTGGGCCGGAGTTTCATTGGCTGGGGCGGTAATATTTCGTTTCTACTATAGCTTGTTAAGTGCAGGGGAGGGTGATAACCTCACCGAGGCACGCAATTATGCCTTTTTGCTTTAGTCGTCAATAACATGTGGCCTTAGCTAAGAGTATCAGAACTATGAAAGGCCACAGAGTGCTTCACTCCATCCAGAGTGGTCTCATGCCAGATCATGAGACTACATCCAGAGAACGCTTCACTTTATACCTTACAGTATTAGTCAGTGTTGGCATTGAATTTCTGCATAAGTCAAGCACAGCATTGCACGCTGGGCGTAAGCTTCCTTACTTATGTAGCAGGCATGCCCAATGGGTAAGTGCTATATCGAGGCCCTAGCGCAGAACCTCAATGTGCCTGGGGTTTCATACTCCAACGCATGCAGAGAATTCCATAGCATAGGCACCTGCATGCGACACCGTACCGTCAACGGTCCATGGCTCCGGGTAGAGAATAATTGGCTGCATGGCTTAATATCAGACCACGTATCTCAGATCAGTATAAGTAGTAGATCTTTCGCTGCGTACCTGGGTAACTGCTGCTTTATGGTGTGGTAGGTTCCAATTTCTAAAGAAAACAACGAGGATTTCCGAAACGTTGAAAATATCCTTCACCCCGTCAACTTCCGCACTTCGCATGCATATGATATGTAGCTCTACCACCGATCATCACCAAGTTTAGGTGTTTCCTCCGAGGGTTGAGCGGGGAGGGGAGTATCACTTAATTCACTCCCCGGTTTTGGGGTCAGCAAGAGCTATAACGACCCAAACTTTGATCCCTCAAGCTTAAAACTCAAGGTAATAATGAATATACTATTGTTGAAGGCCAGAGGGATTAGTACATTATCCATCAACCATTCATGCAGGTAGGGGTCTACCGTCCACGCATCCCTGATCTATCCGTCGATAACGGTTTTATATAATGTTATGCCTATATATAGTTGGAAGTTATCGTACTTATGCAAAGAACAAATATCAAACCATGGTCATGCAAGGTCCATGAGAAGTTTTTTTTTTTTTTTTTTTTTTTTAATATCACGGATCCGTTTCCAACTCCAGCTGAGCAAATAGGCAGAGGTATTTTTCTGCAGCACAAGTGTGAATCAAGTAAACAGCACTCGCAGCGTTTGATGAGATTCTAGATGCATACATACTTGTATCTAGGCACATGACAGGATGGGTGAAAATGATATGCATGAAATCGGAGAATCTTGAAGCCCCAATGAACTGCAGTACTATTTTCACATATCGGCCCGCTGGTTACAACGGCTTTGATTAACGTAGCTCGAGCCAAGTGTTCTAATCAGTACTTATGATTAAGTCTATGTACTGAAGGCATGAGGCACGGATGCAGTCCCCGATCGTAAGATCAGGATCGCGGCCAGCATAATATGAAAGCGGGTAACGCTGGAATTACTATTGGTGCTCGACAGCTCGATCCGGCTGCATACTCATACAACTACATTCTAAAACACGTACGCAAATTCTCAAACAATCAGGGGCGTTCCGTTGTATCATACTACTCAATAGTGACCTAACTGTTCAGACTAAACTCAATATAGTATATAGGCACCAGAACTGTGTCGTAGCTGGATTTGGAAGTTCGTAATAAGTTGGATGGCCAATTGGCGGGCATGCCCAGACGGCTATGGAACGTTACAGCTCAGCGATGACCGGTTCGCGGGCGTAGTCAGAGTATATAAATCACAAAAAAAGGATTGACCAATTATTGAGAAATTTTGGACAACTCGACCATGTACGGTGGTACGGCGGAAGTAGCGATCAGCTTCATCTGCTTCGAGCAGCTGGCTTCCGGAGAATATATTTGGCATGGTAGAGTTCTTCGAATACATATTAATCGATTCCATTGTAGGTATTATCAAGTGCTCAGTTGCACTGTCTCAAGTGAGGATATTGATCCGTGCGAAACTATACTTCTTGCTTGTCTAAACGATACTGTTCTGTCGGAGGCTGCAGGTATATGCAATGCATAGATATGCAGCCAATATTTTCGGCTTATTTTCGGCCACACAATCTATCACCATATCACTAGCGGCAAGCGAGTAATACCGAGCTGCTATCAATCGTCATTTCAAACGCACGCAGTCATCGATACCACTGCCAATCCTACAGATCACTTTGCGAAAAAGGAAGGTCATTAAAATATCCCTTCCCCTGGTTATCAAATATATGAAAGGCCACCCAATTTCAACACATCCCTGCCCCTTGCAAATACTCACGTGCAGGAACTTCATGGCTGGCATCTGCGGACACCAGGGCGAGTTAGGACTAGCCCAGTTGGGATTGTGAACGGTGAGGAAACATGTTGGCGCTACAGTTGAACTAGCGAGGAGTACCCCTGTCCGAATACATATTTTACTGGCTAGTACCAGTTCTGTTGCCGAAAATCGTATGCCATAGGATTTTGCCTATGCGGGAGGACCGTTGCTACTCTCAAGGCCAGTTTCGCTTAAACATTAAGGATTCTGTAACAGGGATTCTTGAAATGGCAGAGAGATACCACCTAGGGAAGTGTCACTATTTTCAAGGGGTTTGAGATACCCATATCTAAGGCTGAGAACTGTGCACGTGCATCAATAGCCGTGGAGACATATGTTGATGATATGTTCTCGTTTGGTGTTAAGAATTAGTTGGAGAAAGTGAAGTTGTGGTTAGAATCAATGCGGCTTTAGTGACATCTTAGTCTTGTGCGTGGGATTGGAATCATCTGTACAGGATTTTGCCACCGGAGCACGAATCCCCGAATGTGACAGACAGCCCACAAAATCCACTGTCAGCTTTTGTCCCCGATTTCTGATCTGACTTTGTTACAAAATACCTGGGAATATTCACCCCGATGAAACCCCTCGTATGTGTCCGAAAGGGACTCCATGTAGCTGCCCAAGGGCTACTGCCGCCTCGACGGCTCATAGTTGAGGCATGGTTTCTGGTTACGAGACTAAGTCACAGCCTGCGAATCACCTGCTGAAACCTGCATACAATAGTGAAATGAAGATTTCAGTCATGAAAATCACAATCGAGAAACTACTCAAGTTCAGCACATCAGTTATTGTACGCGATGAATGCGCAAAGAAGGTGGAAAACCTCAGGAAGAGTGGGATAAATAACAAAAGAACAGCCCCTGTCATTAGTTAGAAGTGTGTTAGATCAGCTCTGAGCTGTTATGGCTGTTGGGTGGTAATTATACAACAATTCATTGACTTGTATGCAGTTAAAATAATGTGTGTCTTACTTTTGTGTGTACAACCCATACAGTTGTTCTGAAGACTTTTCAACGAAAAGTCAACCTACTTGACTTTTTACCCCTTGTCAGGTGGCGCACATAATGCATGCATAGCTTCCGATTATTTTCCCCTACCCCGAGTGTTCGACCACAAGTAGGCTCGCCTCTAGCTAAGTACGTAAGACGTCTTAAGTTACGGTATTAATTCCTTCAGGTATGCTAAAGCTGACGCTTTACCCGAGATGGTAGCCTGTAAAGTATTATAGCGTTGCCACATGAGATAAAATAAAGTACTCATACTCTACATGGGACCCTGGTCATAATCGTCAGGCATATCTCGATCGATCGATCATATCAAGCTAGCTAACGTCGTGACAGGCGGGCATGTGGTAACATCGGGCAAAGAGGGATGGCCAGCGGGGTTCGCTGTCTTTCCTCTGTTAGGAAAGTAGATATACATGATGTATTAAGTACTTTAGTTACTATCTCTGAGCGAAATGACAGTGAACTAAAGGGCTCTAGAATCAATAAATAGAATAGAAGCGAAAAAAGAATTATTATTATGAAGACAAAAAACAATAAACCAAAATTAGGCCAACGATTTTTTTTCTCCTTCAAAGTACTCTATTGGCCGGGGCGCGTGCAAAGTTGGGGTTCGAGGTGGTCGACAGTGAGATATATCGACCCATGGATGTAAGTTAATACTACTACAGTAGTATTCGGCAATCACGTCCCATATCGGATGCCTCCAATTGTAGATTGTATTTATGGATTTGACCGACGGTGCAGCAATTTTTTTTTCCTTTTTTTTTTTTTTTAATCTATACTCATTTACTACCCTAGGGACTATGACGAGATAAAACATAGGAGATATAAACAGGAGAATAAACGGAAAATAGACTAACACACTAGGATGACAGAAAACATGATATGATCTAGACGGGCCGCTCGCTACCCTCCACCCATGCCAGTGTCTCCACAAGGATGTCCTCTTCTCCGTCCTTCCTCTTGGGAGGGCTAATCCAGATCTGACGCCTTTCCAGCAGATGGGCGGTGGTCTCTTCCTCTCTCTCGCACCAGCGACGGTGCAGCACGGGAAGGCGAGCGACCCTAAGTAATTCGTAATATTGTACCGCCGGCAATGCATCACATATGACTAGTCCTGTATACTACAGTGTTCTTGCACAATACAGATTCATCTTGCTGGTAGTGTAACTTGAGATGACAATCGTTGGACATTCCCGCCACCAGTGATGACTGTTCGATCCTCACAAACTACAGTCGAACCTCTCATATTGGATCCTGTCGTATTGGATAACCTGTCTAATTGGATCAACATTGCCGGCCTGAGCCAATTGGTCCGGTGACAATTATTGGATATTTGTCATTGCATAAAACTTGCCGGTCCCGCCCTTATCCAATATAACAGGTAGGTTCGACTGTAGCAGCAGACAGGTTTTTTTTTTTTTTCTTCTTTTTTGTCACGTGACCCCGCATGTGTTCGCCATGGCAGGGCAGCAGCAGACAGTTACCGTAGGAAGGTGTAGACTTTCTGTATGTGTGTGAGTGTGTGAGTGTGTGAGCATGCGAGTAGTGTTTGCGTGCATTTCGTGGGACAGTTGCATTATTCATGAATTCATGAATTGTATCTGAATCTGTGCAGTCAGCATTAGAGGCCCGGACAGAATTGCGAATCCTGGCGACACGAACATGGATAGACATATTTGGGGCCCAGTTAAAGTTACCTAAGTGCTTACCGATGTTGGCCATGCGTGCCCGCTAGCGCGCATGAACCCCATGGGGACAGAAGCTGCATGCATGATATGTCGTGCCTCCGAGCCCTTCCCAGCGGCGCTAACCCACATGTACGTAAAACCTAGCAGGGCTGGAAAATCCGGGGAAAGGAAAAACGTACGTAAAAACATGTATCCGTGTCCTAATCAGGGAACGCTGGCTATGTTGTTTGTAATATATCGAAGATCCCGCACCTCTCCACGCATGGGGATAGTTTAAAATGTCCAGAATTGGAGACTGTGAGGAAAAGCAAGGGGGTAAAAAAGGTATCCTTGGATTGTTTAGTTTGATATATACACACCCTACAGATGTATATAGGGTGCGTTATATTGCGACCACCTGCAGAAGTTGGGAATTCTCCAGTAGCTGTGCAGTATCAGACGTATCCAACGAGTACATTATACCGAAGGTGACGTCGGCATTCGGAACTTCACAGCACCCCTTGCCGCATAACTATAAACACTCACAACTTTGCAGTGCTATACACATCTCCAGCGTAGAAACATGCAGATACAAGTTTAACTACCCCTAAAACCCTCATTTCCAAAACATTTATCGAATTTCGATGCCTCATCAGATTACTCGTAACTAGTTTTTATAGATAGGTACAATCTAATAATACTCTATGGTCCAAGCTCAAGCCATAATTTCCTAGATCAATCTCAGCCGGCCACCTCACTAAATTGGCATTCGATATCTAGGGCTGCAATAGCACAAACCCACGGTATTTCAATTCACCAGAATATTACGTCGTGTTGCTGTTCCATTCGATTCAGCAATGAGAGCAATTCCGGCCCCACTATTGCTGAATCGTTTAAATTTCTGGATAATTCGAGCTATTTACCAACGGTATACGGGCGCTGATCCTGGCTGAACGATTCAGCAATGTGAGGAGTTACTGAATAGGACTTTAAACTGCTTCCTCAGCCACAACGAACCAAAGCCCTGTGTTGAAGACTCAGATCTTACTAACAGGATTTCACGGTTGCACCTGTCTGTTTTTTTTTTTTTTTTTATATCATCACTCGCATGCCGCCCTGTGGTCTATGGCGAGATTACGTACAAAGGAAAGTAAGGAAATAGGTAAGGAAATAAGAATAACAGGATCAGCGTCAATTCAATTCCCGACCCGGGGTAATAGTCTGGGCACGAGAACAGACCCAGGGCGGGAAGTCATTCTCTATGTATCCACCGCATGAGCTCCGCCACGGGGTCCCCTCCCTCCCTTGTCTCCGGTGGCTTGTATATCACTTCCAAGCCGCCCGGCCACCTTCTCTTCCAGACTCGTCCTGTGTCATATGTGCTGCGTCGTTTCCTCCTCTCCCCCGCACCATCTGCAGTCTGGCCCCTCCGCCTTGCCGATCTTGTGCCTCCAGGCTCGCATGCCTTTCCCTCCTTTTTTTTTTTTTTTTTTTTTTAATATCACGTGACCCCGCATGCAGCTATTCGCCATGGCAGGGCTGCCTTTCCCTCCGATCAGGCCCACCAGGGTGCGCACTCTGAAGCCCAGTCTCTGTAGTGGCCTATAGTCCAATCCCAGGTAGTTTCTTTCCCCTGCACGTTGAGCTTCGGCTAGTTGGCGCATCCTGCCTCCGTTACTATCTCGTCTTGGTATTGTAGAAAGGCTCCTATCTTTGCCGCTCTGTCTGCTTCCTCATTGCCTCTCAGGCCTTTGTATCCTTTAACCCATATCACCGCTACGTATAGCCCTCCTCGAGCTGTCCTTTAACCCATATCACCGCTACGTATAACCCTCCTCGAGCTGTCCTTTGTTCCCATGCTCTTCTCACCATGTGTGCCGGTCCGTCTGGGGTCGGTTTTCCCTCCGCGATCTTCTATGTTGCACCTGTCACGCATGGGTGTCACCCTGTTGAGAATAAATGTTACCTGGGGTACGATGAAAGCGCAACCAAAAATATAATTTATTGACTTCTGTCATGTAATTGAACGGGACCTCTCCGGGCAGGCCAGTCTGGGCTGCCCGGATGCAGGGGTATCGACAGGGGACTGTAGACTAGCCTGCCCGGTTGCAGAGGTATCTACAGGGGACGGCACAGGTCTTCAGATCGCATGCCAGGCTTATGCATATGCGTGAGAGGCGATCTTTTTTCTTTTATATCGGTACTCGCATGCCGCCCTGTGGGCTATGGCGAGGTTTACGTATCCCCCGCAGCACAATGAGAACCGCGGGCCCCATGTACTTAAGTTTTAGTTTAGTTCCTTTTTTCCTTTAATAAACCCTCGCCATAGCCCATAGGGCGGCACGCGAGTATTGATAAAAAAAAAAAAAAAAGGTTTATTTACATAGGGAATAAATGAGAAAGAACAAAAGAACTAATTAACATGTATGAGACCTACGGCTCTCGCTGGTTTAAAAGCCAGCATGTACGGAGATCTTGTCTTCCTATTTCCGTCCTCTGTCCTATTCATACTGGTCCACTCTCAGCCATCGTCCTCCTAGCCTAACTCTCCCAACCTCGGTGGTTTTCTCCAAGTAGACTACTGTACCGTTGAGCTTGTCTTTTTCCTTTCATCGACCAGTATTTGTTGCCAACGGATCCCGATTGTCTTCCCTAGATCCTTGTTAGCTGCTCCAACCATGTGAGAGGCGAGGTATGTTATTCAATTATCAAGCCATCTACATACAAGGAAGATTTAGAAGATTTAGGAGGTTAATATGGAGTAGTCAAAGGTACATGTCGAGTCTGTACTAGAATTACATCTTGCATTTCCTGTGGTATCTCATTGACTATAGTAGCATTTCTCCGCTGATTAGTCTGACGTTCTGCAAGCTCCACACCGGTCAATGCCCGCTGCCTTGCTGGGCCTTTTGTTTTTTTCTACCTTAAAGAAGGTTCAGCAACAGCAGGTGCAAACTCTTGAGGAAGATTAGGTTGCTGCTCACGGAGAAACTGTTGTCTGAGCTGCATTGCTATTCGCTGATGTAATTGCACATAACGTTCTGAGTCTTCGGAGGACAGAGTTTGCTGAAATGCTTGTTCATATGCAAGTGACCTTAAGAAGAGATCACGGCCTGCATTAACTATGATAGTGGGTTATAAAATGGCGGTGGTAGCGGCGTCGGTACTGGTATGGGTGCTAGAGCCGGTGTTGATGCTAGTGCTAGTGCGGGCACTGGTACTGGTGCTAGTGCCGGTGCTGATACTAGTGCGAGAGCTGGTGTTGATTCTGGGGAGCTTTCATCTTGAGTAAGATCAATAAATGCTGGCATAGTCCAAGCAGCGGATTCAATAGTAGAGCTCTCAATAAACCATCGCAGATGAAATAGAGTGGGTGAAATAAGAGAGTTATGTTGAAAGAAAGGCTGCAGTCGGTGAGCGCAAGGAAGAGCATAGCGAGTGGCTAATCCAGCTATTGCATATAGCGTTGTATTCTCCAGCTCTTAAATTACGGGCTTGTAACTCTGCTAGCCGAAGATGTGCCATTCACATAATTGATGTTTAACCATGCCGTCCCATTCTAGCATCAACTAAAGCCTTAGTTAAACCTTTAGCTTGATCACTAAGAAGTACACAGGCTAGTCCACAATTCCCTGCCGATACCCCTGCATCCGGGCAGGCCAGTCTGGCCTGCCCGGAGAGGTCCCGGTAATTGACACCAACTAAATGTTACAGTACTTGGGTAACATGAAGGGGCCAAAAGGTGTGAGTGAGCCCTTCGAGGCTGCCCATATAGATCTTTAAGAACTACGATTTTGCATGCACTGCCTGGGAAGAATTGCTGAGTTAGATAGCTCTGCCAAAGTAGTGCTACTGTGGATGGTCTTGCCCGTGGTTCAACTAGATTGCGACCACCTAATTGTTGTATATTGCAAGTGGCCAGCTCTGAATCCATATTCGGACAATCTTGATCAGTATCTCCATGACAGTGGTCTTCTAAATTTCAGTGTTCCCAACGGGCCGGCCAGGCCATAGAAATCTAGGCCGGCCATGAGGTCCGCCCGCGCCGGTCCCGGGCGGCCCAGACCATCTGGAACCTTGGCCTGGTCCGTTGGGAACACTGTTTCTAATCTTCACGCCATGCTTTGAAGCATTTATAAAGTTTAGCTAAACATTAGTAGTTAAGGGCGCTTTCACCTTTACTACTTATTCTCTTCTGGAAGTAAGCAATCCTGTAAAAAGCCGTAGTACGTTACTCGCAGGTCCCGGTCACAAGTTTGACAGGGCAGTTTTACGGTATCGGTACTGTTGTAGATATAGCTAGGGAACAAGACGTTGCTTGAGGACTTATGTACATGAGGGGAAGGCATGAATTAAATACAAAAACTGGACATGACATAGGAGACTATAGCTTCCTGTACTTTTCCCTGGACGGTGGTTTATTTCCTGAGCGGTGACTTAATTTCCTGAGCGGTGACTTAATTTCCTGAGCGGTGACTTATTCATTGGGGCGCGGGGCCTATCTTTTGACCCGCGGCGTCCGGGGCTTTATTTCCTTAATGCGGACCATTCCTGCTTGGCTAGTCTGTGACAAATCCATGCCGACTCTAATATTGCCGAATGAGGTATATGGCACTAAGAAATTGCTACATCGGCTGGCCGATACAGCAATCCGTCATGTTAGTATTGCTGAATTGGTTGAAGCAGACGATCCATCTATTCGTCATATTTCTGTATCGTGTGAAAAATCTGTCAAGAAGTTCCTCAATCGTTCGGGCGTGTGTTCCATTGGCAGGTAGTTCGAGCTATCCCGCAATTTGGACGATTCAGCAGTATTAGTGGATAAGATTTGTGAAACGAGTGGAACACAAATAGCTAGTAGTTCAAGGATACTCCTAGATATTAGATTTTAAGCAGTTTTGATCCCGAGAGATTAATACGCTATATATCTTGATGCTGGAGCGCTGCCTGCACACTCCAAGAACAGCTGAACGTATGTCCAGTTCTCATCTTGCTGAAACGGAGTCGCGGGTTGGTTTTCGGCTGAATTAGTGCAATCGCAAACTACAACTAGTAAACAAATTGAACAAAAGCACAGCATGGACATTTTAAAGCAACGGTAATAATGCCAGTAGCTATTGTAGCTACATGATGACCAAACTGTACCCCACTCCGCAGTTGCGAACTCTTTATAGCTAACCAATCGTAACAACCTACCTCCCACTTGATATTCCCTGCCATAGGCTAGCAGCCTGTATGCGGGGTTACGTGAATATATATAAAAAAAAAAAAAAAAAAAAAACCTACCTCCCACCAAATGTTACTACTACTAGTAATCAGCAATCCAGACCGTTTCGAACACAAAACAGATTCATGCAACAGAACGTCGATCCGTGATTCCCAAACTCTACGTCACCCACATTTCCCTCCAACACAACAATCTTGTAACACCATCGTCCCACTCCGCACCTTCCTCCTTTTCTAATCCATCCCAATTGTGCTCTCGACTTGCCTTCCTTACTTGACCGTGGATCAAAGTGCAGACATCAATCAACTTGCAGCCCTCGCCTCTGTCTGTCCCACTCCCGTCATCCTTCTCATGTCTTCCTCCACCTCCTCCATGTCCTCCTCCCCCATCACCCTCTTCAGCCTCCCATACATCTCCACCTCCTCATCCCACCTCAGACTTTCCAACGCCATAATCTGTTCGCTCGTAACACAAAACCAATTGAAATCAATCAGTCTCTGAGGCGGCACCAATCTCACCTCCAGGTGATACAGTTGGTCACCCACGTTGGTCCAGATATCTTTGAAAACTATACCCACCATTAGCATCACATAACTGTGCGCATAGTTTTCTCCCGGGAATGGATTTTTAGAAGGGGGCAGAGGAGAGGGCAACAAGGGAGAATGCTCGGCTGAATATCTTCTTACTTCTCGGCCCGTCTTTTGGCAAAAATAACTTCACGCCCCATCCCTCCCATGACCCCGGCGGTAAGTCACTCACACCCCACGCTGGTGGGTTGATGCTCTTCACTATGTGCCCTACTCGCGCCATGAGTAATTTATAATCCTTCCCCGGATGCAATATGATCGCCGGGCGAGTGACGTCGGGATTGTTATGGGCATGCACTGGCGACGCAATGAGGCCGACGTGACCAGGCGAGAGATAGAGGTGCAGGAAGGTGGGGGCAGAGAAGATTAAATCCGTTTGCTCGGAGACGTATGGAGGGACAGGAGCTGGGTGGCGGGGGCCGGTGGAGGATTGCTGTTGAGGAGGGGCGCGTGGGATGATGACACTCGAGGGTACTCGGCGGGCTTGGGAAGGACGAGTGGGATTGGAGTTGTAGCAATGGAAGGGGCAGTGGCTGCATTGTGCTCTTGGGCCGGTAGTTGTCGTGGTGGTGAATGGTACTGACGGCGGGGGACGGGATGGTGATGGCCGTCGATGGTGACGCCGAAATGCATAAGCCGCCCGATGATGGAATCCATCCTCAGCGTCGTAGTCATACACATGTTGATTCCTACGAAGAGGATATCGTCGACGAGAGGGAGGTGGGGGAGCAGGGCTGCTAGAGCGGGATAAAGTGGAGTCCTCTTCTGACTCGGACAAGGAAGAGGAGGAACTGGAGGGCGGAGGAGGTGGTGGTGGCGGCGAACTACGATGGCGTCGCCCAGCTCCTTGATGTTGTTCGTGTCTTCTAGAGCTGTTGGTTGGTTGCTCGTCACCATTGTTTCCTTCACTCCTAAGACGAACTCCTGCCCTGTCTCTGTCCGAATTCCCAGGCCGGGCGTCGCGGCCGTGGCGGCGAGCTGAGTTTCTGTCCATTGTAGTCCAACTTCCCGTGATATGAGAAACAACAGGCTACAGTTGCTCCGTTTTCTGATTTGGAGACTGTTCTAGTATCTTGCTTGCCGTTCGTTGTAAGAGAGAGCGAAGATGATAGTGAGGCCGATATGTGTAGTAAGAAATCAGCAAACTGCAAACAAGCAGCAGCTAGAAGTCAATATATACCCCTTCCGAAAATAGCGGTCGCCACAGCAACCCTCCCAGCCATAACAAAGTTTGGCGGCTTTGTTTGGGTACAATAGTACTTCTTCGCTGAATCTGGCTTATCGTTTACCTATTTTGGTATTTCCTATCTCATGTCCTTTATTTCCTATGTAACTAATCTCGTCATAGCCCATTGGGCGGCTTACGAGTGATGATATTGGAAAAAAAAAAAAAAAAAAAAAAAAAAAAAAAAAAAAAAAAGAGGCAGGGCACGTGACCACAAAGTTCTGTTTACTTACTTGCGAGATATCAGATCTTCCGAGACACTCAAGCAGTGTCGACCTGGTTTTCGCGTTGCATTAGCATGATACAGGAGGCATGCCTATTGGCCAGAAAGCGCCAAGAATATGTATGAACGTGGATAACATGCCTGGCTCACCAATGTCATGCACGCTGCTGTATTTATTTCCTTTGAACTCGGCCGATCATTCCCAAACACATTGCTTTTCAGTATATGCACGCATTCCTGATCTCAGTGGTCTGTTGTAGTAATGCTACGTACCCTGTTGCAGGCATTGCTACGCAACCACCTTTACTCTACTTCCCCTACTCCTTCCCCAAAACTCTCCTTCCCCAAAACTCTCCTTCCCCAAAACTCTCCTTCCACTCTCCGTACACTGAATCCACCTCCCGCCCTGCACCAAAGATACATTCCGCACCATCCCTCTTGCAGCGGACGTCCCCATTCCCGCAGGCCTGCCCGCAACCTCAGTCTGATTCTGGTGCGAGGATATCACCACTATATCCCGCACCCCCATCAGAAGTCGATCTCGGCAAGAGCAAAGACCCAAACCGTTTCACTCAATAATATGTTCAACAAGTGCCCATGTCCGCTGCCAAAAAGTCTAACCTGTGAAGAGCAGCAAAGTAGAGTCGAATCTGCTCACTTAACATTTGTCCATAGGGCCATTAAAATCTAACTCGACCACACCTCTTGCCATCTCTAACGCGGCCACTACCATAGCCAGCTCCCTCCTAGCGATCAGCTCGCTCAAGAAACGTTGCAGAACAGCAATACTTGTGTCATAAAGACTGCTTATCGATTTTTCCTCCAGAGTGACCGCGTCTCCGGCATCACTACCACCAACAGAACAAGGAGCCCTCCAAGACTGACTACAGGCCAAAACTACCATTGTGCGAAAGAAATACCCAAAAGTATCACCAACATCACTGCCAGCCATTCACCTACCCATGCCCACCAATCCACATTTTCCAGGCTCCAGCGATTCTTCTTTGCTCATCTCCAATTAGGAATTCAGAAGGAGAGTACACCCCTGATCGACAGCATCGTCCAATATCCACTCGTTGAAAGGTTCATGTTGGGAAAACCGAGCATGAGACCTCCTATGCATCCGAAAACAAGGACCACAATTGCATAGGACGCCACGCTGTCAGAGGGCCGTTCCATTATTGTAGAGGAGCTTCAAGTTTGCGCCACGTCGTCAACCAGAGGAGGTAGAACCTGTGGCATTTGCAAAAGCAAAAGCATAGATAGGGGATGTTCCTTGCATTTGACAATTGCGGAGTCCCAGTTGAGGGTAAGGCGGATAAATATTAATGCAGGATGCATAAGACGCTAGTAGTGTATTAAATCGAAGGGCAGGTGTACTGTATATTAGATTAGTAATACAAGAGGGAACATAGGGAACGTGACTTTGTTACATCTACAACAGTAACAAGTTAAATTGGTGCTGAATTGTATAGATTCAAGCTTAGGATTTTTCTTGTCGTACTGTAGTCTATAGGCTATATACGAGTATGATATTTTTTAAAAAAAAGGTTAGAACTTCGTTAATTACTCGGCTGCACACACCATTATTGTCCAAGGTGGTTGCACTTGCTGATGTATTAGCGGCGAGGCTATGCAAGTAGCATACACACGTTCGCTGCACTTATCACATCACTCGCCCAGACTACCGCCAACCTTATGGCAACTGGGTAGGTTCGACCCATGGGCAATATCCTAGCGGGGGCATTGATGTGAGCCTTTGCCCGGCTTTTCAATAGGCAGCGCGAGAGTAGTTGCCGTATCCCATCGCCAGAGCCTCTTTCACATTCGCAAAATCAAGAAACCATATTTTAATGTTCTGTTGGTGATGGGCTATATTTTGAGTGAACTATTTGCAAGGTGCATATTCCTATTACGAGACCGCGCTAGGAGATCCGCTTTACATGACTACTCTACCTAGCATAATCCGTGACATGGTTCTCGTATTTTTATTTGTTTGTCCATTTTTATCTACTTCAGTATTTTTTTCCCTAATGTATGTGGCGCAAAAGTAGCTACCTTCGACGGACGATAGAGGAAAAGAAAGAGTACAGTTTTCCCTTGCTATACCGGACCTCGTTGTACCGGAAACCTTGCTATACCGGATGCTCTCAGGTTGCTACATCCCGCTCCCATACAAAACCCTCTTGCTATACCGGACGCACTAAGAATACCGGACCGGACAGGAATTGCCAGGCACTTACCCCCCTGTCTCCATACAAATAATATTTGCTATACCGGATACACTAACACTGATACGTCCAATCTTGGCTATCGCACATTGCATTCATCTTCAGATGCTTACTAAACTTAACATTACATAATACAATTACGCTGTCGTTGTTCCCAATTACAATTTTGCTTCCCATCCCTATTCTGTTTTGCCAAGCATTTTATTCTATAACGGAACCTTGCTATACCGGACGAAAAAGGCCAGATTTTACAGATCCGGTATAGCAAGGGAAAACTGTATTATGATCACTGATGCAGTGATTTATGAGAGTTGACAACTTTCTATGTCGTGCCCCAAGTTACGAGACTACTAGGAAGCCAAGAAAAATTTGCTGCCGTATGATGTAAGAGTACTGTACTTTTTTGCAGAGAAAACATTTGGCGGTTCAACCGCAAGCTAATGGGAGGCTCGAGAGCAGCCACCAGAACCCTCGAGACCACGGAAGAGAGGGCAAGCCACTAGTGGGCGCCACCAAGCCACAGCACAGTCCCTCTCTAGTTGGTTTCCCGTTTGGGTGATCCCTTTGTGGTAGTCATGGGCAGGCAGCGAAGGGATGCTCAGTATATAGAAGGGGTGAGGGAGACGCTGGTCCTCCCTCTCCAAGCCGCGTGAGTTGCGAAATCACCCACCCACCGACCCCGTTACCCCAGCGACTCGGGCCTCCGCGAGGGAGAGACTGGGGGGGTCCTTCGGTTTGCCCCTGCTTAGTCAGCGAAACGACTGACTAAGCATGGGCATTAGGGGCTACAAACCCCTTGAGCCGATTTCCGCAACCTAAAGAGCATGGATAGGACGCCTCCTCATTTGTTTTCCTTGTCTTTTTCTGTCATGTATTCCACATAGCAATTCATGTTTGTTTCGAATCGAAGTAGCCGAGGACCATTAGCTTTTCAATAATGCCAGCAAAAACGCACAGACTCCTGTTCAATGCCATCAATGTTTTGATTTAGCAACACAGTGTCTGATACAATAATTAGTCCCAAGACTATTCTAGTTAAAAAAGTGCTTCCACCATCAAATTGACGCGTTTTTCGGTACCATCAATTGCAACTAATAGATCCATCCCTTCTAAACTAAATTTCAAATACATAAAATATATATATTTCATTGTTATCTTCTAAACACTTCTTTCTCCATTTACATAACTCTTCAACTTAGAGGACTTATGTATTATTTTCTAATCTAGAATAAAGATCCAGTCGCAACTTTTCTATCTCGTATCGCTAAGTAGGTTTATTAATACTTAAGACACTTTGTTGCTAAATTTAAAACATTGATGTCATTGAACAGGAGTCTGTGCGTTTTTGCTGGCATCGAAAAGGTTTTGCACTTTTCGGAGATGAGCTAAGGAATCTGATTACAATGCAAGAAGAGATGTAAGCTAAGCTTGGCAAGGGTGCCAAGAGCCTTTTATCAGATTCTTTTGCACGCCATACAGATCTGATGCCACACGGTAACCCATCGTAAGACCGTGCAAGTCCGTGGCAACTGACTGCATTTGGCTGCAATCACCCAAGATGTGTTACAAACTTGCTGCACTGAGTTCCAAAGAGAATTACCATCTAACGAAGGGGTTTTTTTTTTTTTTTTTTTTTTTTTCTAAACCCTCAAAGCCTGGAGGCAGGCTTATCTAACGAGGGGTAAAATTAAGATATGAGTGGAACAAGGAGGGTCTATGGGCAGTTGCAAGAAATAATCAGATTCTGCACTCTCCACCATCGATCTTCAGCAAGCATGCCTCTGCAGTACCAGTGTCTTCTGTTTGGTTCATGTACTGCAAGTAATTCCACCAGTTTTTTGCAGCGTAGTGGAGGCCTACTAGAGTCTGGGCACGAGAACAGAGGCTACTGCCATTCTGTTCCAGCTGGCGAGCAATTGCAAGAAAATTAAATCAGATAAACCGCCCGTTACCAGCGGGCAATCTATCCGGTGGCGGATTTTGTACCTCTTTCTCATCCATATTGTCCCTATAGCTTGAAACGTGTGTAACTGACCCTCGCTAGACTATATGTGGTGATACGGAAGAGGAAGAAGGTTTGAAGAAGGCTGAAGGGCCTTTGGATCTACTAAGTTCTTACTTTACGACTCTTTTGAGTTTTGCCATTTAACTCCTTTGTCAAGAACTGCAGGTGTATGTATCTGCTTCTGTTCTTGTCCAAGGCCTCCACCCAAGGCTGTCAGTACCTCTGACTGGGGTAATCCTTCCGAGTACTCTGGGTTCATTCCTGCCCTATTGTGCGAGTCGCTCGTGAACGATCCCACCTCACTGCTGCCGTGGAACTGTTACTGTTTCTACGATGATGTACTAAATATGAGAGTGTAACTTAGGAGAACGCTTGGTGCTTGACCTTCGAGGGGTCTGTCCTGCTGGCCCTTCTTTTCGTCAATCCTGCGTGTCTACTGTACTGTATATTGTAATTGCTATCAAGTATCTCCGCTAGTTTTTTTTTTTTTTTTTTATATCAATACTCGCGTGCCGCCCTATGGGCTATGGCGAGGTTCTCTGCTAGTTTAACAGTGATCGGCGGTCCACATAACTCCATCCATAGCTATCCCTATAGCTCCGGTGCGGCCACAGCTTCCCTTATAAGTTATAACTCAGGCCATAACTGTTTCTCCCAAGTGTGGCTGTTCTCCGAAACTCCGGTCCGCACCTGAGGAACTGTCTCACCGCTCTAACCATGCCGGCGTTCCTTCTCATACACGTCCGTGCCCAACCCATGACCTTATGCAATGTGGTAAGCGCTGGGCAACCTGAGCTACTGCTTGAACGTTCTCTGGTGCTCTTCAGGTTGTTCACCGTTGTATGAAGCTTGATGGCTTCATCTGTAGGTTCCAGTCTAGCATAGTAGCTTTGACGTGTAATTCCGCTGCCATGGCGAATAGCCACAAGCGAGGTTATGTGATATAAAAAGAAAAAAAAACTTGTCGTGTAATTCTACTTAAAAGGAAGGTCTGGCCGGCTTTCAACAGCTATGAGAGTTTGTCCTTGTTGTCTCAGTAGGTTCAGACACAGCTCCTCAGTCTGCGTCCAGCGCTGAGTCATCTGCAGTCCCAAATGAACGAAAGCTCTCTCTCTCACCATCTCGCTTAGCTTCCTGCTCCACCCTCATGCCAGCATCAGTATCATGGCTTTTCAAAAGGGTCTGTAGCCCAATTTTACCGGACAAGTAATCCTCTGACCCGTCCCGGGAACCCGTCTGCTGTAGTTTCTATTCTGCTTGATCCATAAGGGCTAAGAGATTATGTAAAATAGTAGACATGACTAATAGAACGAGACATAGATTAATCTGTAGTTGGCTCATAATCAGAGGAATCAGCCCCATTGTCCTTGTCCTATGGCCTTTTGTAGTCTGGGTCGACCTTCTGCGCAAGCGGGGCAGATGTCGATGCCGGTGAGAAGCTGGACCGGGTCTAGTAATGGAGTCGGGAAAGGGAACCACAGGGTGGCCATACACAAACATCAGAGGTCAGTTATGCGTCGGGCTCATAGAAGGGGGAAAGAGTCTAATGTTTTTATGGAGAGAGGAGAGTTTATTGTGCTCGCTCGATTAGCTTCGGGAGCTCTGCTACATTCTACTACTATCTACATTTTTTCTGGCGCGATACGCACCCTTTTTATATTCTCGCTCCTTCAGCCTTCAGCCTCCGTTCATTTTTAGCAACTTGAATTTTAGCCCTGCGAGGAAAGTTGAATTTTAGCCCTGTGAGGAAAGTTGAATTTTAGCCCTATGAGGAAAGTTGAATTTTGACGCTATGAGGTTTAGCTCATTGACCGGGGGTGAGAGGCTACATTCTTACAAAGAGTGAGGGTCGAAAGATCGGAATGCGGGTTGATATTGAGATGCTTGGTAAGATGAGTGTATGTGGAAAGATGGGGCAGTAGCGATCACTGGTGCGCTGGGAACGAGATGGTGATGGATACTTCATAACATGTAGTCCTCTGATGCGAGTAAGGGAAAGAGCAAGTCCTTGATGTTACCGTAGTGCCCTGCTATAGCGAGTAGAGGTAAGCGAGATAATTCTGTGATATACAAAAAAATGAGAAGTTACCGTAGTCCTGTGACCGCCAAGAATCCTAAATTGGGACAGCTGACTAAGTCAGTTGATCACAAGGATATTAGTCCAACAACACATCTTCTTTATTTTTTCACTTGAGCTTCACATCACGAAAACTCCCCTCCCTAGCTCATCTTCCGTTAAATACTTATTCATTGTAAGGACTTAACTATCAGTAAACGGATCTCTCCTTAGGCCTCATATAGCTCCTCTCATGATCAGTGCCCCTTATTAATAATTACCAATTACAGAGGTACTCTGGACCTCAGCTCAATGAGTCTACACCACCCCAGAACGAATACGTTTTATGCATACTTGTTCTCAAATCATTCACAAGATCTTTCTGATAGCTGCCTCATCCGGACCGTAGTTTAGGGTCCGGTCCTCATCCAGTTCTCACACGTTGGAATCACGAATTCAGTCAATACCATGCAGATGTTCCATATGCAGCTCCCTCGCATCCTCCTCTATATTTCGTGTCTCTGACACTATTACATCTTTCCCTGGACAGCAGTTTGAGAAGCTGTGTTGTGGTGAGGCTGCTTATGTGTCTCATTCCTGTATTTTTTTGGTTCCTGCCGGTCATGAACGGTAACTCCACCAAGCAGCTCCTCAACTAATGGAATGCCGATTGGCAACGGGCTGACAAAGTCATACCCTCGAATCAAGGCCCATTTGACCCATGCTTTGGAAAGCAATGAAGAAGACCTGTCAGGTGGTATCTTGCTCGTTGGGTAATGAATTCTGTCTCCTAGCAGCACTGGTCTTGCATCGGCTAAAAGATGACCCCATACACACTCCAGATCGAAGATCAGTTGCTTTACCTCCTCAGCAGCTCGAAATAGGACCCCTTGACGCCCGTAAAGGAGATAAAGTCTTTTACAACCTTCAAGGGGCGTATTATACTCCCTAATAAACATCCATTGGTTGATATCTACAGCAATTCTCGTGATTGCCTCCTCCAGCAGGACTTGTTTCGTCTTAAGCAAGGTCATGTCAATCAAGGCTTCGGCATGTCCAGTTGAGAATTTCTCCATTGCAATGCAGGCACTCAATTGAGCTGCTACACCATGCATTCCATTCGCCATTTGCGATATATCGTTCCAATTCCATCCAGCGGCCATCGTTTCGCGTTCTCTCGGGCTCTCTGTTTCCTTCTTCCACTTTGCAGCTGCAACCCTGATTGACGATGCAATTAGGAGTTCATTCTCCAGCGCTATTCTAACTACCATCGCCGCCATCGGGCCAACATTGGATTCATCGTTCACATTGGATGGAATTGCCAAATAGTCATCTGATAACCTCAAGATTTCGGTCCGGCTTCTCCGTGCGCCATCCGCCATTTTGAAGACGCTCGTCCATGTGGCCGCCAAGTTGGAAGCTCCCATGATTTCTTCGTCCCACTCGAGTGTCATGACCCCGCAGATCATTTCGCCCAACGGTTCAATGAGTCGATTGTGACAGACGCAGCGATGATGAGGGTTATATCTAAAACCCATACTTCCAAGAAGGGGCTGGCTACATATAATTGGGGGTTCTGGTAAAGCCTGGAAAGACAAGAACGTAGGCTCGCATAAGTTGATGGACGACTTCAATGTATGCAGTGAGCCTTCCGGGTGCTCGTATACTAGGGTTGCCCTGGACATGTTTTGCTGGTCAGGAACCTTGAATCGATGACTTGTTGATTCTCTGAAAGTAGCTATGTTGCAATCTCGTGTTGGCCATGCTAACAAACAGTTGCGGAAGTTCTTCATTTATATATGCTGGCTTCGTTCAAACCTCCTGCTGTGGTTCAACTAAACAAAGTTTTTTTTGATATGCTTATTTGTCCCGTAGTCCATGTTTGATACTGCCTCACTTGGTAGCGAAAGCGAGCTCTATCTCCCGGAGAAATAAGGTTTTGAATTTCGTGAATCCGAAAATTTCTCTGCTATGCAGACGCCGAGGCTAAAAGTGAACATTTGGGAAAACTCCTTATATAGCTCATTATGGATTCCCAGAATTGCTATTGGTAAGTAACTGACTCTGAGGGTAAAATCCATGCAATAGAGCTGACTTGCTAGAGGAAAGACTTGGAAGGCATTGATAATCGAACAGATGCCTACAGTACCGGATGCACATTGAGCATACAGCATATGCATAGAAAAAATGGAGCAGTATCTCAGTTACCTGATTATAAGCCTGGTATATATCAGACCCGCACTAATTGTAGGAAGACTTTTTTTCCTAAAGTCTATATGTATATTTCTTTGCACAGTTAGAGTATTGGAGGTTCGAAGTTCTTGAGGTGTTCAACCTTTTTTGCTAACCTCGCAATGATCACAGTTATAAATTATTTTTGAATTACAGTAACAGAACATCCTACCAGGTCATATTTTGTATCATACCTGGTTCGGGTTATGCTCAACTATTTTGCGAATTTGCGCAAAATAATCCGCAGATCACTGTACCCTGAGGAGATCAAAAAGTGCTAGGGTAAACCTTTTCAAGGGTCTGGGTACGAGACCAGCAATTTCACTGAAAGGTTAAGTAGCTTTCCACTTTTGGCATGGATGTACTGAGTAGCATACCGTATTGTACTCTACTCTACATCCTGTACGATATACTTATAGGAGGGTGTCGTGACTCACTTACATGTCATGCCACTCCTAAGCAAAACACGTGCAGCTTCTCGCTAAATGATGCATGATGTGGTAGTAAAGACTAATGGCGTGGTATCTACAGTACGCTCTAAGGTTGGAACAAGAAAGATGTTCGGTAGCACAACGCCATTTCGAGTACTAAACAAGACGCCGGCATTCACCGGTTGGGTTTCCGCTGTACAACAGAGATTTAGCAAGGGAGGATTGTTTAAAGTGGATCGCAGAATTCACTCTCCAATTTTATGGACTTGCTCTTAGAGTATAGCACGAAAAGGGGGGAGGTCTGGGCAACCATGCCGTGGTAGAACGGAAAGATACAGGGAACCTTCTGTGGTGAGCAAAAATAAGCGTGAGCGACGGTGTCACAAATTAATATGGGAAGGGATTCAATTCTAGGATGGGTTGGTGATACTAAAACACCAAATTAGAATTGTGCTACACTAGATAACCCACGCGCCAGGTGCGACATGGAAAGGACAGGGGGGAATGAGAGGGCTTTGGCGACTTTAGAAAAGGAGGATAGCATGTTTTGGGAAATTCTTTAAGGCTATTTTGACTTTTTGACAGAACCTGCTTTCTTTTTGACCATTACAAGAGCCTCGTCACGACACGACTACCCGTATTTTTTTCTGTTGATACCATTTGGGATATTATTGCATCTGTCTCAGATTTGGGGCACGGCTTTTGTTTGATTTTTGTGATTTTTTTTTTCTATTTGCATTGAAAGGGCATCCACATACCCACACTGGAGCAGCGCGGACTCTAGAGTACCTTAGAGGGAGGGGCAAAAGCGAAGGAGAAAGTAGTAAGTGTTACTCCCGAAAATCCATGTTTTCCAGCAAATTAGAAACAACCATGATGTACTTGGGGGTCGGCGCAATGATGACTATGCTAATACACTTACAGCTGGAGTTACACTCAAGAGCGCGCACGTAGCGCAATTATCATTCAGTTCTTGGGTCCTTGTGTTTGAGCGCCGGAGAGCATCACAGGCTCTGTACGATAGCTATATCCTTCCTGTAGCTTACGGCTTCCAAGCTTCAAGGGACCGTCCGTCATCATGAGCGGGCCATATCAGCCACAAGCCCCTCCTCCTCCGCAGCATCACTACTGGTCACCCGACCAGATAGGCCGAATCCCACCTCCGGCACCACCTCCGGCACCACCAACGCCATATCAACCTGCTCCCTCTCAATATGCACCACAGCAGTACAATACCTCGGGGCAGCCCCCGCAGCCCAGCTTGCAAATGAAGCTCCTCCAGCATCAATACCCGCCTCCTCCGCAACAGTATGGCTCTAGCAAGTCCGGAAGCAGCTTGCTGAAGACGCTCAACTTCTTCTCCAGCAAGCCCAGCTTTCAGGCCGCAATAACGACGGTGGCGGGCCCAGGCTCCAGCTCCAGCGCGGCATATGCCGCCAGCCCGACTGTCTATACTCCCACACAGCCAACATATCCCTCTGGGCTAACCGGGCCTCCGCAATCTGGGGGGTATGTACCACAACAGCCGCAACCACCCCAGCAGCAGCAGCCGCAACAATGGCAACCCACAGCTCCCGCCCATAATGTCTCGACCACTCCTCAACCTCCACAGCAGCCTACATACCCTCCTTCGCACTCGATTGCCCAGCGGCAGCATCCACAAATTCCCGAATTGGCCCATGCACAGCCCGTGGAACATGCCCCTTCCAATCCAGTTGGGCCTCCTCCCCCGTACTCTCAGCCCCAGCAGCCCCAGCAGCCGCTAGTGCAGCCATTGCAACACAAACCTTCCCTCCATCAAGCGGCGCCTCCGCGGACACCTCGTCCCATGACCCCGCCGAACACAAATATGCAGATGGAGCCAGTAGAGATTCATAGTTCTCCAAGAGCCCCTCCTGGACCTCCTCCACAACCTATGCTGAGCACTATTTCAAATAACAGCAATACCAGTCAGCAGCATACCAATCAGCAGCATACCAGTCAGCAATATACTGCTCCCCCTCCTCCTCAGGAGGACACACCACTTCCTCCCCCTGCTACTAATACAGCTACCAATCCCGTCCAGGATACAGTGCCTAGGACTATAGCTTCTTTAGAAGATCCTCAAGTGCAAAAACAGAGTTCAGAACCAAAGCTAGAACCTCTCCCAAGCCTTCCAATTATACCACTCTCATTAGCCGCGCCCGTCAACACTCCTACCGCTACCAAACCCCCACCAAGCCCCATGGCCTCATACGGGCTGAAACTCAAGATACCTGAGGCGCCTATAGCCGCCAACGCAGAAGTCCGAGCTCGTGGCTCTGCGGATCTGTTTTGGGGGTATCTATTAGATGAATCGAAGAGTCCTCCTGAACCGAAACCAATCTTGAAGGAGTTTTTTGAGCAATTGGCGAAGTATATTGTGAGTACTTGATTAATTTTCTTTGAGTTTTCACCAAATTATGATATGTTTGTCAACTAATACAATGTACGAGCGGTACAGATATCGACTTGGGAGAAGAACCAAGCATCGGTGATCTCACCAGACTCTATGGCATTGTTTTATGCGTCGTTGACAGAACGGGGATCTAGCAGGCTAGGTTGGTACTACTTTGTTTCCATCAGGTCCGTCATTGTGTTTTCGTGCTAATAGGGAATGGAATGAACAGACTTCTTTGTGTCGGCACAGACCTCGCCAAAGCCAATCATCGCTTTGTATCAGCTTCTAGGCTGCCAATACCTCCTTATTCCTCCGCGATATAGACCGTCTTCGACAGCCAGTCCAACTAGCCCCAGCCGTCCTAGGAAAAAATTACCTGCACAACCCGGACTTACTGCCGCAGGCTTCGCGCACTGGATGCTCATCCATATTTTGCTCGACCCCAAACGTGAATTCACAAGGCTGAACCGCTTGCTACAGACGCCTGGGGTAATCATTCCGCGAAAGAGTCCCGAGATGGCCCCGTTTCCGGAGTTATTACCCCGCGGCGCACTCCCTGAGGCGCCAGATGAGGAAATTGTAAGAAGATATGCGGCGTTATTCAAGCCAATATCGCCGGCGAATCCTGAGGTAATGAGGAAGATTGCGGAGATGGAATTTGATGGGGAGTTTGGTGAGGCTGGTGGTGCAAATGGTAACGCGAGGGCTGATAATGGCTCCATGGAATTGCAGCATCTCAGGGGGGAGGTGGAAGATTTACGTGCAAGGCTGTGGGAGAGGGAGCAGGAGATCAAGAGACTACGGGTACAGCTGACGCAGCAGCAGCAAACAGCATGCGCCGCGGAGGCGGAGGCAGCGGAACTGCGGAGAAGGCAAAGTACATCGTCGGTTATGTCGTCAATATCGGTGCACTCGCACAAATCGCATAATTCAGTGCATTCTCAGATGCAAGCTCAGGAACGACAGCAACAGCAATCTAGCTTTTCGGAGCCCATCCAGATGCCCACGCCCTCGATACCGACACCATCACAAACACCAACACAGCCAACACACATGAAGCTCATGCATCGGCAGACTATACACGCGCCCACGGTAGCCGGTGGAACAGCACCGCCCGTCCCTCCACTTCCCCGCCACGCGCAAAGCGTGATGGGGCTTAACGCCGCCGCTTCTGCATCGGCAGCAGGATACCGTCCGTTCCAGCCGCTCACGCCGGTTCAGTCCCCGGTTATTGGGCTAGGGATAGGGACGGGAGCGACAAGGTCGGCGGGGAGCAGGAGGAGCAGTACAACGACGTCTTCAGGACATCCGATACCGGCGAGTTTGTGTATCAGTCCGGTGAACGAGCACGTACCGGCGGGGTGGGGGCGGGAGCCGACAATTAAGGTAGCGGTAGGCACACAGGAGGGTTATAGAAGGAATGATGAGTTTGCGAGAATCATGGGAGGTGCGGACGTATAGAGACAGTTTAGGAAATATGAAGAAAGGGTGGGGAAGCGAAAGTGGGGGAATAGACTAGGAAGAGGGGAGGGAAGACTTTGGATAAAACTGAGCTGAACTAAATCATGGGGAGTTTTTGGATATACCAGATAGGAACGGTGCAAAGGGAATTAGAGGGAAAAAAAAGACCTTAGGGTTTCGGGTTCCTTGTTTTTTTTTGTTTTTTTTTTTGTTTGAGACAGCATATATCTTGCGAGAATTTCCTCCCACCCTTTTTTTGTTGATTTCTTTGAACAGAAATCCTTCTTTTTAATGTTTTGTTGGAATATATTTCAACATCCTCTTTCGGAGGCCGGCATGTGATCTATTTTTTTTTTTTTTTTTTTTTTCTTTTCCCTAATGGTGTTTAATTCATTTCCAATATTTCATTTTTTCACATATCATATCCCCAAAATTTCCAAAGTACCGTATCAATCAATCTAGCTCGTCGTGGTTTTTGAATTTGGTTTTCACCATAGCTACAAGTAGCTATGGTAAGTTTCAGTAACTTAGTACCAACATAATTACTACTTATATGATACGATGCTTTTCCAGATATTACGTTTATATATGACCTTTTTATTGAAATGTTTAGTTTTTGCAGATGCGTTGTTCCATTTTAAATTTCCTTTTTTTTGTTTGTTTTGTTTTTGTCAAGGGTAAGTACGTATGCGTACTAAATCCACACCAAACCTCAGGGTAACGTTTGCCTTCAACGATTCCAATTCCCCAATTCCCCAATTTCGCATATCCTCACCACCCACCCCATATACCTATCCACACAATGCCCACCACACACCTGTATACCCCCCATACCTTCCATACCACTACACAACATACGTATCCCCCCCCCCCCCCATACATACCAAAAAACCCCCCCCCCATACATACCAAAAAACCCCCCCCACGAGCATACAACATCCATATCTATACCATTCTTCTTACATCTTCCTTTTAACTTAGCAAAAACCAGCACTTTTCCCATCCCCCCCATCTCCACTCATCACGCATCCAGCCCCTTGCACTTTAACCCCCCCCCCTCTCATACCACGCACGCACGCACCCCGCAATTCTATTCCCTGTGATTATACCAATTTGGGCCGACATAAATTCATTTTTGGATTGGATTTTTTTTTTTTTTTTTTGAAAAAAAAAGCTTTGTCTGAGATGAGGTAGTTGTGTTTGAACGGAGGTGGGTTACTGATTATATGGTGGCAAAAATACTATTGGCTACACTGTTGGTGATGATGGTGGATGGTAAAGTTATTTATTTTTGTTTTTATTTTTATTTTATTTTATTTTTTTTTTTTGGGGGGGGGGCGCACTTGTTTTGTTGTGATATTGAAAAAATATATATATATAAAGCATAAGTGAAGACATGTTAACACTGGTTTCCTACTTCGAACTTGATTATATGGAACATCTGGAGGATTACAGTCCGTCTTTGTACACTTTCTCCAAGCTAGAGTGTTAATTTGAGATAACTACAACCTCTTCGTGAACCCTTACAACGTAATTTACCCCACCGCCTCCCGTCCTGCAACCCCACTCAGCAGTCCAGAATCTCACACCCCGCCTCTCTCAATTGCACCCCACCTGCTCGCACAGTTACATGGCATCCCTACAAAATCGAAAGTGTATTAATATATCGTTCCAAGAATCAAAAAAATTTTTAAAAAAAAAACCGGAGTCCTGCAAACACTGAACTTGGCCCATTTATCTGGATCTAATTTTTCTTTTTGTGCAATTGCCCTCTGCATCATCGCCGTACCTACCTCTACATACCCCTACCCCTGCTAAAAACAGTACCGGTACCGCATCGAAGTATCTTTTCTTGCAACTATGATACCCTTTTTGATTCACCCCCCCACCCCCCCCCCTCTCTCCTTAATCTAGCTAGCCTTATAACCCTCATTCGCGGAACTCACTTACAAACACAGTGATTACAAAAATCCCAGTTTTGCAGCCAGTTCCCAATCCAATTTTTTTTTTTTTTTGTTTCATTTCTTTTTTTTTTCGCACCGTTTTCTAGTGTGATGTGGGTTGGGTTGGGGTAGGGTGGGGCCGCACCGCAAAAAAAATATTTAAGCAATGCAGACGAATCAGATAAACTTAAACCCATCCAAGACTTCTACTTTATCTGATTCCTTACATAGCTCGCCTCGCCCCGGGGAAGTTTGGCAACCAAGGCCGACATCCACACACCATAATAACTTTCTTCTCTGCGATACTTTTGACACTACAGTACCTCTTCCCCCCAAACCTCTCACCCACACACCAGTACACACAAAAAAATGATATAAAAATAAAAAAAAATATATAAAAATAAAAAAAAATAAAATAAAAAGTAGAATAAAATATCTAACAGAATAACTCTACTTTCCCCTCCGCAACCACATGAGACCAGAAACACACTGGTAGACACTCACCAGGCACCCAGCATACATTGACAAAACTTCCTTAATAAAAAAAGAAAATGCAGGGGATAAAGGTTTTCTTTGACAAAAAAACGACTCCATACCCTATATCATACCCCATAACCCCGCCCTCACCATTTCTCATAACCCTCTTTGGGGATGTACAACACGCACCATGTTTTCCACCATCTTTTCTACCATCTTTCCACCACCACAATCCTCCTCTCCCACAATATAAAACAAAACAAAACCCGATACCTGCCCCCCCCTCCCTTCGAACCAACCATACCCCGCCCCCCATCCATACCTTCACATCATACCCCCAGACCCAGACTCAAGTATGCGGTCCCCGCTTACATCATAAACAAATACCAGCATCTTTGATTATTTAATACATACCCACAATCATTATCAAAAACCCTACAACCTTTAAATCTCAAACACCTCGCACTCACTTTTCTGCCAAAAAAAAAAAAAAAAAAAATAGCACAATACTAGACTAATAAAACCTCCCTCATCAGCCCCGCTAAATCCATCGCTTTGTTCAAACTTGAGTAAAATGGTCTTGACTAAAATTTCCCCACTCGCTCCAAAAGTCCAATCTGCGTGCATTCCCCAGCTCAAAGCTACTTACTGTCCCTACTCCAACCTACTCACCTACATACATACATACATACATTACATCCTACTTACCATATACCTACCTACCCTACATAACAACCAACCATTCTATATCCCATCATCACCCATCGTCACATCTAAAATTATCCACACACCTCGTATGCACACAAATTCAATTATTCTCCCGCCCCCCCAAAAAATCTCCAAGAATTTAAGAATAAAATTCCAAATACACGATACAAAACAACAACAATGTTTCATATCCCATATCAATAAATATGCAATGTTTTCACCGCAACAAAAACAATCACGCAGAAACTAAGAAAAAAAGACCATGATACTATCCCCTCCCTCCCTTCAAACTCAAAAGAACGTACACAAATACCTTCTTATACTACCAGTCACCCACCACACACAGAGCTTCAACTACCATAAATACATAAATATCCCCACGTAAATTAAAAAATTCCATAGATAATAAAAAGACATATATAAAACACAACATACGTATATAAGACTCACAGACACATACACAGACATATATAGAGAAAGACACATACAAAACCCCAAAGACCACAGAAAAGAAAAACAACTGAACCAACAGATCCGATTCGGAAACGGATCAAAACGAAAAACGTGACGGGAAAAAAAAAATTAAAGATAAAGCAACCACCCAGTACAAAAACAAGACAAAAACAAAGCAAAAAAAACAAATCAAACAAACATCAATCAATTCATGCATTTATGCATCCCATCCCTTCCCACTCCCCGCCATATGCCAAATGCATCCATCATACGTATGCTTATATGCTTTCCGCTCAATGCTTCTTATATTTCTATACACCCAAACCCGTCAGCCATCCACCACACAAACCACCAAAAAAGAAGGGAAACGGAAAAACTCACATCTTCCACCCTTCTCACCATCTCCTTATCCAAACTATTCGTCACCCCCAACAACGTCCTACTCACCGCCTCGCTCGCTCCAATCATCGGCCTCAACACCGCCACCGGCGCCGCCCTCGCAACCGCCTGCACCACTCCCTGCGCCGACCCCTTCTCCGCAACTTCCCCCGGCACAGCTCTAATCGCCTCCCTCGCACTCATCAAATTCCGCCTCAGACTCACCCCCGCGTTCCTCAGGCCCTGCGTTACATTCTTCGGCTGATCTGCGTATAGCGAAATCACTTTAACCCTCTCCTCCTCCTCATCCGCATCATAGTCGTCCCCAGAATCTCCAGGCCCATGGATATGATGGTAGCCGCCACCCCCAACATCCCCCGCCCTCAGCCCCGATCCTTTCCCCCCTAAAAACTCCTCCGTATTCTCCAGCACCGTCTGCGTGCCAACTGCTACCTTTGCCCCAAGCCTAACCAGCTCTTTTGTCGTCTTGCTCGCAAACGACACCATGCCCTTACTCATGCTCCTAATGATTCTTCCATCCTTCTTGTACTCCCTCATCGGCACCACCACCAAATCCTTGACCCCACTCCCCAAATTTGCAAAGCTGGGCGCTACACCAGAAAGCACCTCCCTAAGCTGCGTCCTTTGTATATCCGGCATCCACGTATTGTTTAGAGCCTTGCTAAGTCGAGTAAACCCGGATATGCCGTGCAGTATCACGTGGCGGAGAACCATATCGGCCTCTTCAAGGATGACAAAGTTCATGAATTCGGTGGTGTGACCGGAACGAAGACCGACGTAGTCAACGCGCTTGGGCTTGTAGTCGAGTTTGACTCGGACAGAATTCACTTCGACGCGCTGGATGAATGGCTCCTCTTGCGGCGGGTTGGCGGCGACTACTGTGTCGTCCTTGAACTCAAAGAATCGAGTCATAAAGTCCAATGTGTCCTGGTCAACATGTAGTCTCAACGGTAATATCGTAGCCTGTACCAATTAGCAAACGCATCCCTCCTACCAACATCACAAAAGAGTGTAATGAGTTAACCAACCTTAATTACCAACTCACTTGCCGCCAGCGTTGGTACTGGCTTCACATTCAACACCTCAATGTGCGCCATCTGGCTCCCCGTCTCCCTCTTCCCCGCATCCCTCATATATGTCACAAACTTCTTCCACGTACTCGTCGGCACATTATCAATGATTTCCATATCCCGTACCTTGAGATCTACACTGCTCTGCGTCTCGCCTCCATTTTGCGGGAACAGCACAAAGTCCACGCAGACACCCTTGAGTTCAATCTGCATTTTGTGCGTGCGAGACCTGGCAAGCCTCAGCGCCCTTGAGCGTCCATCTCCAGATGCTCTTCCCCGGCTCGTAGAAGGACGAGATTCAAGCCCAGTTGACGCATAACTGCCCGTTTCGGACATCATATCTGCAGCGTCCAAATTGTTGTTGATGTGCCTTGACAATTCCCTTGGATCGCGGTTTGCGGGTATACCAATGTATATGGAGTTGAACAATAGATCCCCAATCACAGACCCCTCATCGTCATCCCCGTCGTACGTCGACCTCGCCTCACTGCTACCTCCACTCCGTCTGTTCATTGCTCTCCCTTCAACTCTCTTGACAGCCTTTGATATCGTATCCCTAGTCTTTGGCCAGTCATACCCGTCATGCAAATTCCAGATAATATGCACATCCCGCACCTTAACCCTCACCGGGGCTCCAATCGCCGACTTTGCAGCCATTTCAATGAGCGATGCTCGTGGGACAACTGAGAAGTGATTGTCTAAAATCTCAAGAGGGGTATCATCCAACATCTGAACCTGTTCCTCGAAGGTCTTAAATTCACCTTTTTCTCCGACGCCCAAAGGTCTAGAAGGTTTCGCGATATGCGTCAGGTCGTCTTCGAGGATATCCTCAGCAAGGTGTTCTTGGGATTGTTCAAGATTGCGGTTTTGGTTACCGTAGTAACTTTCGACAAAAGTCAGGTTCATGGGAACGTCATCGCTGACCATATCCCCGTCTCCTTCCTCTTGTATCCCCTCTTGTAGGAAAGAGGAAACAAGGGATGCTGCGCCCGCAGTGGAGCCGGAAGTCTCCCCCGCTATATTTTGTTTTCTGGAAGCCGGTACAAAGGCATCATCAATCATGCTGGCAAACATATCCAATGGCATGACCTCGGTGCAGTACTTGACCTCCTCTCCCTCCGGCAGTGGCGGCTTTAGTCCATTGACGATCCCAAGAAGCGTCTGAGTCGAGTCCGCGCAAGTCTCCATGAAGAACAGATCGTCCCACAACTCCAAGTCCACGCATTTGTCTCCTGGAACCTCGCTTTCCACAAGCTTCAGCACCGCTCGTGCAGAAGAGATGCTGGCAACAGAGACATATCCCAGCTCCGCAAAAGCTGCTAGATGCTCTGTCAAAGCATCTTTCCGCCTTCGATGCCTCACCTCATGCATTGCTTCTTCCGGACTCAACAAGTTGCTCACATCATCAATCAACGACACCGACGCCCTCTTCATTTCGATATTCATCTCTAGCTCGGCTCTAGGCGACGGTACCTCGATGTAAAACCTTGAATCTGTGAGGATGAACAAACCGCGTGATGACAAAATCAGAGGATTCAGACCCAAAACGCTGTCTCGTACTACAATTTCCACACGCAATGGTTTGATGGCAGTTGGGTCTGCAGGAAACGCCAAGGTTGCATCCAGTGGGCTGTTCACATGTCTCTTCTTCTTTCCCGCCCTTAGCTCCCTCTGCACCTGCTTTTCCGTCAATGTAGCTATCGAATCGATCATCTCCCTTGCGATACCGTCCGCTGTCGAGCCCGGCACCCCCATCAGCGCCATTAACGTGTCAACATTGTACTCAAGTCTCATGTTCCACAACTTGACCTTGATAACCGGCTCTGGATCATCTCCCAACATTCTCACCATGACCATCGGCCTATCCTCATCATCTGTCACCCTTCTCGCTCCGCTTGCAGCATGATTTGCCAATCCTCGAATTGCAATCTCTTTGGGAAGCCCCTCACCAATTAGTTCTTCCTTTCCGTTCCTCCGCACCCCAATTGTCCCCATCGCGAGTGCAATCAGATTAGGTCCGCCAACATGGCTCAGCTCAAAGTCCCTCACACCCAGATGCACTTTCCCAACCTCCCGTCCAATTTTCAACCCCACATCAATACCCTCCACATAAAAGAGTGTCAGCAGCCCTGGTCTATCATCCTGCGGAATGTAACTTGCAACTGTCATGATCTTCCCCAGCTCATCCCCCAACACCAGGAACCTCTCACATTCCTTCACATCCTCCACCTCACCACTAATCTTCTCCATCGATATCCTCAATACTGACGCTTGTCTCCTCTGCTCAAACAATGTATCCAACAAGATATCATCATCGGGTGCAAACTTGTCTTTGCTTGGCGTCAACAGCTTCAAGAGCCGCGTAAGATCTTCATCTTTTGGCTTGCTTGAAAATTCCACTCTCGTATGGTCCACGATAATCTTGGCGTCAGCTTCAAGAAGCCTGTCCACTAAATGCGGCCCTATCATCACAATCTTCTCAATGCCAACAATAAGTGCATTTCTGTTCCGCTTCCGAACCTTGATTATTGACGTTCGTAACCCAATTGCACCCTCTTCTCCCTCGATATCGACAATCAGTCCGCCAATATTAGCGTCAAACTTGAATTCCGCCTCTGGTAATCCTTGTGTCGATGTTGAAGAAGATGGTCGAGAACCCTTCACACCCTCCTCCCTCCACGCCACCCCCTTAGTTTGTCTGAAGTTTCTCGGAGTAGGTGTATCAAATCCCGTAGGCCCAGTAACACTCATCCCTAGCACACTTCCAAACCCTCCAAACCACGCCAGCAGTTCATCAACCCTTTCCAATTGACATTTTACCGAGAGTGGCAGCGTCTCAAATTCAACTCTAGTTCCTCTGGTGGAGTTAGTAATGGTAGCCCGAATATCACTTTGGTTAGCGACTCCTTTTGTCGAGTGACCATGTGATGATGTTTCCACGATAGACGGCAGTTCAGGAACAAACTTGATGAAAGCACCTGCCGTATCCCGAAGCTCAATGTTGCCTAGTGACACTTTAGTTATCGTGCTTATATCCGATCCTTTAGAACTCGTAGACCTAGAAACGATAGTAGACACCGTAGCTCTCGTATGCTGTGTGTTGAAGTTCAAAATGACAGCTCCATCAGTATCCTCCTCTAGCAATTTCTGCTCTGGCTGGCCGTCCTCCAAAAGAATCTGACCCAACACCCTCTCCACAAGACGACAATCAACCTCTCCAACAACTACCTCCACCTTCTTCTTGACACCCGGTTCAACGTCCTTGTTGCTACTCTCCGCTGGTTTTTCCTTCTCCTCTTCAGAAGATGAGGAAGCACTTATCGCACCAAAAGCTGCCAACACCTTCGCCAACAATCCTCCGATAACCAAGTCCGTCTTCATCACGACCTTTCCAACAAACACCTCCACCTCTGCATCCTTCTCTCGATAAGGTGTGGAGTGCTTGTCAGATCTGTTAGACGGAGATTGTGAAGCGGAGTAAACGGCTTCCGCAAATTTAACTCCCCCACTAGAAATCTTGGGTGTAATTGGTCTTGGGGCAGATGGTGTCATCTTGGTTGGTCTCTTTGCAGGGGGAGACACTCCATACATCGAGAAAGAGCCAGGAAGATGCTGATGATGAGTCTCTTCCATTCCTCGTCCTGGACTCCCAGCAACCGGCTCCGGTGTCGGAGGAGCTTGCGGCGTACTCTGAGGCGCGCTTAGCGCAGGAATCCACATCTCGACATAGTCAATTTCCGCAATCTTCTTTCGCATCCTCCGCACAGGCGGTATTGCGGGAACCGAATCCGCACTACCTCGTCGAGACACCGAGCCAACCAGTCTGCTTAGTCTCTCTTCAAGCTCCTCCTCAGTCAGCTCCTCTCCCTCCAGCTCGCCTTTTCTCCGACCACCTCTCACACTCGCTGCCATCACATGCTGCGAATCCCCCGCTCCATCGCTGCCTATGGCGCTCAAGGCTTTGGAATGACGCTGGCGAGCACCAGACTCAAGAACTCCGCTCATGGCACTAAGATATAAACTTCCAGCATCCTCGTGAGAAAAGAACATGGACTCGGAGAGTTTTTTCCGCGCTGCTTCATCATCTTCCGACTCAGTTTCTGACGCATCACTGTGGAAGCTTTGGAAGCTTTGGGCATAACTCAAAGACATGGTGCTCTGTTCGGGGCTTGCTGGTCGTAACGGAGACGGACTGGTTTCGGTAGCCTGTATTGCAGTTTCTGACGCATCACTGTGGAAGCTTTGGAAGCTCTGGGCATAACTCAAAGACATGGTGCTCTGTTCGGGGCTTGCTGGTCGTAACGGAGACGGACTGGTTTCAGTGGCCTGTATTGCAGTTGGATGGATCGGGGAAAGGGGTGAAGGAGATCTGGGAATGGAGGAGGCGGCAATTACTGGTTCCGGGGGTGGGGGAGGTAACGAGTCGACAGAGGACTCTATTGAATCTTGAAGGACATTTGCTGCGGGGGCGCGGCTTGATTTGAGAGCTGGTGTTGATTTATTCAGGGAATATGGCTCTAGAACGCTTTTTCGCAATGGAGGAAGACCAATGACGGACACTGCTCTAGCTGGAAGTAACACCTGCGGCAACAAGATTTGGCTCCCATTCTCATCAGCCGGTGACAAAGGGAGCGGAGGTAATGATTCTTGCTCATCCTGTGGCGAGTGCACAGTAGCAGTTTCTTGCTCGTAGACCTCAGACTTTATGCCCTCAGAAGCTACAGAAGCGGCTGCAGGAGCGTCTTGATTGGTGGCCATGTAACTAGCCATAGCAAAAGGCAACTCATCGCCTCCGCCTTCCCTCGCAGACTGACGCTGCTGTATCAGTTCATCTTCTGCATCAGAGTCTGGATCAGCAAACATCTGACTCTCCGTCAGCTGCTCCGGTTGTGACGTCTGTGCAGTTCCCGTGTCACTCAGACTGCCCAAGCTTACCACGCTAGCTGTCATCTTGTTGTCATGCTCATCTTCTGCCATGGAGTCATAGGGACTTGCAAAGAAGTCATCATCCGATGATGTTGACGAGGGGGCTGTGGGAATTTTTGTAGGCTGCAGTTTGGGGGTAGGCACCTTTAGCTCAGGAGTGGATGCTCGAACCGGTTCGGGTTCTGACGGTTTTGGGAGTTCGAGACTGGGTTTTGGGGTAACCTCCCCAGCTTTCAGGGTAGCAACACTTGCACTGACATCTTTCACAGTGCAAACACTCTCTTGCATAGGATCGTATGGAGAACTGCTGCCATCATAGCCTGTATCCTGAGTTGCTGATACGGGCTTCAACTCATCAAACAATCCCTCGTTCCCAATCAGGAAAGCATTCAACCTGCTCAGCTGAATCTTCTTCTTACCCGCCTTTATTTGCCCGCTCCCGGACGGCGCAAATGCAGATATGTCAACCTCCGCAGATGCCACCGTAACCCCTTCAATAGCGACGCCAGCAATGCGGAGCTCCAGAATGACCATTTTCTCTGCAGAATCATGTTCAAAATCGGATGGGGAAAGCGAAAGATGCGGAAACACCTGGCTCTTGGGAATTTGGATTGACGCGCTAACCTCGCCAACATGAAGCTGAAACCTGTCTCCGATGCCTTTGATGAACGAAGCAATAAATCCAGGTAAGGCAAGTGATGTTCCGGTACCCAGCTCGACATCATCGTCACTATATGCCTCTGCATCGTCGTCATCGTCATCCTCCTCCGGCTCCGGCTGTAGTACTGGCCTCTTCGTATGTGTCGATGATGCCGAAGTCCTTCGTGAATTGCTTTGTGATCCTCCTGGAATGATGTCATCGTCTGCCTCGTAATGCCCTACTACCGAGTCCTTGCCATCATCACTATCACTATCGAATCCAGAATTCCACATTGCACTTGAATCGCCAAAGGCAGCTATAGATCTCTCAAGCTTTCGCTTCACCTTTCTTGGCTGCGTTTCTACGAACTCTCTGGCAAGCTCGTCTGGAGATGGGAGAACACTTGCAGTCATTCGCGCATGTTCCTCTTCCGCCTGCTCTTTTCGACGGCCCTTTCGCTTCTTGTTCTTTCCATCTTGGGTTTCACTTTGGGATGCTAGTGTCGCAACAACTTTGACGCCATCGATAAATACTTCTATCCCTGATCGGTGGAGGTCGGCGGGGAGGTTAATCGTTAGGCTTCCGACAGAGGCTGAAGATATTTGTAGTTCGGCAGGAAAATTTAGCATGGGATGCAGTTTCTGTTCACATTAGATTAGCTACTGTCACAAAGATGTAGTCCGAAATCTGTATGAGAAAGCTGAAAAATGGGGATGCAGTTCCCAACTCACAGCACCATCAATCCCAACGTCCGATAACGAAATGACACTTTTTCGCCCAATGTGAACATCCAGCTTGTCAAGGTCGAGGGTGGATGGGTCCAAGACAGGTGCATAGGTCGTCAAGACGTATTTCAACAGCCGCTTCTGTGCTGACTGGGGCATGAAGGATGAAAAATATGATGCCATGGTGAGCTGTGGACTGTGTAGCTATTGTCGACTTTGGTATAGTAACAAAGTAACAACTAGGCTCCCTTCGTAGAGAAAAGACCTGAGGGGAGACCTACCTCGCTCGCTCCGAGGGGGGGGGGAGGGACGGATTTGGGGTTGAAAAGCTCGTTCGTTCACGCGGGTCGGTTGGTGATGTAGGAAGCTTTAGCGCACGGGGAGCTCCCCCACGCCCCACTAGCAAGCAGCAACGGCGGCAGCTGCAGCAGTGCTCAAGAGCCAATAGCTGCCCACAGCAACGACAGCACCGAGGGGGAAATGAGTCGACGTCCGCGCTGGACGGCCGGGCTAGCTCTGGGCGTTAGCTGTGTGTGCAGCAATGCCGACTCATATGGGCTCGAACGGGATGAGCAAGACGGTTCGGAGCAAGAGGGCTGCCCGCGATGACAAAAATCAAGACACAGGGAGTCAGCCGCACTCTTTGTTTGTGTCCTGCTTGTACTTGCGTGCTTCTGGCCGCTGTCAGCGGCGTTGATCGCTTCCGTTGGAGTGTGAGGGGCGGCCTGCCTGTTGGGTTGGCGGGGACGGAGCGCAGATGGGGGCGAAGGACGGGGGGGGGGGGGGTAATGAGCGCTCGCTCTATGCACGGGGGATCTGACGTGAAGCTGGGGTGCGACGCACAGCAAACAGCGAGTATGGAGACAAGGCGAGTAGACGGTGCTTGCAGTGGTTCGAGCAGGCAAGTGGGACGTATGCAGTGGCGATGAGTCCGGCCCCCGATAGCGGTATCAATGCCAGTGCGACGCAAACCGTTGCCACACGGGAGTGTATATATATAACAGCAAGAGACGATGCAGTACCACAGGCTTCACTGCTGGATGATGGGCAGTCTCGTGCGCGATGGTATACAGCTTGCAGCATGGGCTCGGAAAGTGTGACGGCTCAGAGTGGCCTCTAGCTGTGCCTTTTGAGTTTTCCCTCAACGACACCACTAGGGAGCTCTCGGCTGAGGCTACCGTTGAGGCAAATCGCATGAAGATAGCTGCGGACCCCCGTGCGTATCATTCTACAGGATGCAGTTCTCCGGAGTGAATCAGTGCCCTGTCAAATATATTATGTATATCTCACTCTTGTAACAGTGCATATCATATAAAGCATACACAATTAAACTTCCGGACGCATTTCCGCTACGAGATGACGACTCCCATCTTTTTCAATTCTATGAATCAAGACCAAGCGCAAATACACATGTGCAGGCTATATCATGCAATCATGCGGATGTTTTTTCCCTGAATGTGATTGTGATACGTGACCGACAACGCCCCTGATTTCGATCCGAGCTTGTTCTTGGGCTTGGCCTTATGACTGAGCTTGGTGACCTAATTTGACTTTGTGGCCTGGTACATACTACTAGGCTAGCATCATAACGAAAACATTCATTGAGAGTCTGATCTCGATTTTTTTTCTCCGCCCATAAAAGATCCTCTCCCCCGGGCGAGTTAAACTAGCGGCCACTGAGGGATACTCCACCAGCGTGTTTGTAAAAAAAAAAACAGAAAAAACAGAAAGCTTGTCAATATACCATATACATTATATACATATTTCTCGTTCAGCAAAGTGAATTTGTAATATATCCTGGAGATGTCAAAAACTCAAAAAAGATCAATTCGGATTTACGTTCGAGGGACCGCGTGAAGTAAGAAATATCTTTTGTCTGAACTCCTGGCGTTGTAGTTCACGGGATATCCTGTTGAATCAAGCAAGCCCATGAATCGTAGGTTAGTTGGAGGTACATTAGTGCCGAATATTCCGCCACGGGAGTGCAAATAGTCTCGTCCGGTGCTTCTTATTGTGTCCTTGCAGCGTCGACATCACAGATGGGAGTGCCAAGCACGCTTTGAGAGCCGACGTCACGTGACATACTAGTACTTTGGTTAGTAAGCAATGAATTATCTTGAGCGAGAACCAAACCCAAGTGCTTCACAGCAAAAGAAACAATACACCCGGGTAGAGTCCATCTGCCTCTTTATCTGCCTCAACTGCAAACTACAGCCCAGCAGCAGCACCAAAGCCGCTCGGCAGGCTTCTGATTGGTTTGACAACGCAACGACTACATACCGGTACGACACGTACGATCCCACGCTCTTTCTTCTCGGCGGTCACGTTTTCCCGCCGGAAGCGTTCTGCCTTGCATACCGAGGGGAAACTTGCACACACACACACACACACACACACACACACGAAACGCAGCGCCTACACACACGCGCGGGCAGGCAGGCACATGCAAAAAGCGCAGCCGGGCCCTGCTCTTGCGTCTCCATTGTTGGACGGAAAAACAAAGGGATTCCCTTCGGTAGCGCTGCTGTAGGTTCCATAGTGTGGACAAAACTCCTTTTTCCCATTGATCCCGTCAGTCATCAAAACAGAACATTACAGGCAGCACGCAAAAGAGAAAAGAAGTTTCATTGCGAAAAGGCGCTGCCTAGCTGGGCACGAGAACATTGCCTAGCGCGTTTGCGGGCTTCCAATTCCACCGCATCCACAGCCAGCAGCCCAGCCAGGTGATTTTCCACTCTTTCGACTTTCAATCTCACCACAGCAGCACCAAACCAAGAACCAAACCATACACGGAGCAGGGCGAGCAGCAGGAAATTCTACTGCCCAACATCGCATCCTCCTTTAGCCCCGCATGCCCTCCTACCGTAACCTGATGGACGAGTCCCCCGACCCCCCCCGTTTCTCCACCACGTCCTCCAACAACCGATTTGCTGGCGAAACCCCTTTCCGCGCCGCTGTCCCGGCCTGCAGCTCCGGAAACCTCTTCTCCCCGATCGCAGGCACCCAATCCAGCGAAGGCGGTCTATTTGGGAGGTACGGCACCGACGAGGACGCACCCGGCGAGGAGGAGGAGGATGTAGACGCGGAATACGAAGTCGATGACAACCCCGTGGCACAGAGGAAGCCGCCCGGGAAGGCTGCTGCTGCTGGAGGCAAGTATAGCTCTCCCACCGACGGGGACGACGAGGAGTCCCCGTATGCACATGCGGATGACGATGAGGAGGAGGAGGAGGAGGAGGAGGAGGAGGAGGGGGAGGGGGAGGGGCAGAGCGACGAAGCAGACGACGAGGATGGGGATTCTGGAGAATATTATGACGACGAAGACGCCACAGGCGACTCATACGAGCAGTCCTCAGCGAATGGCGATACGGTGCAAGAAGAGTCCCCCGACCGCGAGGCCACGCCACGCCAGAAACGGCCCGCCTATCACCGCCGCGGAAAACGATCAGTCTCCATTGGGACATTCCTGGCCCATAATCCGCCCTCGCTGATTGTGCAATCCAACACCCTTCTCTCCTCCCTCGTCAAGCTCCTTTCACCGTCTGACCAGGAAGAGGACAACATCTTTGCCATCGGCTCCTTTAGTCGGCTGGGCTCGGCCCCAAGCTCGTCCAAGAAGGCCTCGTACATCGCGAAACATGTCAGCCTGTTTCTAACACACCTACAGCACGTCTCTAAGACCTCTGCGGAACCTGCAATCGGAAAAGCATATTACCTTGCGTGGCTGCTTCTGTCTTTGCACCATCCGTCCGTAACTTCCACGCCTGCAGCATTGGCAAAGGGTACTGCGTCGCCGCCTTCGCCGATAGAAACGTACAAGGCCTTCTTGAAGACCCACCATCCGAATCCGTCAATTGAGGATCTGGAGACATTACACGCCTATCATCCGACGCCCTGTGCCAGCCCTGCATTTTGGGACGTTGTTGCGCACCTGACGTTGAGGGGCGAGCTCATGGAGGCCGAGTCCCTTCTGTCTAGAGGAGGATGGGAGAATATCATGCAAGATGCACCCATGGGAAATTCAAGTAGTAATGAGTTCAAGTACACTGACGACGAAGTCACCGTCATTGAGCGTCTTGTTTCTGGTGGAGCAAAATTGGTCGCAGCGGCCCCCCAGCTGTTTGCAAAAGGAAAAGCGGAGCACGAGCGGGTTGCCGAGTGGAGAATCTACAGAGGAAGAGTGCATGCGGCGATCGAGGAGCTAAAGATGCTCTCTCACAACGCCCCATCAAACACTCAAGACGATGAAGCAGAAGAAGGGGACGTCGACTACCGCTACGAAATGGTGCTTTCCACAAAGAACGGGTTTACGACGCAGACGAGGCAGTTTACGAAGGTTCCGAGAAACAAGGGGAAGAAAGGCGTGGTGAGAGGCGATGACCGTCCCATCACAAGGGTGCCCTCGGATGTAGAGATGGGGTTGATGAGCGTGTACTTGATCTTGGTGGGCAAGATTGACGGGATTCTAACCTTGGCAGACAGATGGGAGGAGGCGGTACTTGGAGTCGCGATTTGGAGACGGTATTTGGATCCGGAGGAGCTGGAGGAAGAGGAGGAGGAGGGAGGGGATGGGATGGGATTCGAGGGGATGGTAGGAGATATGGGAAGGCAGAGCAGCTTTTTTGGAAGGAATATACGGACTTCGGCAATGTTTAGGAGCGCGATTGGCGGGGCACAAAAGACGGCGGCCAAGGACGCGGACAAGAAGAGTAGGAGGCTGAGACGTACATACGATGAGCTTGAGACGCTGAAGCACGCGTACACGAGGGTCACACGGAGAGACTTGCCGCTGAACACGACAAACATGTTGGAAGTTGGCGTCGGGCACGTGCTGCAGGGGGATTGGAAGAAGGTATTGGACATCCTTGTGAGCGCGGACGAGGGCATGGTTGCCTACTGCGTCGTAGAGTTTGTGGCGGAAGTGGCCAAGATGGGAGAATGGAGAACCGAAGGATGCGAGGATTGGGTAGTGGGTGCAGGAACGGATCTGGGCATGTCGTTGTTGAGGGGGTTCAGGGATGAGGATGTGACGGGGTCAAGAGGGGGCGCGGAAGCCGGGTTGGTAGTTGCGGCGAGTGGAAGCGACGCGGAGAGGGAGAGGATCAAGAGGGTGAGGAGGTGGGAGGAGAAGTTGGTGGAGGCCTACGTGAGGTGTTTGGTGAAGGCGGGAACGGTGAAGGAGGCTGAAGGGGATGAGATGGAAGTGGATAACGGGAACGAGGCAAGGGCGGAGAAGGTGGAAGGCTGGGAAGTTGCAATGCAGTTATTGCAGAGATGGGGGGTGATTACGGCTGGAGAGGCGACGGAGTGGGGACGAAAGATTGCGGTTGAGGTAAGTCATAATCCTGTTCCATCATTGACAACCATTCAAAGCCAGTCTTGAAGAACTATACATTGACTGTCGTGCAAATAGATTTTGTCCTCCCTCCCACTCACTTCAACCCAGCAAGTCGAAAAGCTCCTGCACCACGCCAAATCCAACTCCCTTCCAGAAACCTACGTCTCCATCTCCGCGTCTTACGCGCGGCGTCTGTACTCCGACTCCCAATTGGGACCCGCGCTGCTATACTTCTCTCGCGCGGGCAACCGCCAGAAGATCCACGCCATCCTCACCCGCCTCCTCGCGCAGTCTCTCATGCTCTCGACTGCCTACCCGCCCTGGGACAAGCTCGACCCGACCTTCAGGTCCCTTCTGTCCCACCCCGGCGCCGGTATCGCTACCGACGAATCACTCGGATTTGGCGGCGAGGAGGAGATACTTAGGTTTGAGCTGAGTGGGTACGCGGCGGTGAGGGGGTTCTATGAGGCGAGGGACCATGGGGATAAAAGTAGAGCTGCGAGAGCGCTGGTGGCGTTGATCAGGAGCGCAGGGGAGATGGTGGATGGGGGACAGGGTGTGGACGGGGGGTGGCCAAGCGCGGTCGAATGGTGGGTCGCGGGGGTACTAATTGGGGAGGTGCTAGTGTTTCTAGGAGGGGAGAAGAGGGTGTTGGCCGTGAGGGAGATGTTTGACGTGTTGAAGGTGATCCAGGACTTTGTGGCGTCGATTGCGGTGTCTTATCCGGCGCAGCCGGCCTCGTCGCAGCAGCAGCAGCATTCGGCGACGAATAGGAGAACGGCGAAATTAAACAAGGCGGAAATATTCCTACGCAAGACCCTCTTCGCGTATAGATCGCCGCACGAGATTCCGAAGCTGCTGGCGCAGAAGATGAGTAAAGGGAGCTTTAGCCAACTGGGCGGCGGGGGAACGGACAGCTTTGGCATGGGTTCGTCGTGGCAGCATCTTGAGCATCCGGGTGACGAGGATATGTTGGGCTCGGAGTCAGAGAGGGACGAGGATGAGGATGAGGAGGACGAGGATGACGAAGAAGGAGGCGAGGTCCTGGCGGGTGATATGAGTCCCGAGGGCTTTGCGGGGATCAAGCGTGGATGGGACTGGCGTGCGTCGTTGGTGCGGGTGCTGGACAGGGAGGAGCATGGATTGAGGCGGAGGGGGGGAAGGAAGGGGGGGGTTGCCAGTAGCAGTGGGGTCTTGGAGACGGTGGTCAGGATCGCGAGGGTAGGGTTTGCGAGGGAGTTGGCGAGGGGGTGGCTAGATGGGGAGGGGAGTTGGGGGTGGAGGAGGCGGTGGTTGGGGGTGGGGGTGCTGGGGACGCGGCGGCGGGGACAGGGGTCGCAGGAGGGCTAGGAGGCGGGTTTGGAGAGTTTATAGCTGGGGGCATGGCGGTAGGGTCGCCGGGGAGGGCGGTGGGGGGAGGGTCCGGGGTGGAGATGGGAGGGATGTGATGTGATGTGATATGTACTCGGTACCCCTCTGAATTATTGCATAGTAACGAGATATTACAAGAAGCCATCTTTGGCTGTATTTTTGATTTTTTGTATGTGTATGTTTACTTTTTTACTTTTACTTTTACCTCTTCTTTTTTTCGTTTTTCTTCTTCTATGTATAATTGCTAAGAAAATACTGAATGCATGAATTTCAAACGTTTATGAAAAACCTAAATGAGGGTTTGTTTTGCATTTATTTTTCTTAAAAAAAAAAAGAAAACAAATCGTCCACTCCACTCCAGCCCCCCGCCCCCGCCCCCCCCCGCCGTTGTTGTCCCTTCATACATTGCAACCAGGCAAGGTTTTTTCCTGACCAAGATTTCCTCGGACTGCTGCATGGTTCGGGATGGCTTGGTTATGTAGGTACAGTTTTTTTTTTTTGTGGGGATTTTTACCTAGGGGTCAAGGGTAAGAAAAGGGCTTCCGACGGGGGGGGATGCAGAGTTGAATAGTGATGGCAAGGGGGGGAGGGGGGAATATATGCTAGGTTTTATTGAATGAAGAAAAGAAAATATAAGTAATAGAAAAATCCTGTATACATAGTAACTAGGATGCACATACATGTATCCATTTTTTTTTTTTTTTTGGCGAAATGTATTACATTGAATTTATTTCTTTTTATATATATATAGAGTGTATGGGTACACTGAGAAAAAAATGCAGAATATGTGTGTGACTATCTTGTATATTCTATTGCTAGATTTTGTGTATATGGAGAAGGAGGAGGAGGAAGGAATGGTTGTGGTGGGTGGGTGTATGTGTGTGTGTATATGTGTGTGTATATGTGTGTATATGTGTGTGTGTGTGTGTGTATGTGTGTGTGCAGTGAACGTTACTTAGATAGATAGGTAGGTGGGTAGGTAGATAGGTAGGTAGGTAGGTAGGCAGGTGGGTAGGTAGGTAGATAGGTAGGTAGGTAGGTAGATAGGTAGCTAGCTAGGTAGGTACATAGATAGATAGGCAAGTAGATAGGTTGGCAAGTAGGTAGAGAGGTAGGTAGATAGGTAGGTAGATAGCTAGGTAGGTACATAGCTAGACAGGTAGCTCTAGCTAGCTAGCTAGACAGGTAGGTAGCTAAACAAGTAAGCCAGGCAAGCGCTAACCTATATCCCAATCACCACCTCACGCACGTGCAGAATTCCACGGTGGTATTTTCCAACTACATACTACAGCAAAACGCCAGAAGGGGTAACTCAGATCAGATTTTGATTTTTTTCAGGTCAGGTCCGGCCTTTGAGTTTCTTTTTTGGTCTGGGACAAAAACGACATAGAGCAACGGTGTATACTCGAGTACAGTCAGTGCCAAAAAAAAAAAAAAAGGAAAAAAAAAAGAGAGAGAGAGGATTTTCTCTAAACGTACATAACAAATTTACTCCCCCTCAGTTACGACAAAGATTTTTTTTCTATAACCTCAAAACTCAAAACTCAAAACTCAAACCATCCCCCCACCCAAAAAAAAAAAAGTAATAAAAATAAAAATAAAAATAAATACAAATACAAATAACGAGGAAAAAACAGTACCCCACCCGTACAAAAACATACATACAAGAAAGGAACGTAAAAAAGTTTGTAATCACAACTACTAGGTAAACTATATACTAACTACTACCAAGTATTACGACATATTCGTTCATCCGTTGAATACAGAAATACCATATGCATACTTCCCCATTCCCCAAATCTCCATTACACCTTTTTCATTCCCGCCGGCCTCTTGAACCCCGGTTTCGCAACCGCCATCTCGATGGCTTTGTATTTCCACGGGGCGCCCCCTTCGCCCATCAGTCCTTTCCCTTTCTGCTGCCCCTCCCCACCATCCCCACCCACCGGCCCCCCTCTCCACGGCGGAAACCTAAACCCAAGTATCCAATCCACCCACCCGCCTCTATTCCTCAGCACCGGCCTCCTCTGCACGAACCCGTCGACCGTCCACCTCGCCCGATAGCATCCCATCCCGCTCTGCCCCACCCCGCCAAACGGCAGCCCCATAACCACCGTATTCATGAACGCCTCGTTGATGCACACGCCGCCGCTGCGGGTCGAGTCCATGAAGAGTTTCTGCTCCGCCGCGGAGTTCGAGAACAGGTACGCGCCCAGACTCGTATCGGAGAACTCCTGCATCAGGGAGAGCAGCTGGGCGAGCGGGGTGGTGGCTGGGTCGTACGTGGCGTACGGCAGGATCGGGCCAAATATCTCGTCTGCCATCAGCGGGTCGCGTTTCCAGTCCTCGTTGTCGACGGAGCCGAGGGAGACGATCGTGGGCTCGATGAGGAGGTCGGATTCGTCGATGATTTTGCCGCCGATTTTCACCTCGCCGGAGGTGCGCTCGAGGAGCGACTTGAGGCGGGTGAAGTGGGATTTGTTGACGATACGGGAGAAGTCGAGGGTGGATTTGATCCCCGAGGGATAGAAGGCGGCGAGCGTTTTCTCGATGGAGGTGAGGAACTCGGATTCGAGCGTGGTGGGGACGAGGACGTAGTCGGGGGCCGTGCAGGACTGACCCGAGTTGAGGGCCTTGGCCCACACTAGGCGGGGGATCACGACGGTGGGGAGGGGGGGAGCCGACGGAGTGATGACGGTAGGGTTTTTGCCGCCGCTGCGAGGAGTAGTGTAAGTACTTTGCGTTCGTAGATGTATTATAGACAATGGGAGAGGATATCAAACTCACAGTTCTAAAAGCGTCGGCGTGAGATGCTCTGCTGCGGCGCGAGCGACGACTTTGCCGACTCCGGTGCTACCCGTGAAGCAGATTTTGTCAAATCGCTGCTTGAGGACCTCTGTCGCGACGTCGACGCCACCCTGGAGCACCGTGACCACCGCTGGGCCGCCGTCGCCGTTCCCAACCAGCCCTGCGGCCTCAAACACCTTGCCTACCACCGCAGCCGAGTGCGGCGCCACCTCGCTCGGCTTGACCACGACCGTGTTCCCCCCCGCGATGGCCCCAAAGACTGGGATGAGGTTTGTGCTCCACGGGTAATTCCAGGGCCCGACAACCAGCACGACGCCGAATGGCTCCTTGCGGACGTACGTCTCGTGGCCGATTTTGAGGAACCACGGGATGCCCTCCGAGACGTACTCGTCGGCGAGCCACCGCTCCATGTTCTTGATGACGTTGAGCAGCTCGGATTTGGCGTAGTTGACGTCGGCGAAGAAGGTTTCCCAGTGCGCACGCCCGAGGTCGAGGGACAGCGCGGTCACGGCGGCCTGTTCAAGATCACAGATGGCATAGTAGAGGCGCTGGAGGGCGCATAGGCGGGCGGAGATGGGCCGCGTGTGGCCGGAGTGGAAGGTTTTGCGGAGGGGAGCGATGAGGGAGGGGATGGCGGAGATGGGGGTGGGGACGAAGGGAGGCAGCGTGGAGGAGAGGGACGGGTCGGCGGTGGGCATTGTGTGGGTATGGAGGGAGGGAGGAGGGGGAGGTAGTATAGGGTATAGATAAGTGTGCAGCTATAAGACAGAGGAGAGGGTATCTGTCTTCGAGCCAGGTAGTATGAGTATCGTTGACTTGAAGCTTCTGGTGTTCGTTAGTTTATACGCTCACACTGCGAGAGGGAACGTAATTCTTATACGTTACTCTACAACTTCCACCAAGCTAAGGTTATTGAGCCAATCAAGATGAGTTCCAAAGATGGGGCCTCGGTATGTTCGGGGGCCGAGCCCGGAACAGGTAGCAGTCCGGGAGTCGGGATTGATCTGGAAGGGGGCGATGGGGGGGCGATGTGGGGACGGGTGGGTCCCAAGCGACGATGTATCATAACGTCAGCATTACAGTGCCGTGTCCACACGCGAGTGGCAACGATAAAAATATGTAGATGCAAGTAGCCGGTACTCCGGGTTCCGGCGCCCCTGAATGTCTCTGCCCTCGTACCCAGGTCCGTCTCATGATACAGTATGATCCTTGATGTGATTAATTTACTGTAGCCCTGAACCTAATTTCCACATGCAGCTTTTTTTAACTTCTGCGCCCCTCTGCCCTCCCCAAGTTGCGATTTCGATATGTATGCACATAATGTACTCGAGTACTGTATCTTCGTGCACGCTAGTATGCATACATAACGGTACAACAAATGCGAACCATGGATCCGTCGCACCGGGATAGGTAAGCGAATATCTCCGCACACGGCACAATAACCCCCTATCCCAGTTAGTTTCAAATGCTTCTCTTCCCGGGGTACCTCACCCTAACTGAACTTTCTTTCGTGACGAATAGTATTTGGAGAAGGGCAAGTAACTACACTGCGGTAAGTACTGTAGAGTAAGTACATGCTTCCTACTTACATACAGTCTACCCTTGCTATAACGAAAAAAAAGTGCGGTCGCACTTTTTTTTCGTTATAGCAAGGTTTCGTTATAGAATATTGTGGCAAGATTAGTCATCTCCTTGGCAGCTGAATTTAGAAGCCCGAGTACCTAAGGAATTTATGGCAACAGATTTTAACTCTGTGATTTTCCTCCTTATGGAAATAACCGGAGAAGGAAAAAATCGAGAGTACAGAAGTATTGATCAGGTACTATGTAGACGCAAAAATCAATCATGTTGTTGAAGCAAAATTACCTACAAAGCCGAACCTCAGGTTAGAAAAGCAGCAACTATGCAAAAAGAAGACTGGAGCTGCGAAAACAAAAAGAAAACCTACACGCAGTTCGAACGCATTTCACAATGAATCCAGTACAATCCAAGCACACCCTTTTTTGTAGGATTGGGCCAAAACTAACTAGAGAGTTTCTAGTTGTGCGATTGGGTGGTTCTTGATTAGTCATGCATTCCACTAGCCATTTTTCGTTATAGCAAGAGGAGTTTGAGTGCGAACGGAATAATGGCTCCGTTCAATTTTCGGTATAGCAAGGTTTTCGCTATAGCGAGTTTCGTTATAGCAAGTTTCGTTATAGCAAGGGTAGACTGTATTTGAATGAATCTGGTTGAGATGTACCCCTGCTGTATGGCAACCGAGTTCAGTACACATCAACCATCTAGCAACTGGATACCCTACCTCACAACGCCAATTCGCCAATTACCACCACCAAATCAGCATCCAAAATAAACAAATAAACAAATAAACCAAAAAAGAGTCGGCCGCAGTGCATAACTAACTACATAGTAACTTGCCTTTCAATATTTTTTTATTCAGATACATATATACCCAGTCCTCGTTCCCCCAGAATATATACCTAATTCAGACAGTTGCGGAGGATACACAGCATATCCCATGCACACGTTCACCGAGGTACTGACTCATACACGGGCACTTATCGGGAATTTTACGACCACCGGTACAACATGTATACATACTTGTACATACACTCTGACTACTTAAAACTCCGGATGCTGCTGCTGCCTGACCTTTGACGATTCGCCAACAGCAGCAGCAGCAGCAACAGCAACAGCAACAGCAACAGCAGTTGAGATCACCGCACGCAGCCCCAACCAGCACTGCCATCACCCCCGCCACCACCATGACATCTCCCAGCTCCTCAACCAGCCTCCAACCCCTCATCGACTCCCACATAGCCGCCCGCACTGCGCTCATCTCCCACGAGCGCTCTCTCCGCCATGACCACTCCTTCCGCCAACGCCTCTCCCCCACCGCCCGCCGCGCCTGCGCCATCGTCCAGCGCATCCGGGACCATGAGGCTCGCACTGTCTGGGCGAAGGAGGCCGCATCGGATGCCGCTGGGCAGGTGTTCCCCGGGATGGTCTTCACACTTGCAAAGGAACGCATGGAGCGGACGGAGCTGTGGAAGATTGTCAAAAGGCTGCCAAAGGGTGCGCTGCTGCATGCGCACTTTGAGGCGATGGTCGACGGTGAGCAGTGATTGAGGTTCTTCTTTTGCTGCCAAATGCTAGCTGGGGGCTAACATGCAGATGGGGGCGGGCAGTGGACTGGCTGTTACAGCTGGCAATGGAGACCCCCGGCATCCACATCCTCTCCGAATCCGGCCCGATAAAAACCGAAGAGGACCTCGCGAGCGCTATCATCCGCTTCATCTATATCCCCCCAAGTGACTCGTCTGATCCCCCCTTCACCCTCTACGAAGCCACCTACGAAGCTGGCTGCCCCATCCCCCTGCACACTGCTGCTGCCACATTCCCTTTCCAATTCACTGCTCCGCATGGCAGCATCCCACTACCCACAGCTGTCTCTGAACATGCCTCCAAACCAACCCTTGCATTCCTCTCCTGGTTGCAATCCCGTACAACCATCACCCCACACGAAGCCCTGCTTCACCATGATGGCATTGACCATGTCTGGGCTAAGTTCCAGTCCATCTTCCTCGTGCTTAGCGGCCTCATTTACTATGAACCCATCTTGCGTGCCTTCATTGCCCACCTCTTTGATGCCCTCCGCCGGGATGGCATCCCCTGGGTCGACATGCGCGCGACACTCTACATGCACCCCCAAGCGGCGCATACTGGTTTGCCCCTCTCGTTGGCAGATGTGATCAAGATTTATGGTGAGGAGGTGCACAAGTACCAGCAGGCCCACCCGGATTTCTGGGGCTCCCGCATCATATGGACCGCCATCCGGATCCTGTCACCTGCCAAAATCAAGGAGAACATGGAGGCATGCCTATTGGCTGCCGAAACCTACCCAGACCTCATCGCAGGGTTTGATCTGGTTGGCCAAGAGGACCCTGGCCGCACACTGCTTGAGCACCTCCCAGAGCTTCTCTGGTTCCGGCGTGAGTGCGAGTCCCGCGGCCTCTCAATCCCCTTCTATTTCCATGCTGGCGAAACCGTTGGTGACGGCACTGGTGCTGATGACAACTTATATGATGCCATTCTTCTCGGCACGAGGCGCATTGGCCATGGGTTCTCACTGTACAAGCATCCACATCTAATTAACCTTGTCAAACGTAATGGCACTGTTGTTGAGGTGTGTCCAATCTCAAATGAGATTCTGCGGCTGACAGCCAGCATCATGGGGCACCCACTGCCAGCGCTGCTGGCCAATGGCATTAAGGTTGCAATCGCAAATGATGACCCTGGTATCCTGGGGCAGAAGGCATCAGGGAGTCTGACCCATGATATGTGGCAGGTGTGCCAGGCGTTTGAGAACGTTGGGCTGGAAGGGCTTGGAGCCATGTGTGAGACAGCGGCGGAGGGCGCAGCATACGTTGGGGGGATGAGGAGAGGGAGAGAAGGGTGGCGGAGTGGAGGAGCAGGTGGGAGGAGTTTTGTGAGTGGGTGGTGAGGGAATATGGGACATGGGAGGGGGTGAGCGTGGGTGTGTAGTTGATATCATTGATAGGTTAGGTACCGATACCAGTGTAACTTGTAACGACCACTTATACCAAGCGGAATAATCCATTTGAGAACTCAAATATATACTTTATTTGTGTGACGCAAGTCCGTCTAAATCCCTAGTTCGCAGCCACCACCACCATGACCCTTTTTTGTTTTATACTTAGAACCTTCACTGCATCTCAGTAATACATTTGAGCCCGTATAAATCAATACCACTTGATCTTATCACTATCAAAGTTAGCTACCCTTCTTCTATAGCGGAGAGCTGTAATTGAGGACAGTCATGTAGGACTTGGCGTGTGCTATCCTTCGCTATGCAAGGGGGGTAGAATACTGTACTTTCTATGCATATGATTTATGATATGATGTTGCTATCAGATATCCTCAAAGTATTTAGGCGCATCTGCATATATTCTGCAATTTATATGCTGTTGTTAATATGCTTGACGCCGAAGATATTGCATGTAGAAGTGTAGGAGGAGAAGTGCCAAGATATCGGGCGCTACAGTCTGCCCTTGCTATAACAAAGCTATTCCGAAAATCTGTCGCTGCCTTCATCCCCCTCACAACTCAAATTCACCTTTTCTACCAAATAATGAACCGAAACTAGAACCAAGCGAAGTATTCTGCCTACATAAAGGTTATTCTTGCTAGTGAAAAGTGACTAATAAGATATAGGACCAATCGAGCAATCACCGCAGTCTCAGCTCAGAAATCTCTGTCGGTTTTGGTGCAAATTCTACAATAATGGTGGATCTGAACCGTTTCCCCTCTACGCACTCAGGCAAAGTGATGCTAGGTGTGAACTCAGATATGTCGAATTATACTCCTCTGGATGTCCTATACATACCCAACTAGAACAAAGGACTCTCTCATTGAATGTTAAAGACGGTACTAGACGTAATACAAAACTGTTTGATGCAGTTTAGAGAAAGTCGGGCACTATTCCGGATTGCAAATGCAGCTGACTGACGTGGTGGCTGATGCAGACTTGCCGCTTTTTCAAAACCATACGCCCGCTTTGCCTTGTACTTCGGTTAGGTAGCAGCTATCGTTACCATGATTCTCACCAGCTGAGAATGCCTGCGGTTTGAACCAGCTAGTGAGTGGTTGGTGCTTTCTTGTAATTTTGTTGAAATGGTTTCAGTCAAAAGAGAACGCCCCAATCTTTTTTTTTTTTTTTTTTTTTGCATTTCTGCTGCTTCTCTCGCATGCTCAGTCCTCAACGCTTGCTTGCAGGCATTTTTCATTTGATCTTGATATTTGATCATACTTATGCACTCAAGAGCAATTCATACTCTATTTGTGTGATCAGTATTTCTACTTCGGTTGATTCCGTTGACAGGAAAAGGACAGAGGTAAATTTACAATGCTATAGGCACGGGGTTCAGCTGCCAAGCACGGAACACAAAATGCTGCCTTTGGTCATAATGTGCCGCGTTAAGCGACAGTACATATATCCCACCACAGCAATTCACCAAAGCACTGACCTACCCAATCACCACAAATAAAACTAACAATGAATCAATACACGAAAAAAACCACCAAACAAGAAAGCCCAAAATAAAACAGAAGCGAGTCTGACATATGCAACTTGCTTGTTTCTTTCCCACATAACAATTCATACACCCAGCCTCGATCCCCAGATATATACCCAACTCAGACAGATGCGGAATTCGGGAGAGATTCATTCATACACCGCCTTCTCTATCATTTAGGCTTCGAACCATCTGAGCCTCAAACCTATGCACACATTCATTGCGTCATTGACTCATACATTCATAACTTGTGGGGAATTTATGACCACTGGTACAATTTATATATAGGCCTCACGCAGGCCCGCTGCAGGCAGCTCGGGTACTTGTGTGTCTATATTGACTACTTGAGAAGCTCCTGCTACTGCTACTGCCTGGTCTGTAACAATTCACCAACGACAGAGGCAGCAGCAGAGACCCCATCATGCCACCGCACGCAGACCCAATTGGCACTACCGTCACCCCTCCCACCACCGCCACCATTACATTCCCGAACTCTTCAACCAGCCTCCAACCCCTCATCGACTCCCACATAGCCGCCCGCACTGCGCTCATCTCCCACGAGCGCTCTCTCCGCCATGACCACTCCTTCCGCCGACGCCTCTCCCCCACCGCCCGCCGCGCCTGCGCTATTGCCCAGTGCATCCGGGACCATGAGGCCCGCACCGTCTGGGCGAAGGAGGCTGCATTGGACGCCGCTGCTGGGCAGGAGGTGTTCCCCGGGATGGTCTTCACACTTGCAAAGGACCGCATGGAGCGGACGGAGCTGTGGAGAATTGTCAAGAGACTGCCAAAGGGTGCGCTGCTGCATGCGCACATTGGGGCGATGGTCGACGGTGAGCAGTGATGTTCCTCTCTCCTTCCCTTTTCGCCCAAAATGCTGGATGGGGGCTAACATGCCGATGGGTGTTGGCGGGTAGTGGACTGGCTGCTACAGCTGGCGATGAAAACCCCCGGCATCCACATCCTCTCTAAGTCCGGCCCGATCCGAACTGAAGAGGACCTCGCAACTGCCGACATCTGCTTCACCTATATCCCCCCAAGTGACTCCCCTGACTCCCCCATCACCCTCTACGAAGCCACCTACGAAGCTGGCCACCCAATCCCCCTACACACTGCTGCTGCCACCTTCCCTTTTAAATTCACTGCTCTGCACGGCAGCATTCCACTACCCACAGCTGTCTCTGACCATGCCTCCAAACCGACCCTTGCATTCCTCTCCTGGCTGCAATCCCGTACAACCATCACCCCGCATGAAGCTCTGCTTCATCACGATGGCATTGACTGCATCTGGGCCAAGTTCCGGTCCATCTTCTTTGTGCTCAGTGGCCTCATTTACTATGAGCCCATCCTGCGTGCCTTCATTGCCCACCTCTTTGATGCCCTCCACCGGGATGGCATCTCCTGGGTTGACATGCGCGCGGCGTTCCATATGTGCCCACAAGCGTCGCACACTGGCTGCCCTCAAGCGGCGCACACCGGCTTGCCCCTCACATTCACAGATGTGGTCAGGATCTATGGTGAGGAGGTGCACAAGTACCGGCAGTCCCACCCGGATTTCTGGGGCTCCCGCATCATATGGACTGCCACGCGAATCCTGTCCTCTACCGAGATCAAGGAGAACATGGAGGCATGCCTATTGGCTGCCGAAACTTACCCGGACCTCATCGCAGGGTTCGACCTGGTTGGCCAAGAGGATCCTGGCCGCACACTGCTTGAGCATCTTCCAGAGCTACTCTGGTTCCGGAACGAGTGCGAGTCCCGTGGTCTTTCGATCCCCTTCTATTTCCATGCTGGCGAGACTCTCGGTGATGGCACTGGTGCTGATGACAACCTGTACGATGCCATCCTTCTTGGCACGAGGCGCATTGGCCATGGCTTTTCGCTGTACAAGCACCCACATCTGATGGACCTTGTCAAGCACAATGGCACTGTTGTTGAAGTGTGTCCAATCTCAAATGAGATTCTGCGACTTACAGCCAGCATCATGGGACACCCACTGCCAGCACTGCTGGCCAATGGCATCAAGGTTGTGATTGCGAATGATGACCCTGGTATCCTGGGACAGAAGACAACAGGCAGTCTGACCCATGATATGTGGCAGGTGTGCCAGGCGTTTGGGAACGTCGGGTTGGAAGGGCTTGGAGCCATGTGTGAGACTGCAGCAGAGGCAGCAGCTTATGTTGGCGGGGATGAGGAGAAGGAGAGAAGGGTGGCGGAGTGGAGGGACAGGTGGGAGGAATTTTGTGTGTGGGTGGTGAGGGAGTATGGGGCGTGGGATGGGGTGGGCGTGCAGGTGGCCAATTGAGCTTTGATTTCATTTGATATAGATACTATTTGGGAGCTATGTACGAGAGGGCGGCTGAGGGAGCGGTGTATGTTGGGGGAGGGAGAGAAAGGTGGCGGAGTGGAGGAGCAGGTGAGAGGAGTTTTGTGATTGGGTGATGCGGGATTATGGGACGTGGGGGGTGGTGGACGTGGGGGTGTGGGTGGCGTGCGAGCGGACAGGCTTGCACGCGACTAAGTGGAGTTAATATTACTGATGTATATTTACGTACAGATAGATACCATTATAACTTTGCAACGACAACCACTGAATATACGAAACCATATGAGAAACTTCAAATATGTACTTTTATTTGTGTGACGCAAATAGCCACCATGACCCTTTTCCCTTTATATTTTTCTTTTTCAAAATACCTAAGACCTTCCATATCTCAGTACCCGTACAAACTTTCCCCATCATATCATAAGCTTCAACACCCTCCTCCGTCCCCCTCCTCTGTTCCCCTTCTTTTTTTTATTTTTTTTCATTTATTTAAAAACAAAACAAAAAAAAAAAAAAAAAAAAAAACACAAATACAACCAGATAAACCTCCTCCCTCCCAGGACCCTTCCTTTCCCACCTTACCTCACCCCACCCCACCACCAAAAAAGCTCAACTCAACTAAATACAACTTCTTAAAATGAGAAACCTTCAAATATGTACTTTTTATTTATGTATTGCAAATACCTCTAAATACCTAGTTCAAACCTATACATACTCTACTACCATTATAACTCTTTTCCCTTTATATTTTTCTTCTTTAAGATACTTGAAACCTTCCATTTATCAGTTACAAACGTTTTCCGTGAAATCATAAACTTTCAACCCCCTCCTCCGTCCCCCTTCTTTTTAATTATTTATTTCATTATAAAAGACAAACAAACCAAAAAAAACACAAATACAACCAGATAAACCTCTTCTCTCCTCCTCGCCCCCTCCCTTCCCAGGACCCTTCCTCACCTCACCTCACCACCAAAAAAACTCAACACATCTCAATGCAATATAAGACCTTAAAATAAGAAGTCTTCAAATACGTACTTTTTTATTTTTTATGTACCGCAAATACCTCTAAAGTATCTACTACCAACCAGCACTGTGACTATTTTATTAAAAGAAAATATATATACCTAAAACCTTTCATATCTCAGTACACATACAAACATCCCCATTCATATATCATAAACTTTCAACACCCTCCTCCGTCCCCCTCCTCCATCCCCCCCCTTTTTTTTTTTTTTATTTAATTTATTTCTTTAAAAACAAAACAAAGCACACAAAAATACAACCAGATAACCCTCCTCCCTCCCAGGACCCTTTCTCTCCCACTGCACCTTACCTCACCATACAACTCCTCAAAATGAGAAACCTTCAAATACGTACTTTTTATTTATATACTGCAAATACCTCTAAAGTATCCACTACTAACCAGCAACGTGACTATTTAATTAAAAGAATATATATATACCTAAAACCTTCCATATCTCAGTACCCGTACAAACATCCCCATTCATATATCATTAACATTCACCCCCCTCTCCCCACCGCCCCCCCCTTTTTTTTTTTATTTATTTATTCATTATAAAGACAAACAAATCAAAAAAAAAACACAAATACACCAGCTAACCCTCCTCCCTCACCACCTCTCCCGGAACTCTTCCTCTCCCACTCTCACCTCACCCCACCCCACCACCAAAAAAACTCAACACCTCAACACAACACCTCAAAACAAGCACCAAAAAAAAAAAAAAAAAAAAAAAGCCAATAAACATTTCTTCTATACGTTTTTTTGCCTACATAACATTTACATACTTTGATACCTAAACCTACCTACATACGGTAACCTACATACAACAAGTATTTTTAAAACAAAAAAAAAAACAAAAACAAAAACAAAAATAAATATGAAGCAAAAAAAAAAGAAAAGAGTACGAATGTAGTAAAATATATATATATATATATATATGTTTTTTAGAAATATAAATAATAAAAAGGTATTTTGTATCATTCAGCACAAAAAGAAAATCCCACACAGTACGGCACACACACATCACACACACACACACACTAGAAAGGGGACGGAAGAGAGAAAAAAAACGAAAGAAACCAATTCTCCACTAATGTAAAAGTGTAAAATCATGCTCTCGGAGGACGTACACAGCTGTTTGTAAATATAAATCGTAGGGAAAAGAACCGTGATACTCAAAAGAAGCTAATCACATAGAAATAGAATTTAGACGCATACATAAAAGTAACCCCCTCCAAACACCACCCTCTAACTAACACCTCACCTCCCCCAGCCACCTCCCCAGCTCCCTAGCCCCGGCTTCGTCCTTCGTCCTCACCGTATACATTCGCGGTTTCCCCCCCGCAATCCCCCACCACTAAAATCCGGCACCATCACCACCTTCTTCTCCGCAAAACACGTATACTCGACACCCTTATGCAGCCTCACGTTCACCACCACCTTACCCTGCTCCGTCCTCACCAAGAACCTCGACTTTCCGCTCGTCTTGTCCTTTAGCACCCGCGAGGCCCCCACGCCAATCTTCTTCATCGCACCCTTGTCGTCCTTGCTGTACACAGCCACTCGGACGGTAAACAGGACCTCGTCGTTCTCTTCGCCGGGGCCCAGGCCGCTCAGGTCTGTTTTAGTGGTTGGCACGTCGTCCGAGGGTTCCGAGGAGGTTACGTCGGAGGGGGGAGGCTTGGCGCTATCAGGGTCAGATGAAGCGTCACCGGGCGTCGACAGGCCGCTTCTGGGGGCGGATACAGGGGGCGCGAGCTTAAAGGCCGACTGGGCTGCAGAGGTGCCAGCACCGAAGGTAAAGCTTGGTGTATTTGCGGCATTAGGTGTAGCAGTTGATGTGCTCGACGCAGAGCCGCTGGAAAACGAGAACCCCGGTGCAGTGGCGGAGGTACCAAATAGCGACTTCGCCTCTCCTCCCGCAGAGCTGGTGGATGCGCTCGACCCGAACAACCCGCTCGCCGGCGGTCCAAACTTAATCGGCGTATCTGGTTTCCATGTGTGGTCACCGCCAAGCTTTGACGCACTGCCAAACGGCCCCGCTGTAGACCCAGTGGGCTTCTCCGGCGTCGACGTCTTGTTCGGCGCGCCGAAAAAGAAACTCGGCTGTGACGGTGGAACTATAGACGAGGAATCGCCGCCCTTACTCTTATCCCCAAATAAGCCCAAGCCAGGCCCAGGTTTCTGTGGAGAATCGTCCTCTTCACCTTTATCCTTTTGGACATTGATAGTGGGCTTAAGGTTTGCGAATAGGCCACCACTGGTACCGTGGCCGTGGTCGATTGCGGCTCCACCGCCGGCGCTGAAGAGATTGCTCTTGGAGCTAGATGGGGGTGTGGAGGGCTTGGGTTCTTGGTTGGAGGGGGGAGTGGAGAATGCATTACCAAATATAGCAGATTGTGATGTAGTGGGCTTTTCTGGCGTTGATTTCGGTTCGGCTGTACAGTACAATTAGCATACTACAAATCAACAGTAGCATCAATCATAAACTCACCAGGCTTACCAAATCCAAATAGAGCAGCGCCCACCGTGGGTGATGAACCCATATTCTTATCCACAATCTCCCCAAACAACTTCGCCGCCGCGCTCCCCGGCGCCTGTTTCGATGGCGCATCATCCTGCTTTGACCTCTTCGGACTGCTCACATTCTGAGCATTTCCAGCCTGCGGTTCTTTCCTCTTGTGGGTCCCAGGCCCAGTAATCTGCTCGTATATCTGCGAATACACACTCAACACACCTCGCCAATCCGCGCTCCAATCTGCGGCTTGTAAGGCCCGGAGTAAGGACGAGTTGAGGGCCTTGATCTTGTACAGCCTATCATAGGATTCCTTATCTTCATCTGTGTAGTGTGGGGGCGGGGGAGGGACGGATAGATCCACCAGCAGAGATGCAACAGAGTTTGTAGTCACCTGTGCAGAATTTCCATTGATGGTAGCCAAAGCATTGGATGCAGGGGCAGCCAGTAATGAAGGATACGAGACATCGTCGGAACTAGTAGACTGTGCATTCAAACTGACGGGTGACTTCGACCCAAACAACCCATCCGTCGTAGCCGCAGGTTTTGGTGTCTCTTCGGCCTTCTTGCCAAACCCAAACAAACTTTCAGGAGGTTTCGACCCGGCCAGGCGGGAAAATGATTCTTGCCAGTCGTCGAGTGCCTTGCTAGACACACTGCTAGATATTTCCGCAGGCTTCTTGCCGAACCCAAATAAGCTTTCAGCAGTTGGTGGTTTGGAGGCTTCCTCAGCCTTCTTTCCAAAAATGCTGTTTGCTTCCTCGGGTTTCTTGCCAAACAAGCTGCTTGCAGTTGATGGTTCCTCACCTTTCTTATCATCCGGCTTCTTCCCAAATAAGCTCTCTGATGTCGCCTCTGGCTTATTCCCAAACAAGCTTTCAGCAGTAGGTTTCGCTGCCTCGTCATATTTCTTTCCAAACAGATTAGCACTTGTAACCTCAGATGGCTTTGCCCCCTCATCAGGCTTCTTTCCAAATAGCGATTGTGACTGCGTATTTTTTGCTCCGAATAATCCACCACTCGCACTCTTCGTAGCATCTCCAATCTTCGCATCGCTTCCAAAAAGGCTAGTGCTAGTCCCCAATGGTTTACTACCAAACAACCCTCCACTCGGCGCTGCAGGCTTCGAAAGCCCCGATGGTGCAGCTGCGGGTGCACCAGCGGGAGTGGTACTCGGCTGTCCAAGTGATGCAAAGGGATTCGGCTTCCTTTCACCATCTATCTCGTCTTCTTTTTTTACTGGCGAGCTTCCAAATAAACCGAAGCTTGTTGACCCTCCTCCAAACGCGGGTGTGGTAGAGGGTGTTGTGGACGCGCCAAACATAGAAGGTGGCTTTCCCGCAGGTGTAGAGCTAATTGCTCCCAGGACCGCGAATGGATTCGCAGGTTTTGTGGGTGAAGGCTGTGGGGCTGGTGTACCAGACGGTGTGCCATTCAGCGCACCAAATGCAGCAAATGGTTTCCCAACTGGCGTTGTCGGACCTCCTAAGAGTCCAACCGATATTCCGTTTGTCGCCATCGATGGTGTCGTGGAGGGCGCACTCGATGTTTGCTTGTCAAACGAGAATATCGGCTCTGGCACAGTTGGAACAGGTGTTGTAGCGCCAAGGGAAGATAAGCGAGATTTTGGTTGTTTAATACTGATTCACGGCGCGAAAATTGAAAAAGTGCGTTAGCGAGCAACAAGAAAAAACAGACAATCCTGAGTTGCTTGGGAAGGGTTGCGTGGCGTTCTGCTTGACTGGGGGTACTAGTGGGAATGTGTGGTGATGGGTGTTCAAACGTGAAGGCACGCAGAGGACATTATAAAGGAGGAAGGGGGTGAAGGATTAAAAATGATGACAAAATGCGAGAGAGCATAGTTAGAGTTGTGATTAATGCTGCAGCGGGCCGTCGTGATTGACCACTCAGACTGAAGACCTGCACGGTGGTGGCTAAGGTAATGAAATCAAGATCAACGACGCGGATAGGTAGACGGACGATCGATGCAAGACGGTAGACAAAGTGGAGGAGGAGAGAGACAGATTGTAACTGAGCTGGAGTATTGGGAATTTTCGCGTCGGCGCAAATCCTGTTGAACACATCTCCCTGTCTCTGTTCCCCTCCACTTATCATCATCATCCACCACTACCATCAACCGCTGGTACTCTTTCAAGAAGCAGGGGCACTCGCTGGCATGCCCGTCTTTCTGTGGGCATTGCACCCTGGCAACACCGTCACTCGCCGCTTCGGTGCACACCAAGGCATATACAAAGGGCAAATAGGGCAATGGGGGGAGGCATGAGGACCAGCGCCTGCACAAGAACCATCGCAAAACAAACAATTGACTTACGTTCGTCTTTTCATAACCTCCTCGCTTGCGAGCTTCACGGGGGAAGTGGAGTCATCCGGTCCTCCTCCTCCGTCAGCTCTCCGCAAATAATCGTCCTTCGTGAGTTGTGTGTCCTGATGTCGTTTCGCCATCCTGAATCCCAACTACCGTGTCCGTTATCCAAATTCCACGTTCCCTTCCGTTTCGTCGATCCAGTCGTAAAACGTGTCGAGATTTATGATGTGTGATGTTGAGTTGATATTAGTTGTGTTCGTTGATGCGTGTATGACGGCGCCCTGCAAACCTTCCCCACTAGCAATGGCCTTAGAATAACGAAAGCGAAAAAGAGCAACGCCAGTCTATCGCGCGACCACGTTTTTGGTGGAGAATGTATGAGAATTGCTCTGTTCACGAGCGTGAATATAAATTCCACATGTACCGCGTTTGCGTGATATGATTTATGCTTCTCTCAGAGGTGTGTGCAAAAAAAAAAAACTTAGTTCGGTACACTCCTTCCCTTATCCTAGTCCGTGCTGAGGGCCGCTGGAACTGGCAGTGTCGGGCTGGGGGAGAGCGGATTCTGAGCCAACGGGTTTCAAACTGCAACAACGTCCTAGATTGAATGACGCAGAATAGATGGCTGGATGGTGTTTGGATATGAGCAGAATGCTGTAGACGGGCCCCTACGGCGAGATACCTGGTGATGGGATGGAAGTGGATCTGGACAAGACAGTGGCGTGAGAATAGTCTCGAGTGTGCGAAAACGAGCAGGGCTGCAGGGGAACGTCTTGGAGAGGGAAAAACTGGCGATGAGGCTGATGCGCTGTGGCGTCTGTGGCTTGCTTGCAGCTTCCTTCGCGTAGAGCAGCACAACGTCATTGTTCAATTAGAAATGGAATACCTATTATGGTGGTCCATGTGTGCAACCAGACTAGTCCATGTGAATTGAATACATGTAGCTGCACGGTACCCCCAGGAGGACATTTCAAAATTCCATAAGCACGTCTTGTGGCAACATACAACGGAGCCTTGAAAAGTAGCCTAATAGCAAAAACACATTCGACTTCAACATTTAAGTATCAGTACTTAGGACGTATACCACCACCACTAGTACCACATATCATGCATTTCAACAATCACCACCTACACAAGCATTCCAATCCCATCACACCCATCACACCCGCCAGGAGAAAAATATATACCTATGTTACTTTTCCACATTTTATTTCATTGCTACCATGTAGTTTAGTTTCAGGTGTGTGTGTGTCCCCAACCACATGGTCCATCCATTTTGTTTCCCATCTATACACAAGCCAAGGTAAAAAACAATAAACATTTCAGATATTCAATCATCATTCCGAGTCCCCTCCCGAATTTCGCACCAAAAAAAAAAAAAAAAAAAAGTAAAAAAAAAAGAAAAAGTAAAAAAGTAAAAAACCAACCAAATAAGATTAACGTTAAAAAAAGAAGAGGAGCAAAGATAGCAAGCTATATATGGAACGATACTGAATTTGTGTGGATAGGTTATCAAATGCGGCAGGGCAATGAATAAACGTCCTTCCGCAGGCGATTCCTGTCCTCGAGTCAATGAGCAAATGTAAAGAAAAAGAAAATATATATAGAGATACCCCAAGGCAAGACAAATTAACAGAAAAGAAAGATGATATCAATCTGAGAAAGGAGGATTTTCCAGGATGCCGTTCCACCATGGTGACGACGATAGAATAATAAATATCAGCAGAAATTACACAATTGGTATAAATGACGGGCATCCACTGCGTCATGCCCACAAATACAACCCCGCAGCTCAACTCGGTGTGAACTGTCTTTAGGGTCGTGATATCGATAAGGAGGAAATAGGAAAAAAACAACAACAAACACCCATGGCCGGATAAAGGGGAAATAAAAAAAAGCAACACGAGAATCAACACACCCCGAGAATAACCCCTGGAAGAAACACATGCCGAGAGTAGGGAAAAAAACTAATATGGAAAAAAAAAATTAGTTCTCATCGGGCATGTAGTTCTTTTTCACCATTTCTTCGGAGCTCCATGTTTCGCCGCCATTTCTCCCGTCTTCTGGTGAGCTCATCATCACTCTCCTCTATTACACTGTCCACCATACTTCCAGCCGAACTAGACCCGCTGACGCTGCCAACTACGCTTCCCCGCGCTGCAGGCTTTGCGCCGATCAGGCTCATCCGGAAGCCTCTCAGTGGCGGATCATTCCCGCTGACGCTAGGGTTAGAGCCCACGCTGCTTCTGCGTAAGCCAACGTCTTGCTCCCATCGATTGCCCTCTTTGATGGCATCCTCCAGCTCCTTAATCTTCGGCCACCACTCCCTCTCCCGAGCCTTAGTATCTTTCCACTTCTTCACATACCCAATTCCCTCTTCAAGGACCTCATCTCCCAATTCCAGTCGCTTCCAGAACCCTGTGTTGGTTTGCTCTCCCTCGTCCTCGTCCCAGTAGCTCCGTTCAAATTTCTCCACTTTGTTCCATGTTCGGTCAACCTCTCTGAAGTAGCCTTTGCTGAGTACAGCGCGAAGATAAAGCAGTAGTAGCCTGGCAGAGTCTCGTGTCATGTCGCCAGTCGGGGATGTTGGTGATGTTATTGTCGACAGACCCATTCCAGCCCCCGGGATGGGGATATTATAATTTCGACTGACTCGTGTGATAATCGCACGTAGGGCATTGTCCAGCTCTCGCAACCGGGTGAGTGTAGGTTCGATGTTCTGCTTGGCAGTCGTGATGTCCTCGTAATTGATTTCTGGGTTGAAGCGCCGGCGATAGTAGTGACTATTTCGCAAAGTTAGCTTATATCCAGAGAATCCGTCCAATAAGCAAGATACATACGGTAATAGGAAAGACATGTTGCTCTGTGCTGTAGTTCAAACTAGCGTACAAAGTATCGAAGTTGTCGAAATGAAGTGCACAGTCGTAGCAGGAACTATGATATGCGGAACGTAAATGAATGGATGTTTCGTCAACTGAAATTACTTGCTACTGTGGTTTGCCGTCTCTTTTCTTGATTGTGGAGGCAACAGCCCGTCTTGCTTCAAGATCCAACTGACCACAAATTGCTTGGTCCTAACGTTATACCGGTCTAAGAAGTGACACCAACAGATGATCTAGACTGAATGAATGACCTTTGAACACGACCTCGTGACACACAAGCTTTGATTCGATGACCTAAAAGCGAATGACAAATGTGGAGTTTCTTGGTCAAGGCGGAGGCTGGAGAAGTCGTTCTGTTGAAGGTTATGCAGAATTATAGGGTCCTTTTGTCGGCGAACCATATACCATGTATTGTCCGATAATGTAGAGTACGTCTTCTAAATGCACTAATCTTCTTTGTCGTTTTTTTCTCTCTTTTTCTTTTCCTTTCCTTTTTTCCTTTTTCTTTTCTTTGTCTTACGTATCCTTTTTGTCTTTTTGAATGTGGGATCACTGTAAGGGGGATATGAAGAGAAAATCAAGGAGGGAGAATCTCATGACCCGCAAGAGACCTTGTTCCTTTGTGCAGAGATCGATTTACCGTTTGGGAGGGCTTGTTGAAGGGAAAGAGTCAACGATGAGAGATCAGTCCCTGGTCCCAGCAATTCTCCTGGGCTCGGGATCCAGCAATGGCGCTTGCGCTCGCTGAAGCTGCCGGTTCCGTGTTTTAGGGCACAGGGTGGGTGGGCTTTTGGGTAATGAAAATGCTCTATTTTACCGACTGTGCGTAAGCTGCTAACTGAAAGAGTGTGGGCTGCGGCGTGTCCCGTGGCGTGAGGGTTGATGCTTGCTCGGTAGGCTTCTTTCTGTTCAGCTTCTGATCCTTCCTCCGAGGACAAAAGGTATGTATGCTAAGGAAGCAAGAACTGCACAAGCGCGCTAGGGCGGCGAGACGGAACGAAAGGGAAGGGAAAAATGGGAAGAGGGCGAGGAACAGGGGAAGCTGGGAAGCGAAAGTGCAATGCGGGAAATGCGCGAGGTGCACACAAAAGGCCCGACAAACAAAAGCAGGCAAAGAAACCCTTCTCCTCATAATATTGCTGCCCAAGCTGCGCCCTCTTCGCAAGTTGGGATTAATATGTAGAGAGAGAGAGAGAGGCTAGCCCTGCTGGAGTGAACCGCCGTGCCGCGCAGCCAGCTCCCACGGACCATGAACCGCGCATTGCTCTGCTGCGACCGCCCGTCCGTGGCTTGGCTGTGACCGGCCGTCGATGGATATGTACCTGTACCTGGCTGCGAGCCACGGTGGATGCTACAGTACTCGAGTACTTCTTGTTAGACAGTTCGAGACTTCGTGCTAGGTGCACAGCGGCTCCAGTTGCGAATGTATGATATGGACGATTCATGAAGCAAAGGCTCCCACACAAACGCCAAGTCCTCCAATACAAAATACAAAGAATGTCCATCATATGGCCGAAGCGCTCTCCAACTCTAGTGTCGCACTTGTTGGGCTGCAAAGCCACCACAATTATTAGGCAGTCTTGGCAGAGATAGGCCCTTCTCCTCTTCGAATTCTCTGTCGCGCGTACTAGTACTCTACATACACGTAATGCCTAACATAATGCAAGTGACCAGTCGGATCGAGACTGGCCAGGCAGCTACAGTCTAACCTTGCTATACCGGACAAAAAGTGCCAGATTTTTACTCGTCCGGTATAGCAAGGTTAGACTGTAGCGATGATCAAAGAGGCAGCCGCAGAGAACTCAACGGGCGGCGTTGCAATTCGGATCTCCAATCTGCAGGCATAGCGTTACGAGACTAGGCATAGCGATCAATCGCCCAAGTCTGGAACTATCAATCCCCCTGAAACGCGCACCCGCGGCAACACTGCAGTGTCTATTAACGCTGACCACCAAGTTGCGGCCAACCACAGCGTATTCTCGAGGCAGAATATAGTGGTCAGCAGCAGCAGCAGCATCATGCAATTCATTCGATGCTCTGACTTGCATGCATTGATAGTCACATCCCCCACCCCTTACCCCCTTAACGAACGCAGAGCTTCTAGCGCTCCCTCCTTATGTCGCGGCCACATCTCGAGTTTTCTCGGGCATAATTGCTGGATGGCCACATTCGTGTGTGTGCGATCTGCGTTGTCTACTGGTCCGCACTGAATCTATTTGTAGTAGCTCGGTTTAACTGGTCCCCAACTGTCACACTTGTAACCGTAACGCCCATGCTTTCGTTTCCTGAAACGCATCACAAAGATCCTCAGCTACACGGGAATACCGTGGCATATTCAATGGTGCGACTAGTATACCGCTACACACGCCTTTGTTCCACCCCCAGAGTAGCGGATAACCAAAGTTGCCTGAAGAGGAAAGTGCGACTGCAATTAGTGCTGCTGAGATTCAGGTTTCATCTTCCCCGCCCTCTCCGCACGCCCCACATGTCAATGCAGCCTTTTACGCTGAACTTCAACCTTAGGTTTATCGCATCTTTGGCAGATCACTCGATTGCTTAATCCCTACTTCATACCGCCTGGGGACGACGCTAGGCAAGTACACATGTACCCAGCTGAGGGGAGACTGTACCACAGAGTGTATAAGCTATTGCAATGAGGGCAAAATCGCTACTAGACAGAAAAATAGGTATTTGGACAGGGGATATATGCGCCATGCAGTATTCGGCAGAAACCAGCATATTTTCGTATGCTTGGCTGGTGATAGGCATAAGACTAGTCCAAATTTCGTGATATTATAGGGTGTCCAAATTTATTATGTAAGAAAGTATTTGGACAGCTGACGTGATGAAATTTGGACAGCTGACATAATGAATTTGGACCTGTTCTTTACCCCCAAGCATACGAGAATATGCCGAACAGCGCATAGCGCATAATATGCATCTATCCCTGTCCAAATACTTATTTTTCTGTCTACTACATATAGCCCGTTGTTTGCACACCGCACCTGTGGAAGAGGCCTGCTTGGAGGTTTAACACGAAAGGAACATTTGAAGGAGATAATAAGTGGAGATCTTCTCAGATGTGCTCAACGCAGCTTACAGTCATATATCGCGGGGCATTCTACGAAGAAGAGAGGAATGTCCTGGGTGACGATGGGGTTCGCACAATTTGATAGGATTGCACGGATTCAGCACCATACCCGACAAACTTGGCTCCAAATTAACCACAAGAACCACATATCCAACGTCGAAAATTATATGCAAGAATACGTACAGTAGCTACAAGCATCATGAGGAACCAATTGAGGAATCCATATTCTGCAGATGTAATTTCATTGGTGAGAACCTTGTGAGAGGCGTATGCATATATAAGGATGAGTAGTCACGGTCCTTTATAACTGGGGGGTTTTTGCCATGCTGGGGAGGAGAAGAAAAAAAGAAAAAAAATACGTTGCCTTAGCAACAGTAATGTTATTTACTGTAGTAATTGCCAAAAGTCCTTGAAAAAGAATTTATCCTTTTCAGAAAAGCTCAACTATTTAATTCGTGTCATATCGTGCCATGTCGTGTGGTGTTGGTTCGATAGAGTAATGGACCGAATTGAAGTGGTGAGTGTAGCTGGCTTTAATGTCGGTGCTCTGTCATATATCGTTGTTATCGGTGTAAATGTCAGAGTTATCGGCTCGGTTGGGCATGATCTCAGACCTTGTTATAGTCCTCTGGCTGCTTCCGCTTCTTTCCTATTATATTTATAGGATTCCGTGAGTATTTGCCCGGCTTACTGTTACTCCAGGTGACGTAGGATCTCTAAGACCATATATATGAAGACCATTCGTTCTGAGAAGGTACCTTCGGGAGTAGGGAGTCTTCCATTAGGTATGCCAGTTTTTCTAATCAATCGCTCTATCTCAACTATCATGGCAACCGATGTCTAGCGCTACATCCTTTCCATCTTCCGTTTCCTTGAGCCCGTGAAGCAGCGAGAGGAGCGCATTCCGCAGGGGGCTCTGCTGCATGGCGCGGACACCAGGATGATACTGGTGATGCAGGAGGCTCAGTCAGTCATGACGGGTCAGGCAAAAGGTGACTATAGCATCAGCTCTCCACTCATCGTGCTTGCGGGTGTCTTACCCCAACACACAGCCTCCACAGGTTGAGGTTTAATTATTCTGCAGCGCAGCTGTTGAGTACGCTGCGACCCAGTCCAGTGCCCCATAGCCTTCCCCGCACGAAGTAAATTTATGTAATATTTGCTTGCACAACCCTGGAGGGGAAATCTGCAAGCTTATGAGCGGTCGTTAACGTTTCAATCACATATTCTATCCAAGAGTTTGCTATCGCGATATCCGTTTACAGCCCCCCAAACGTACGGTGAAAGTCCAAGTTCCCGATTTCAAGTGCTAGTAGAGTGCTTCGTCCACCCGCTTGAGCTCACGATAAGAAGAGCTCTTCAATTCTGACAGATCAAGTAACAAACCTTGATTTCTCTTCAACCATCGCGAGGCTGACCATCATGTGTAATTCTTTAGCTTGTTTAGTCTCCTCCACAACATGGAATTAGCAGCCTCTGCTGCCGGACTGGCCGGACTGGCCGGACTGACGCTACAACTGGCCCAAGTTGCTCGCGATTGTGCCAACATTTATTCTGAAGTGAAAGAAGTTGGCTACACACATGACTCCGTATTGCACAATCTCCGGACGGAAGGACTTCGGCTGAAGCGGTGGGAGCAAGCTTGGGGATTGGACGCTGGCAACACCCCCAGCAAGCAACTCCAGCTTGATCCTAATGACGAGCGGTCCAGATATGCGGCAGCTGGCCTAGCGAGGATTGTTTATGTGTTTACCAAGATCGCTGAATTGCAATCAAAATATCAAATCGAACCTGAAACGAACGAAAAGAAAAGTATACGTGATAGCCTTAGGGTCAGCAAACTATTCTCTAGGTCTCGTTCCAAATCTCCAAGTCCAGCGAATGCTAGTCAGTCTACAAGCCTGAGCCCTCAGCTTTCAGGACCTACTCTGAACAATAGTGATCTCTGTCTTTTGGCAAATCCAAAAACCCTCACCAGCACACAATTGCTTCCAGGTCTACAAGAAGAGATTGCCTCCTTGACTAACACTGTGCAGAAAGTACAGCAGTCTCTGTCTATATATCGCAAGCTGCGTTGGGCTGGCATGGACAAGGCAAATTGCACCGAATTGGTAGGCCAGCTCAAGGAGTACATAGACGGCCTCTTCAATGTACTGCCACCTGATCTCACTCCTATCAGTGTACCCAAGACACAGCTTAGTTTATCTTTCAATATTCCATTCAAGATTTCTGATGTTCGGCGGAATCCTGATTTTGTTGGAAGGGAATACCTTCTCGAACAGCTAGTACATGAGATAGATGAAGGTAGGGCTGCAACGGATATTACTCATGTAGTGCTCTATGGTATGGGGGGTATGGGGAAGACGCAAATTGCATTGGAGTATGTTTATCGCCATCGCAAAGACTACTCATCAACGTTTTGGATCAATGCATCTAGCGAGCAGACAACAAAAACTAGTTTTATTCGAATTATGGAGCAATTAATTGAGCATCATGCGACACTGTTAGATTCGCCGGATTACAAACATATTGGTAGTCTCCTGGGTATCGCAGGCAAGCTCGACTCAGCAGGGCTTTTTAGCACGGAAAAACCAGAAGAAGAGCAACAGGTTATCAAAGCTGTACAGAAATGGTTAACTGCAAAACCGAACAATAAATGGCTACTTGTGTTCGACAACCTGGATGACCTGGAATCTTTTGATATAAATGACTACATTCCATCATGTGATTTTGGGACTGTGATTATTACCAGCAGAAGACGTGAGAGTGCGCAGCACCGAAGGGGCCTAGAAGTGCATCAAATGCAGAGCAATGAAGCAGAAAGGTTACTTTTGACTAGTGCAGGGTTAGATTTAGGAAGGTTCGCTCCTGAGGGTAAGTGAATAATGTGCCTCAACATAGTTCCTTAATTAATCCAAAATTCCAAATATAGAACGCAAACTTGAGGAGACAGCAGTAGCAGCTATTGTGGAAAATCTTGGATACCTTCCTGTTGCCATAGCTCAGGCTGGAGCATATATCAACATTCGGCAATGTTACTTCAGTCATTATCTCAGAGAGTATAAGACAAATGTCAATCGCCTTTTGAGCAGAAAATGGAACAAAGGAAAGAATGGTACATCTGTCTTTGCTACTTGGGAGTTGTCATTCAATGCAATCAAGAACCAAAATCCAAAAGCTGCAGAGTTGTTATCATTATGTGCGTTTCTTGACAATAATGATATATGTGAGGAGTTTTTGAGGCGAGGAATGAAATTAGCTATGAATGGTAGGCAACCATATATTTTTAAAATAAAATTTGTACTTATACATTACTATAGATACAAGCCTAGCAGACTCAATCCATCTACTCTTCTCATACTCGATCGCTAAGCGAACAGAGACATACTATAGTTTCAATATCCACCCACTAGTTCACCTTTGTATTCGATGGAAACTGGAGATGGAGCCTGACGAATATCAACAAAAGGCTATTGAAGCTTTTCTTGTGGTTGCATCTGGATTCGCTACTTCCAAAGGCAGAGTACATACGGTTAGTGACTGGATCTTTGAGCGGCGAAATTTGCCACATCTTTTTGCTGTGGAAAGGCAAATGAAGGATCTGCCATTGGAAAAGGAGGAGTCACTGGCAGCCTTGGATACTCTCTACTGGGTCTACAAAAACCACGGTCATTATAGAAAGGCAGAAGAAATGTGTACAGCCGTATTGGCTGCAAGAGAGAAGTTGCTGGGCACAAACCACTTAAAAACCTTGGGTACTATTCACAGGATGGCAGAACTATATGAGAATCAAGGGAAATATAACGAAGCACTGGGATTGTATCAGCGAGTATTAGAATGGACAGAAAAATCACTAGGTACTGACCATCCAAACACTCTTGTAGTTGTCATGAACATGGGATTGGTATATACTCGCCAAGGGAAATATAGCGAGGCACTGGAACTGCTTCAGCGAGCATTAGCGGGTTGTGAAAAATCACTGGGTGCGGACCATCTAACGACCCTTGGTACTGTCCACAACATTGCGATGGTATATGATAATCAAGGGAAATACAATCAGGCGCTGGAGCGGTATCAGTGGGCATTAGCAGGGTTTGAGAAGACACTGGGTGCTGACCACCCAAGAACCCTTACTACTGTTAATGACATGGCTATAGTATATAGAAAGCAAGGGAAATATAGCCAGGCACTGGAGATGTATCAGAGAGCATTAGCGGGAAAAGAAAAGACACTGGGTGCTGACCATCCAACTACCCTTAATACTATCCACAACATTGCTATAGTATATGAAAATCAAGGGAAATATAGCCAGGCACTGGAACTGTATCAGCGAGCATTAGCAGGGCGTGAAAAATCACTGGGTACTGACCATCCAAGCACCCTTGATACTGTCAACAGCATGGCAAATGTATATGAAAGTCAAGGGAAATACAGCCAAGCACTGGAACTGTATCAGCGAGGATTAGCTGGGTTTGAAAAGGCACTGGGTGCCAACCATCCAAGCACCCTTCGAACTGTCTACAACATGGCCATACTTTATGAAAATCAAAGGGAATATAGTCAGGCAATGGGGCTGTATCAGCGAGCATTAGCAGGGTATGAAAAATCACTGGGTACTGACCATCCAAGCACCCTTGATACTGTCCACAACATGGCAGTATTATATGAAAATCAAAGGGCATATAGTCAGGCAATGGAGCTGTATCAGCGGGCATTAGCAGGAAGAGAAAAGACACTGGGCGCTGAGCATTCAGATACTGTTTGGAGTATGAAGGGGGTAGAAAGATGTCAGGCTGCTTATGGATTAGGAAAGGTTTTCTACGGGATTTTTTTATAGTGCTATTATTTATTTGTTTTTCAGATTATTTGGTTGTTTGTATATTCATGTATTCACGCTTTCATTTTGCATAGTTGTTCAATTTCTCATTCATATATACCCGAATAACTCTACAATTCATTGGAGAAAGTACTCGTTCTGGGTTTTTTCAATTGCCAAATAGCCGAAGTGGGGGGCGAGGGGAATTCGCGGGGGTCATACGGCTTTTAGATAGAGACTTTTTCACATTCAAGTGAACCTTTACTTCATTTAAAGCTAGAATTTGTACCACATGCCCACATAGTCTGGCTCGGTTAAACTTGTGCGTAATAGGGGTGCAGGAGCAGAATAGGTAGGGGGTGAGTATACAGTAGCAAAGTAAGCGGAGGTCGACTATATATAATATGTGCATGAGAGTGAATATTCAGCAATTCGTATGTAGTGTGTGTAGAAGAGGAGATTATGAGTAGCCTGGCACATGTAGGCTAAAATATATAGAGCGTTGGTATACGGGTCTTCAAAGGGGCTCAAAAGGATTGGAGGAACAAGAGAGAGGGCGGGGGCATGTAGAACACAAGTCCCGCTGTCATAAGGGGAGAGGACAATAGACTCGAAGGGAGGGTAATATTACTGTACATACGAGATGTTAGCAGGTTCAGATTATCAGCATTGAACTTGAACAGCCTAGGGGAGGGTTCCATGTTCAGGGTAAGGGCTGTAGGTGGAGTTAGAGAGGCAGGGAGCTGAGGGCAGCTGAGATGTGGAGCTTGTGTGAGGAAGCGAGGATGAAAGGCAACCTGCGTGGGACTGGCAGTCATTGGCAACACCTACTGACATACATCCCCTCACTCCTCTCCTCGTACGCCTTCTCCCCGTCCTCGCCCATGCGTTCATGCAATATAATGATTCTGTCTTCAATCCCTTACCCACCCCCTCGTTCCCCACATAAATGTATACACGCCCCTCTCGACTACCGCCGCCTTGGGCGGTAAATAACTGTTCATAGAACTGAATTTACTACTGTATATGGCGAACAAGACAGTGATATGGAGCTTTTCTGGGTATCACAACACTTGGGCTCGGAATAATGATTAACTGGGATGTTTATTCTGCAAACTGGGGTGGCATGTTAAGAGTCGTATGTCGGTTGTATTTAGTTGCATATTTTCGGCTTGTTGCCCAATGTGTTATACAATGCATGTTGACCATATGAAGCTTATTTTGACTGACGATCTACAAGGGAGTACATAGTAGTATACATGTATGACATATAGGGCCCACTTCACCCTCGCCATAAATTGCTCCGCTCGGCATCGACTCTCCCGTGCATAGAAGCTTTAGCTTTTTGCAATCCCAACTCTGTCCATGCGCCTTCCTATTTGCTTGTATTATGATATTTCTCGAATGGAGGAAAAACGGGCGGATCATTTCGTACGTTGCTGGTCCAATACCATGGGTCGCTTCGAGCACAAATTGGGAGATAGTGTGATCTATCATGTTGGAAATTGAATTTGGCTACCCACGCTACCCTCAGTCCTCGGTCCTTGCAGGATTCACTCCCGGTCTTACAGCTTCCTTGTCCCAAGAACCTTCCTTCACTTGAATTCTGCATATCTAAATATACTACACTGGCTTTCCTTTACGTTCTTCTAGTTCTCCTCTTTCAAGCATCGTTGGACAAACTTCAAATTCGGGCTCACCAGTACGTACGAGTATCGAGTTACTTTACCTTTCATCCAAAGCATTACGTTCCCATTCGGTGCATTAAGAGAGTACAAAATTAAGTATCCCGGATTTCAGCAGCATGTGCCAGGAACTAGGGTCCACTAGGCTCCTGTTTTGTGACTCAGTTTTTGGCGGGGTGCTACTGGGAATGTATGTACGGGTGTGCTGTTCAGAACTGTTCTGGTGGCATATAAAGCAATTGTTTGGGAATCCCTTGTGTTGAATCTTGGAGGCTTAAAGCAGGAGAGACAAACAGGAATACCTACGGGACGACACTGACAATGGGCGGGGAACTAGTACTTACTGGGTTGCGTCACACAAAGCTTATACACACTTTATGTCTGACGGAAGCTGACCCGTACCTACAATGGAAGCGATTTGGAAATCTGGAGGGATTCGATAAAGATACAGATAGATTGAGGCGCAACCGGTGAAGTGAAGCATAACATACCAGCGACACAAAGTGGCAGACATCACCTCCGAAGTCATTGCGCAGTTACAGCACTCTGCTCCGCGAACTTCCCACATACCACACCACATCACATCAAAGGGAGCAGTGAGATCCCTTTCGACTTTTACAATGATGATTACTGGTAATGACCGTGGACGTGGACCGAGCGGCAGATTCCTGGCATGGGGCTGGATCGGTTGCTTGCTAGAAACGCACCAAGGAGAAGCGAGTAGATGTAGTACAGTATTGGCAACGGGACTGGATCCTCATCTAGTGGTACAAGGGACATTCGAAGTGGGACCTAGGGGTTGATAGGTGGAAGGAGAAAGAGAACAGCAGTTACACCGCATGATGGAGAGCCGGATCCAACAGTTATACCTAATACAAGCATGATTGGGATCCTGTCGAGATTCCCGTCATGCTACGGTATAGGCCTGGTGCCGCAGACTTGTAGGAGCATCAGGGAAGTTTCCAAGTTACAACGATGAAGATGGAGAAGGTGAGGAGGAAATGGAGCTGTTAATAAGAGGTTGGGATAACTATGAGATGCTGGTGGTAGCAATGATGGCGATGGTCCTTCGGGAGTGGTGCAATAGGCAACTTAACAAGAGCCTACCAGCATTATCCGTCACTCTCTCGTTAGAGGCAAAGGAGCCAAACGTCATCATCAGAGGCGAGTAGAGAGTCCTTCCGGAGGAGAGGCGATCTATTTCCGAGCGACGGAGAGGAAGATGCAGTTCAACAGGGCAATAAATTCTCAATTGTGCAGAGGAGCGGAAGTGGCGGTGAGGCAGCGTAGCATCCTATCTACTACATCCACGAGATGAGGGAGCCAGAGTCATACTACCAGCAGCCATGAAGATGAATACCATGATGAGCGCGACTAGTTTAACCCAAATCCTGCACATCATGAACCGTGGGATGATGCAGTGCTCACATCACAGGAAGCACAGATTGCGGTAGAGGAGGAAAGGGAGATTGAGAGTAAGTGAGCGCCGGCGCACAGGTTGGCGTTTGAGAAGGGCTTGAGCGTGCAGAGTATCAGCACTCACATGTAAACTGCGCTTCGGGATGTCTGCGTTAGCAGTAGAAACATTATCTCACGGCCAACACAACCGCAAATCTCCACGTCACGAAGCCGCTCTTCCTCCGCCAAACTCACCCCGCTCCCCACACTCTCCACGCTCTGCTCGTATTTCATATAGCAACTATGACACGAGCATGAGCTCGGAAGGGGGATGTTATCACCGATGTCATTACCTACTTCACTGCAGGTGCAACCACAGTCGTATCCCCATTCTGATCCTCACAATGTCCAACAGGGAGGCAGGATACTTTGTGCCCAAATTGCCACTATCTCAGAATTAACAGCCATCAAGGCTGAATACGTGAGCTGGAGTTGGTGGGGGTATGAGGCCGATGACACCAATTTCCGTTGGAAGGGGGTCCAGGGTAGAGAGTTCGGTGCCGACAACGCAGAGGGTTGCCTCACCCCCCTCACAAAGGGTAGTATCAGCAACACCGTCGCCGCAAAGGGTGGCTTCACCTCTCCTTCCCACTGCGCCTCCACAGTGACAGCAGCAGCAGGCGCAAGGGGGGAACAGTCTCAACAGGAGGGCAACCCTGTGAATATGCCACTGGTGAGGCCATCACCTGAGGCATCGTGAAGCACAGGAAGAGCATTATTGGAAGTTATAGAGTTTGCAGCTGGTAGTGATAGTATTGGGATGGGAGATGTGGAGGACGTGGTTTCATATCTTTGCTATTTCAGCACATTTTTTTCTTTTTTCCTTACCCGTTTCTTTTCTTTTCTATTCACCAAAATCTGTAGTTATTTTATTGCCTTCCCCCCTCTTGTAGGGATATTGGGTGGTTTGGGTACGTGTTCTACTACGTATTTATGATTTCCCCCCAACCTCTTTGATTTTGGTAGGCGTGGGGATGTGCATGTTTGTGTTGGTGGGTGTTGGGATGATTGGTACTGGCTTACCCATACCTAGATTTCTTTTTTTTATATATATTTATTTACCCGAAGAACAAAAAAAGAGTCTCAAACTGAGGATACTAAGTCTTTCTTTATTAATTTCTTACATTTAGCCGTGCGTGGCCAGGGGCAGGGCAGGGCAGGCTGGGGGTCCTTTTGACTTGGGGGGAGGTGGAAATGGGGGTATGCTAGGGAGGAAAGAATCATGGTGAACAGGAAATCGAACTCGACTGTGGCCCTTTGACGTGGGTATATCTAAGTATGTATATATGTATGTGTATAGACGCAACCAAATCCGCCGTCAACCAGAAGAAAAATAACTACATCGTCGTATATAGGTTAAGGCTGCTTTGTGGGGGTATAATAATAGCTGGGTGTATCTCGACGTGTGAGGGTGCGCACGTGGGGTTACCCTGAATTGGTGGGTGGGATGTTGGGTTGTAACTCTGCATAGGTGCGGGTCTCGGGTTTTCGCTTGTAAAGAGTGGTGGGTGGGTGGGTGGGTGGGTGGGTTGGTTCGTTGGTGGCTGGGAGGTATGGATTGCGGGGTGACGGAGGGAGGGAGGCGAGGAGAGCGGGAATTATACATGTACTTTATAAATCGAGGTATATACTTAAGATTCTGAGCTGGTTATGTCGGTACCTAGCTAGGACGCAAGCTACAGTATATACATTTACAATTTCCAACATCAGATCAAGTAGTTAATACCTGAGCCCAGTACCAGTAATTTCATATATATACCCCAAAGATAAAAACTTCTAAAACTCTTTTTTTTTATTTGTTTATTTTTCCCACGAACGTACCGTATATGCAGACACATCTCTTCAACTGTCTACCCATTTCACACCCATCCATCCAACTCCATCTCCACACACAACGCACAATATATCAATACTAAAACAGCAAAAGATCCTTATATAATCGAGACGACGTGGTGCATAAGAAATACTGCGAGAGTTGGATTGCTCTCCCAACGTCGCTCGCAATCCGTCATTTCTGTTTCCCCCACCCTTCATCCCTGCTCCGCCTAACTCTCTATTCCCATACTCTCCTCTCAATGGCAATAGCCGCTGTGCGTCTGCGCGCTGCCTATCAATGAGCACTCCGGCTTACTCCGACAGCACTCCTCGTGCACTTGCGTGCCAGATCGCTCCTGCATTAATCCGAGCTTCTTGGGGTTGGGCAATCAGCATGCCCTCATCTTCGTCTTGTGACGCTGAAGATATAAATGTGCTCGAAGCTGCGTTGGGGGATTCCGATAAGTAGGAGGGTGGTTCTGGGGCCGGAGGGAGGGTGTGCGTGATGATGTGCTAGTATGTTTGGGATGCAAGTTGGACACTGAGGAGCACACAGGATACTTCATGTCAGACGCGCTGTCCTTAAGGGAGAAGCCGTTTGCTTAAGATCTAATTATACATACCATTAATATTAAAAAAACCAAACCTTCGAGCCAAGTATGACTAATAGGCAATACACACAATGTTGTGAGGGGAAGAAGCAGGAATAGGCTGAGGACATACGTATCTCAACCTTCCAACCCTCTTTGCCACATGATAGTATGCCCCAGAGAATATAAAACATCACCAGATTCACAGCCAGTAAATTCTCCGTATTTCTCAATGAATCTACATTCTCCCACAAATACTCCTGCACTCTGAACCCTTGCAGTTTCGTAATCTTGACCTCTCCAGAACCACTAGTACCAGCTTTCAATGCCACTTATCTTGCTAAAAACTCTTTCCGTTGGGCAATCGGCCCGTTTTCTGGCTTTTATCCTGTCCAATTTCACCTTCAATTGCCCTGGACATCAGCAGCATCCTCGTCAAAATATACCCGGCCCGCTGGGATAGCCTTGGTAGTTGCCCCGTCTCGGAATCGACGTGTACAACGTCGCAGTACTCTTCATTGAGAGTTCGCGCACCACGCAGGGTCGTGAGCAAGTGATAGAGAAAGTCGGGCAGGAGCTTGAATTTAGAGATGAGTTGGTGCAGGAAACGGGCGCTAGAGAACGGGAGGACGGCGTTGTAGAGGTACCTGTTGAGGTGGGAGAGAACATAGGCGTCCTTTTAAATGGTGCGAACTGTAGAGGGGAGGGGGTTGGTGAGTGGGATATGAAAGTGAGTGTGGTATGTGGGGGAGACGAGACTTATTGATGTCGGGAGCGGCGGCATAGGGATAGGTGAAGGACGGGGATTCGGGAAGGCACCAGACGCAGGTGGTTGTGGGGAGGATGCTGCCGATGAGGGGCGGGGAAGGAGGGCGGAGGGGTTCAAGGCTGGCGGAGTGGTAGGGACTGGCGGCGGGCCGGAGGACAACATGATACTGATATTCTGAGGCCTGTCTATTCGATTGCTTAATCCCTACTTCATACCGCCTGGGTACGACGCTAGGCAGGTACACATGTACCCAGCTGAGGGGAGACTGTACCACAGAGTACCTAGCGGTGGTCATCAATTATCTACGGTAAGGTAAGGTGGAACATTCGTACATTTCATATCCCTGTACGTCTAGCCATTTGCGGCCGGCAATTGATGACCGGTCCAAAATACAAAAAAGCTAAGGCTTGCACTCTGTAATTGTAGTCTCATTCACGCATATCAACACAACTACAAATTCGTAATGCCTCGTGTAAGCCAAAAAGCGTCAATACAGAAGAAAATAGCATTGATAGACTCTTCATTATCTTCCGCAGTTAGACCCCATCCAGATCTCTCTTCTAGAGCCTTACACTCCCTCCATGACCTCTTTCCATTATCTCCTATCTTTTTCTGACCATAATATGATCATCTGCAGCAAACTCTTGGTCTTTAACATCCTTATGACAAGGCCGCTTGCTTGCCTCTCAATAGCTCTATGGTTATCCTCCATCCAAGCGACTAGTCGCTCAAATTCCTCCTTCATCCAGGGTTTAAGGGGATTACACTGACATGCCATGGCAGAATAAAGGAGTAAGATAGGGTGATTTATTTGCAGGATTCTGGTATGGATTGGTGATGTCTACGGTGCGGTGCGGTGCAGTGCAGTGCGGTGCAGTTGCAGTGCGGTGTGGGGTAGCGTTGAGTGGGGGCAAATCTACGGTAAGGTACGTGGTTTTCCAAAAAGTACGGGACTATTTCGTGCCGTAGATTTTTCAGAAATGTACGGTGATAACGTACCTTGCCTTACATTTCAGGGCGGAACATAGCCAATGAGTGTTGTTGCCAAGACACGGAAAATGTACGAATGAAGTTCTACTTACCTTACCGTAGATAATTGATGACCACCATGTATAAGCTATTGCAATGAGGGCAAAATCGCTAGATATAGCCGTTGTTTGCAAACCGCACCTGTGGAAGAGGGGATAATACCTGCTTGGAGGTTTAACACGAAAGGAACATTTTAAGGAGAATAGTAAGTGGAGATCTTCCCAGATGTGCTGAACGCCGCTGTAGCCTGGTTGCGAGATACAGCCGGACAGTTAAAGAAGGAGGGAGGAAGGTCCTGGGTAACGATGAGGGGTTCGCACAATTGATAGGATCGTATGGACTCACTGAAACGTGCAGGTTTCGACAGTTACAAACTTGGCTCCAGATTAACCACAAGAACCACATATCCAACGTCGAAAATTATATGCAAGAATACGTACAGTAGCTACAAGCATCATGAGGAACCAATTGAGGAATCTATATTCTGCAGATGTAATTTCATTGGTGAGAACCTTGTGAGAGGCGTATAAAAGGCTGAGTACTCACGGTCCTCTATAACTGGGGTTTTTGCCCATCTGGGGAGAAAAAAAAAAAAAAAAGAAAAAAAAAAAAATACGTTGCCTTAGCAACAGTAATGTATTTACTGTAGTATTTGCCTATCCTTTTCAGAAAAGCTCAACTGTAAGAAATTCCCACTACAAACGGTCAATTTTTGAAAAAGATATTTACCGTCAAGTAAAAATGTGAAAAAAAAAAAAAAAAAAAAAAAAAAAAGAGCTAAAAGCACTCGTCGTCTATCTACTCAAGAAAATTTTTAATCCCAGTACGTACCTTTGCGGGCGTCCCTCCCCTACCCACCCCCCGTGGGCCTCTCAACCTCCGGCTATCAAATTCTGCCTATCATAACGGTACATCACAAACCTAGGTACATTCACAATGTATATCGTGGTGCCCCTCCAATCAATGCCTGAAAACTTCCTTCTCGCACCTCGTCTAACAGATGAAGAGCGTCTTGTTTCTTTTGCGCCGTTGTGCTCTGTTCTCGCTCCCCGCTCTATTAACTCTTCTCCGTAGCCGACCCTTCCTCCAGCAAGAGCAATAGCAGCTGCAGAATGAAATCTTTTTCCTCTTGATAACAACCATCTTGCAAGTACGGGCGTGTTATGGGACTGGTATCTCTTTGGCGCCCTCTCGTTCGTAAGTGTATATATAGGTGGTTGATTCCTGAGTTTTCGGGATAACTTGCAAAAATCTCAACACCTTATATATCACTACTCGCATGCCACCTTATTGAAATCAACACCAGTGATATCGCATGTACCCTCGCTAGTATTGTAGGAAGGAGGAGATACTATACCCAGTAGGTTTCCACCGCCTCAACCAGTATTGGAAAAGAAAACGTTAAACAAGGTGGGGGGTATTATGAGAGTCAGCTCCACTCGTACAAACAGGACGTACGCCACATCCCACCTAGTCTCACTTTCGTCGGTGTGTCTGAGCTTGCCTCAACCTCGTCTCTCAACTACAGTACACAACAATTGAATTCGTCTTCTCTTCCGGTAGTCTCTCGACAACTCTTGTATGCCAATAATTCCACCATCCACGGGTTGCTATCCTCCAGCCATTGCCTAACTTTTCCTAGCTTCTTCGTAAGAGCCACGCCGTGATGACCCCTCACTGTGTGTGCTAATGTCGAGTATGTGTGTACATTGTGCCCTTACGCTTGTGTATGTTGCTTCTTCCACTGCTGATAGGTTGCTCCCAAGTTCGTGTCATATCGTGCCCGTGACGTGTGGTGTTGGTTCGATAGAGTAATGGACCGCAAGTAAAGTGGTGAGTGTAGCTGGCTTTAATGGTCGGTACTCTGTCATATATCGTTGTTATCGGTGTAAATGTCAGAGTTATCAGCTCGGTCGGGCATGGTCTCAGACCTTGTTATAGTCCTCTGGCTGCTTCCGCTTCTTTCCTATTATATTTATAGGATTCCGTGAGTATTTGCCCGGCTTACTGTTACTCCAGGTGATGTAGGATCTCTAAGACCATATATATGAAGACCATTCGCCTCTGAGAAGGTACCTTCGGGAATAGGGAGTCTTCCATTAGGTATGCCATTTTTCTAATCAATCGCTCTATCTCAACTATCATGGCAACCGATGTCTAGCGCTACATCCTTTCCATCTTCCGTTCCCTTGAGCCCGTGAAGCAGCGAGAGGAGCGCATTCGGCAGGGGGCTCTGCTGCATGGCGCGGACACCAGGATGATACTGGTGATGCAGGAGGCTCAGTCAGTCATGACGGGTCAGGCAAAAGGTGACTATAGCATCAGCTCTCCACTCATCGTGCTTGCGGGTGTCTTACCCCAACACACAGCCTCCACAGGTTGAGGTTTAATTATTCTGCAGCGCAGCTGTTGAGTGCGCTGCGACCCAGTCCAGTGCCCCATAGCCTTCCCCGCACGAGGTAAATTTATGTAATATTTGCTTGCACAACCCTGGAGGGGAAATCTGCAAGCTTATGGGCGGTCGTTAACGTTTCAATCACATATTCTATCCAAGAGTTTGCTATCGCGATATCCGTTTACAGCCCCCCAAACGTACGGTGAAAGTCCAAGTTCCCGATTTCAAGTGCTAGTAGAGTGCTTCGTCCACCCGCTTGAGCTCACGATAAGAAGAGCTCTTCAATTCTGACAGATCAAGTAAGAAACCTTGATTTCTCTTCAACCATCGCGAGGCTGACCATCATGTGTAATTCTTTAGCTTGTTTAGTCTCCTCCACAACATGGAATTAGCAGCCTCTGCTGCCGGACTGGCCGGACTGGCCGGACTGACGCTACAACTGGCCCAAGTTGCTCGCGATTGTGCCAACATTTATTCTGAAGTGAAAGAAGTTGGCTACACACATGACTCCGTATTGCACAATCTCCGGACGGAAGGACTTCGGCTGAAGCGGTGGGAGCAAGCTTGGGGATTGGACGCTGGCAACACCCCCAGCAAGCAACTCCAGCTTGATCCTAATGACGAGCGGTCCAGATATGCGGCAGCTGGCCTAGCGAGGATTGTTTATGTGTTTACCAAGATCGCTGAATTGCAATCAAAATATCAAATCGAACCTGAAACGAACGAAAAGAAAAGTATACGTGATAGCCTTAGGGTCAGCAAACTATTCTCTAGGTCTCGTTCCAAATCTCCAAGTCCAGCGAATGCTAGTCAGTCTACAAGCCTGAGCCCTCAGCTTTCAGGACCTACTCTGAACAATAGTGATCTCTGTCTTTTTGCAAATCCAAAAACCCTCACCAGCACACAATTGCTTCCAGGTCTACAAGAAGAGATTGCCTCCTTGACTAACACTGTGCAGAAAGTACAGCAGTCTCTGTCTATATATCGCAAGCTGCGTTGGGCTGGCATGGACAAGGCAAATTGCACCGAATTGGTAGGCCAGCTCAAGGAGTACATAGACGGCCTCTTCAATGTACTGCCACCTGATCTCACTCCTATCAGTGTACCCAAGACAAGGCTTAGTTTATCTTTCAATATTCCATTCAAGATTTCTGATGTTCGGCGGAATCCTGATTTTGTTGGAAGGGAATACCTTCTCGAACAGCTAGTACATGAGATAGATGAAGGCAGGGCTGCAACGGATATTACTCAGGTAGTGCTCCATGGTATGGGGGGTATGGGGAAGACGCAAATTGCATTAGAGTATGTTTATCGCCATCGCAAAGACTACTCATCAGCGTTTTGGATCAATGCATCTAGCGAGCAGACAACAAAAACTAGTTTTATTCGAATTATGGAGCAATTAATTGAGCATCATGTGACACTGTTAGATGAGCCGGATTACAAACATATTGGTAGTCTCCTGGGTATCGCAGGCAAGCTCGACTCGGCAGGGCTTTTTAGCACGGAAAAACCAGAAGAAGAGCAACAGGTTATCAAAGCTGTACAGAAATGGTTAACTGCAAAACCGAACAATAAATGGCTGCTTGTGTTCGACAACCTGGATGACTTGGAATCTTTTGATATAAATGATTACATTCCATCATGTGATTTTGGGACTGTGATCATTACCAGCAGAAGACGTGAGAGTGCGCAGCACCGAAGGGGCCTAGAAGTGCATCAAATGCAGAGCAATGAAGCAGAAAGGTTACTTTTGACTAGTGCAGGGTTAGATTTAGGAAGATTCGCTCCTGAGGGTAAGTGAATAATGTGCCTCAACATAGTTCCTTAATTAATCCAAAATTCCAAATATAGAACGCAAACTTGAGGAGACAGCAGTAGCAGCTATTGTGGAAAACCTTGGATACCTTCCTGTTGCCATAGCTCAGGCTGGAGCATATATCAACATTCGGCAATGTTACTTCAGTCATTATCTCAGAGAGTATAAGACAAATGTCAATCGCCTTTTGAGCAGAAAATGGAACAAAGGAAAGAATGGTACATCTGTCTTTGCTACTTGGGAGTTGTCATTCAATGCAATCAAGAACCAAAATCCAAAAGCTGCAGAGTTGTTATCATTATGTGCGTTTCTTGACAATAATGATATATGTGAGGAGTTTTTGAGGCGAGGAATGAAATTAGCTATGAATGGTAGGCAACCATATATTTTTAAAATAAAATTTGTACTTATACATTACTATAGATACAAGCCTAGCAGACTCAATCCATCTACTCTTCTCATACTCGATCGCTAAGCGAACAGAGACATACGATAGTTTCAATATCCACCCACTAGTTCACCTTTGTATTCGATGGAAACTGGAGATAGAGCCTGACGAATATCAAAAAAAGGCTATTGAAGCTTTTCTTATAGTCGCATCTGGAATCGCTATTCCCGAAGGCAGAGAACGTATGGTCAGTGACTGGATCTTTGAGCGGCGAAATTTGCCACATCTTTTTGCTGTGGAAAGGCAAATGAAGGATCTACCATTGGAAAAGAAGGAGTCACTGGCAGCCTTGGATACTCTCTACTGGGTCTACAAAAATCACGGTCATTATAGAAAGGCAGAAGAAATGTGTACAGCCGTATTGGCTACAAGGGAGAAGTTGCTGGGCACAAACCACTTAGAAACCCTGAATACTATTCATGACATGGCAGAACTATATGAGAGACAAGGGAAATATAACCCAGCACTGGGATTGTATCAGCGAGTATTAGAAGGGAGAGAAAAAGCGCTAGGTACTGACCATCCAAACACTCTTGAAACTGTCATGAATATGGGATTGGTATATACTCGTCAAGGGCAATATAGCGAGGCACTGGAACTGTTTCAGCGAGCATTAGCAGGTTGTGAAAAATCACTGGGTGCGGACCATCTAACGACCCTTGGTACTGTCCAAAACCTAGCAATGGTATATGATTATCAAGGGAAATATAATCAGGCACTGGAGCGGTATCAGTGGGCATTAGCAGGGTTTGAAAAGACACTGGGTGTTGACCACCCAACAACCCTTACTACTGTTAATGACATGGCTATAGCATATCAAAATCAAGGGAAATATAGCCAGGCACTGGAGATGTATCAGCGGGCATTAGCAGGGTTTGAAAAGGCACTGGGTGCTGACCATCCAACTACCCTTACTACTATCCACAACATGGCTATAGTATATAAAAATCAAGGGAAATATAGCCAGGCACTGGAACTGTATCAGCGAGCATTAGCAGGGTGGGAAAAATCACTAGGTACTGACCATCCAACCACCTTTGATACTGTCAACAGCATGGCAAATGTATATGAAAGTCAAGGGAAATATAGCCAAGCACTGGAACTGTATCAGCGAGCATTAGCAGGGTTTGAAAAGGCACTGGGTGCCAACCACCCAAGCACCCTTCGAACTGTCCACGACATGGCAGTATTATATGAAAATCAAAGGGAATATAGTCAGGCAATGGAGCTGTATCAGCGGGCATTAGCCGGAAGGGAAAAGGCACTGGGCGCTGAGCATTCAGATACTGTTTGGAGTCTGGAGGGGGTAGAAAGATGTCAGGCTGCTCTGAAGTAACAAAATAAAGTGTCAGAAGGTCACTATGGATTAGGACAGGTTTTCTACGGGGTTTTGTTATAGTGCTATTATTTATTTGTTTTTCAGATTATTTGGTTGTTTGTATATTCATGTATTCACGCTTTCATTTTGCATAGTTGTTCCATTTCTCATTCATATATACCCGAATAACTCTACAATTCATTGGAGAAAGTACTCGTTCTGGGTTTTTTCAATTGCCAAATAGCCGCAGTGGGGGGCGAGGGGAATTCGCGGGGGTCATACGGCTTTTAGATAGAGACTTTTTCACATTCAAGTGAACCTTTACTTCATTTAAAGCTAGAATTTGTACCACATGCCCACATAGTCTGGCTCGGTTAAACTTGTGCGTAATAGGGGTGCAGGAGCAGAATAGGTAGGGGGTGAGTATACAGTAGCAAAGTAAGCGGAGGTCGACTATATATAATATGTGCATGAGAGTGAATATTCAGCAATTCGTATGTAGTGTGTGTAGAAGAGGAGATTATGAGTAGTCTGGCACATGTAGGCTAAAATATATAGAGCTTTGGTACTAAGGGGCGCAAAGAGCTCAAAAGGATTGGAGGAACAAGAGAAAGGGCGGGGGCATGTAGAACAGAAGTCCCGCTGTCATAAGGGGAGAGGACAATAGACTCGAAGGGGGGGTAATATTACTGTACATACGAGATGTTAGCAGGTTCAGGGTAACAGTATTGAACATGAACAACCTAGGGAAGGGTTCCAAGTTCAGGGTAAAGGCTGTAGGTGGAGTTAGAGAAGGAGGGGGCTGACCTGAGGGCAGCTGAGATGTGGGGCTTGTGTGAGGAAGCGAGGATGAAAGGCAACCTGCGTGGGACTGGCAGTCAAGAATAAATGGAAGTTCACCCTCTGTTGTAGATAGCTTAATACGTGGTATAAGGCAGCGTTGACCTTCAAAATCACCAGTCAGAATTTGAGCCTCAATGCAACGATGTCCTAATTGTGTAATAGTTAAGCGTGTACCATTGCATAAACCATGTTTAGGGTCTAAGTTTCGCAATAAGATAATAGGAGCTCCTATCTTAAGATGTAGCTGTGATGGTGGTAATTCAGCAGGATTTAAACTTTGCAGATACTCTGCGGGATATATTGTTGAATCAACTTGTGATGCTTTATCCTGCTGTTCAATACTATCAACTGCATAATAGGTTTTTTCTTCACCATATATACATGGTAGTAAGAGATCATTGAATTCTGCTACGACATCATTCCGAAATGCAATGATAGCATGATCTTGAAATGCATTTAAGTTCATATGAGCAGTATCTAAAAGTACTGTAGGAAATATATGTTCAGAAAGGTTAGTAAGAGAATTAAATGATCTAATATATTCAGGTAATGAGATAAGACTATATAGGCTTGGATTATATGGTAATTGAGTAAGTCAGGATGTAAATTCCGCAATTGCACCATGTTGCTGTTGCAATCGCATATTTTGTGTTAAGAATAGCTGCTGTAGAAATGGCCATATGAATGATGATTGTAAGCATACATTGACAATTGCAGCCCTATTTCCCTTTGGTACTACTGGTAAGATTTGTGCAAAATCTCCACCAAGTAGTATTAGAATATTTCCAAATAACGTATCTTCCGACATACTACAGATATCATTCAATGTACGTGAAACTGCTTTAAAGCAAAATTTGTGTTGCATAGGGACTTCATTCCTGATAATTAAGGTTGTCTGCCTAATTAGTTCTGCTAAGAAGGAGTTACGGCTGATTGCACATGTAGATGATTCATGTATTGCTAAAGGTATTCTGAAATGGGAATAAGCTGTACGACCACCAGGTAACAACTGAGCAGCAATTCCTGTAGAAGCAACGCAAAGTACAATGTTACCCTTGGAGCGGAAGTAGTGGCATAATACTTGGTAAAGGAACGTCTTTCCTGTGCCACCAGGTCCTTGCAGAAAGAAACGGGCTGGTAACTTGTTTTCAACTGCATAAACAATAGTATCAAAAGCTTGTTGCTGTTCTAAATTGAATTTTGCAGACTCTTCATGGTATAGCCTTTCTTCTGTTGCAGTATCATACTGTAGCTCATCTGCAATTAATGGGTTCTTATTAAATATATTCCATGGTAGCTGCGGTGAAGGTAGTTCAAAATCTGCTAAAGTATGTCCTTGATGCATCAGTATCTTATCAATTAGATAATGTCATAGTCAAGATGTAATAACTCAGAACATGAAGAATTTGGTGGAATAATATTTGAATGTTGGCTTAAGAAGAACCTCAAGTCATCGCAAATGTTGTCATGAAACCGCTCCCACAGAGCTTTAGGATTTGCTATATTCCCATGGAGTAAAGCAGTTGCAAATAATGTCTTAAGGGAGTGTCCGCTTCCAAACAAACAGGCTTCTGTGAAGCACTCATTCCATTCATTATCATCCTCCAATAACCCAAGTTCCTGACATGCCTGACGAAAGGTTGAATACATGATACTTTGAACTGTTCGCAGCTCTTCAAAACCCCTTGCACCCCGAACAGCTGTTAGCAATAACCGCAAAAAGTATTTTTCACCCATAAATGGATTGCAGTGAAAAATACGGCCAATTGCGAAACCTCGCTTCCTAGGAGTCCACTTCCGTAATATTGGATTATAGACGAAATGGGAAGGAAACTCTTGGTATAGATATTGCCGAGCTTCTGGCATCTCGGAATTGGCCTGAAAGTAAGCCATCAATGTTGACTGGCTATTATTCAACTTGTCCATCATGTTTTCCGTTGACATATCTTCTGCAAAATAGACAGGCTGTTCACCAGGAAGATGGATAGCTAAATGAATGACAGGAGGGAACTCTTCATGTACACCGAACTCAAACAGATGCCATATAGCCTCTGTCGGTCCAATATACCGCCCCTGTAAGTATTGCTTGATCTCATCCAAATTGCTCTCCATATCAACCTGCAATGTTGCCCTATCTGACCCCTTGTAGATATATTTGTAAATATATTTAGTAGCATGTATTGTAGCACATACCTCAACATTGATATGTGCTTTATACCGCCAGGACAGATAAGGACTGTATGGAACAATCCATCTATTATCACATTCTACATTTTGGTAGCGACCTATACCGGTACCATCATTCATAGAGATAGTAATAGTATTGTTAGTCTGCCGACGTCGATAGAGTGGATAGCCATCTTCGCGAATCAATGTTTGTTCCTGAAATGGACGCGGATATCCTTTTGAGCATTTTTTCACTGCAGCACCACTATGAGGAAAAGATGAAGAAGAAGAAAAAGAAGAAGAAGAAGAAGAAGAAGAAGAGGAAGAAGATGCAGACATGCATGGTGCGTTGGGATTATGAACACCACATGGACCATGGACCATTGTGGAAGTAACAATATTCCAGAGCTCCTCACTCTGAATGCTATTTCTGTTAGGAATTTCGGCAGAGATTATCTCATCTATTCGGTCTGCAGTGATGTAACGGTCATCTGGATGCAAGAACAGCAACAAATGCATGTGCGGCAAACCACGCTTCTGGTACTCAATTGTCTAAACACACCCTACATATCGCCCAAAGATATGCTGATGTTTAATCTCGTAGAGCAATTGTTGCTGCTTCAAGTGAAATACTCTTGCAACCAAATCAGGGCGGTCCATAGCAGTTTGCGTAGGAAGCAACTCGCGAGTAATCTCCTCCCATCTTGGATTAGCCGTGAAAGTGATGAAGAGTGAAGGGCGCCCGAAATGACGGACAATGGCCATGGAATCCTGAAAGAGTTGTGTCATAAACCTATCTCCACCAGTGTAGCTGCTAGGTAAGATTACACGACGGCCTAAGGCAGACGTATCCATATCCTGCCTCAGGATTGCATCAGCTAAACCATTATAAAGCTCAGAACGGATGTTTGACTGACGTGTACGTAGCCATGTGAGCTTGTTTTGATCACAAACAGCCCATGCATCCACAACATATTGTTGAAATAGTCGCTGAGCCTGAAACAATGTGTATGGTTCATTCCGCCGTATATGTAACCTGAAGCGATAATGGGATCGCTGGGAGAGACGTGTGCGCTGACGATTCCACATTCATTTTGCAACTGCAAGCCCCAATGCCAACCTGCCTCACCATGTGGGAAGAGGAGGACGTAGTGTAATGGCATGTATGCAGCATAGTTAGGATTGATAATACTGAATTTCTCTGCCCCAGTTGCAGTACGGGAAGCCAAAACAATGTCTCGGAACCCTTGAGCACCATATTCATCTGGAATGATAATAGCAACCTCATCACTGGTAGGTAAATTCTCACGCCGTTTATCTGCACCTTTTTTTTTTTTTTTTCCTACAGTCAGCAACTTCTCACGGCATTTTATTATATATCTGCACCTTACCTTTTTCCACAATTAACCGCATTTGTGGATTTAAGATCACCCTTGCCTCCTGAATACTCCGAGAAGCCTGATCCATACGCTCCTTTGCAGTCAGATAGATGGGGTAAAAGGGATTGACATTTCTTATCTCTTCAAATAGCTGCTGTAGGAGTTTGTGTCAAGTGCTTCTTGTTGCTCACTCTGCGAATGAGCTGCATACTCAGGGTCATAGAAGTATAGTTGTGAGAACCGTGGAACTGAGGTAGCCTGAGTAGCCAGATTCAAAGGGCGCTGAATATGATAGAGTTCACCATGGATCTGAAAACATTCGATACCATGTGGCAAGGCTGCAAGGCGAGGATCAGGTTTATATTTAATTGATGTAAATGCTAAAGCAGTATTGTACTTGCGGATGTGCTTCCGAAAAGCCTTTGCCACATTATCAGACTCATTGAATAATGCATAGAGAAGAGGAGGCAACTCTTTTAATAACTGCGGACGAACATCCCCTTCTTTACAACATGTTGTAAACCGTGTATTGCGAACTGTAGACTGGTATGAGCGTTCCCCCTTCCAGTGTAGAGCTCCACACTGTGAACACTCAATATCCATCGAACCCAAATTTAGCACCCGCCATTCTGAAGAAGCTGATATAAATGCTCGAGCCTGAGGAATGTCGGCCGGTGGTTGCGAGTCAGCAGGTGCTGTAGTAGAAGATAATTGTGTCTTTTGAGTAATTCTCCTTCTTCGGTATGATACCTAAGAAGATATTAATGGAAGCTACACCTATATTATAGAAACGGAAACTTCAGTAGATACCAAACATGATTGACAGGTCTTCCGGAAACTGCGCCTGCGACCAGATACAGTGAATTCTATCTAATATTGGTTTCACCAGGTGGCAACGTATGCAACGTGAAGTATCCATGATATTGAAATCGAAAGCGAAGAAATGAAGAATGTGTAGGATGGAGAGAAACGAAGGATGGTCCATGGAAAGCAGGAGATAGATGCTACTGCTGCCACAATGATGGTTGCGTAGGCCAAGTCGCAGCTATGCTATAGGAAGGAATGATTGCTGCAGTGCTAGAACTGTACTATCGCTATCGCTAGACATAGTGTACTACTACTATCAAGCACGGTAATCCAGTACGTATAGTAGTAGCCAGTAGTATGCAGGATATTGTATAGTAGCAGTAAAAGTAGCAAGTACCCTGTGGCAGTGTGTGGCAGCAGGATATACTATACAGGATAAAACCGTCCATATGAATCAGGATGTAACTCAGTACTATAATAGATTATGTAGCGTTCCAATACTTTCCGAACCAGCGAGTATAAGGCTAAGCACTCACGGTCTTTTATAACTGCCATTTTTCAAGGCTGGAGAGAAAAAAAGAAAAGAAAAAAAAAAAAATACGTTGCCTTAGCAACAGTAATGTATTTACTGTAGTATTTGCCAAAAGTCCTTGAAAAAGAATTTATCCTTTTCAGAAAAGCTCAACTGTTTAAATCTGTAAGAAATTCCCACCACAAACGGTCAATTTCTGAAAAAGATATTTGAAAAACGTGAAAAAAAAAGATTCCTTTATCTACTCAAGAAAATTTTAATCCCAGTACGTACCTTTGCGGGCGTCCCTCCCCTACCCACCTCTCAACCTCCGGCTATCAAATTCTACCTATCATAACGGTACATCACAAACCTAGGTACATTCACAATCTATATCGTGGTGCCCCTCCAATCAATGCCTGAAAACTTCCTTCTCTTCGCACCTCGTCTAACAGAGGAGGAGCATCTTGTTTCTTTTGCGCCGTTGTGCTCTGTTTTCGCTCCCCGCTCTATTAACTCTTCTCCGTAGCCGACCCTTCCTCCAGCAAGAGCAATAGCAGCTGCAGAATGAAAACTTATGGCTCTTTTTCCTCTTGATAACAACAATCTTGCAAGTACGGGCGTGTTATGGGACTGGTATCTCTTTGGCGCCCTCTCGTTCGTAAGTGTATATATAGGTGGTTGATTCCTGAGTTTTCGGGATAACTTGCAAAAATCTCAACACCGTATATATCACTACTCGCATGCCACCTTATTGAAATCAACACCAGTGATATCGCATGTACCCTCGCTAGTATTGTAGGAAGGAGGAGATACTATACCCAGTAGGTTTCCACCGCCTCAACCAGTATTGGAAAAGAAAATGTTTGGCAAGGTGGGTATCATGAGAGTCAGCTCCACTCGTACAAACAGGACGTACGCCACCTCCCACCTAGTCTCACTTTCGTCGGTGTGTCTGAGCTTGCCTCAACCTCGTCTCTCAACTACAGTACACAACAATTGAATTTGTCTTCTCTTCTGGTAGTCTCTCGACAACTCTTGTATGCCAATAATTCCACCATCCACTGGTTGCTGTCCTGCAGCCATTGCCTAACTTTTCCTAGCTTCTTCGTAAGAGCCACGCCGTGATGACCCCTCACTGTGTGTGCTAATGTCGAGTATGTGTGTACATTGTGCCCTTACGCTTGTGTATGTTGCTTCTTCCACTGCTGATAGGTTGCTCCCAATTCGTGTCATATCGTGCCATGTCGTGTGGTGTTGGTTCGATAGAGTAATGGACCGAATTGAAGTGGTGAGTGTAGCTGGCTTTAATGTCGGTGCTCTGTCATATATCGTTGTTATCGGTGTAAATGTCAGAGTTATTGGCTCGGTTGGGCATGATCTCAGACCTTGTTATAGTCCTCTGGCTGCTTCCGCTTCTTTCCTATTATATTTATAGGATTCCGTGAGTATTTGCCCGGCTTACTGTTACTCCAGGTGACGTAGGATCTCTAAGACCATATATATGAAGACCATTCGTTCTGAGAAGGTACAGTACCTTCGGGAGTAGGGAGTCTTCCATTAGGTATGCCATTTTTCTAATCAATCGCTCTATCTCAACTATCATGGCAACCGATGTCTAGCGCTACATCCTTTCCATCTTCCGTTTCCTTGAGCCCGTGAAGCAGCGAAAGGAGTGCATTCGGCAGGGGCTCTGCTGCATGGCGCGGACGCCAGGATGATACGGATGATACTGGTGATGCAGGAGGCTCAGTCAGTCATGACGGGCCAGGCAAAAGGTGACTATAGCATCAGCTCTCCACTCATCGTGCTTGCGGGTGTCTTACCCCAACACACAGCCTCCACAGGTTGAGGTTTAATTATTCTGCAGCGCAGCTGTTGAGTACGCTGCGACCCAGTCCAGTGCCCCATAGCCTTCCCCGCACGAAGTAAATTTATGTAATATTTGCTTGCACAACCCTGGAGGGGAAATCTGCAAGCTTATGTGCGGTCGTTAACGTTTCAATCACATATTCTATCCAAGAGTTTGCTATCGCGATATCCGTTTACAGCCCCCCAAACGTACGGTGAAAGTCCAAGTTCCCGATTTCAAGTGCTAGTAGAGTGCTTCGTCCACCCGCTTGAGCTTACGATAAGAAGAGCTCTTCAATTCTGACAGATCAAGTAACAAACCTTGATTTCTCTTCAACCATCGTGAGGCTGACCATCATGTGTAATTCTTTAGCTTGTTTAGTCTCCTCCACAACATGGAATTAGCAGCCTCTGCTGCCGGACTGGCCGGACTGACGCTACAACTGGCCCAAGTTGCTCGAGATTGTGCCAACATTTATTCTGAAGTGAAAGAAGTTGGCTACACACATGACTCCGTATTGCACAATCTCCGGACGGAAGGACTTCGGCTGAAGCGGTGGGAGCAAGCTTGGGGATTGGACGTTGGCAACACCCCCAGCAAGCAACTCCAGCTTGATCCTAATGACGAGCGGTCCAGATATGCGGCAGCTGGCCTAGCGAGGATTGTTTATGTGTTTACCAAGATCGCTGAATTGCAATCAAAATATCAAATCGAACCTGAAACGAACGAAAAGAAAAGTATACGTGATAGCCTTAGGGTCAGCAAACTATTCTCTAGGTCTCGTTCCAAATCTCCAAGTCCAGCAAATGCTAGTCAGTCTACAAGCCTGAGCCCTCAGCTTTCAGGGCCTACTCTGAACAATAGTGATCTTTGTCTTTTGGCAAACCCAAAAACCCTCACCAGCACACAATTGCTTCCAGGTCTACAAGAAGAGATTGCCTCCTTGACTAACACTGTGCAGAAAGTACAGCAGTCTCTGTCTATATATCGCAAGCTGCGTTGGGCTGGCATGGACAAGGCAAATTGCAACGAATTGGTAGGCCAGCTCAAGGAGTACATAGACGGCCTCTTCAATGTACTGCCACCTGATCTCACTCCTATCAGTGTACCCAAGACAAGGCTTAGTTTATCTTTCAATATTCCATTCAAGATTTCTGATGTTCGGCGGAATCCTGATTTTGTTGGAAGGGAATACCTTCTCGAACAGCTAGTACATGAGATAGATGAAGGCAGGGCTGCAACGGATATTACTCAGGTAGTGCTCCATGGTATGGGGGGTATGGGGAAGACGCAAATTGCATTGGAGTATGTTTATCGCCATCGCAAAGACTACTCATCAACGTTTTGGATCAATGCATCTAGCGAGCAGACAACAAAAACTAGTTTTATTCGAATTATGGAGCAATTAATTGAGCATCATGCGAAACTGTTAGATTCGCCGGATCACAAACATATTGGTAGTCTCCTGGGTATCGCAGGCAAGCTCGACTCGGCAGGGCTTTTTAGCACGGAAAAACCAGAAGAAGAGCAACAGGTTATCAAAGCTGTACAGAAATGGTTAACTGCAAAACCGAACAATAAATGGCTACTTGTGTTCGACAACCTGGATGACCTGGAATCTTTTGATATAAATGATTACATTCCATCATGTGATTTTGGGACTGTGATTATTACCAGCAGAAGACGTGAGAGTGCGCAGCACCGAAGGGGCCTAGAAGTGCATCAAATGCAGAGCAATGAAGCAGAAAGGTTACTTTTGACTAGTGCAGGGTTAGATTTAGGAAGGTTCGCTCCTGAGGGTAAGTGAATAATGTGCCTCAACATAGTTCCTTAATTAATCCAAAATTCCAAATATAGAACGCAAACTTGAGGAGACAGCAGTAGCAGCTATTGTGGAAAACCTTGGATAACTTCCTGTTGCCATAGCTCAGGCTGGAGCATATATCAACATTCGGCAATGTTACTTCAGTCATTATCTCAGAGAGTATAAGACAAATGTCAATCGCCTTTTGAGCAGAAAATGGAACAAAGGAAAGAATGGTACATCTGTCTTTGCTACTTGGGAGTTGTCATTCAATGCAATCAAGAACCAAAATCCAAAAGCTGCAGAGTTGTTATCATTATGTGCGTTTCTTGACAATAATGATATATGTGAGGAGTTTTTGAGGCGAGGAATGAAATTAGCTATGAATGGTAGGCAACCATATATTTTTAGAATAAAATTTGTACTTATACATTACTATAGATACAAGCCTAGCAGACTCAATCCATCTACTCTTCTCATACTCGATCGCTAAGCGAACAGAGACATACGATAGTTTCAATATCCACCCACTAGTTCACCTTTGTATTCGATGGAAACTGGAGATGGAGCCTGACGAATATCAACAAAAGGCTATTGAAGCTTTTCTTGTGGTTGCATCTGGATTCGCTACTCTCAAACGCAGAGAACGTACGGTTAGTGACTGGATCTTTGAGCGGCGAAATTTGACACATCTTTTTGCTGTGGAAAGGCAAATGAAGGATCTACCATTGGAAAAGGAGGAGTCACTGACAGCCTTGGATACTCTCTACTGGGTCTACGAAAACCACGGTCATTATAGAAAGGCAGAAGAAATATGTATGGCCGTATTGGCTACAAGGGAGAAGTTGCTGGGCACAAACCACTTAGAAACCCTGAATACTATTTATGACATGGCAGGACTATATCAGAGACAAGGGAAATATAACCAAGCACTGGGATTGTATCAGCGGGTATTAGAAGGGGGAGAAAAAGTGCTAGGTACTGATCATCAAAACACTCTTGGAACTGTCATAGATATGGGATTGGTATATACTCGTCAAGGGAAATATAGCGAGGCACTGGAACTGTTTCAGCGAGCATTAGCAGGTTGTGAAAAATCACTGGGTGCGGACCATCTAACGACCCTTGGTACTGTCCACAACCTAGCAATGGTATATTATTATCAAGGGAAATATAATCAGGCACTGGAGCGGTGTCAGTGGGCATTAGCAGGGTTTGAGAAGACACTGGGTGCTGACCACCCAACAACCCTTAATACTGTTAATGACATGGCCGTAGTATATGAAAGCAAGGGAAATATAGCCAGCACTGGAGATGTATCAGAGAGCATTAGCGGGAAAAGAAAAGACACTGGGTGCTGACATCCAACCACCTTGATACTATCCACAACATGGCAAATGTATATCAAAATCAAGGGAAATATAGCCAAGCACTGGAACTGTATCAGCGAGCATTAGCAGGGTGTGAAAAATCACTAGGTACTGACCATCCAAGCACCCTTGATACTGTCAACAGCATGGCAAATGTATATGAAAGTCAAGGGAAATATAGCCAAGCACTGGAACTGTATCAGCGAGCATTAGCAGGAAGGGAAAAGGCACTGGGTGCCAACCATCCAAGCACCCTTCGAACTGTCCACAACATGGCAATATTATATGAAAATCAAAGGGAATATAGTCAGGCAATGGAGCTGTATCAGCGGGCATTAGCAGGAAGGGAAAAGGCACTGGGTGCTGACCATCCAAATACCCTTGGTACTATCTACAACATGGCTATAGTATATCAAAGTCAAGGGAAATATAGCCAGGCACTGGAACTGTATCAGCGAGCATTAGCAGGAAAAGAAAAGGCACTGGGTGCGAACCATCCAAGCACCCTTGATACTGTCTACAGCATGGCAATATTATATGAAGATCAAAGGGAATATAGTCAGGCAATGGAGCTGTTTCAGCGGGCATTAGCAGGAAGAGAAAAGACACTGGGCGCTGAGCATTCAGATACTGTTTGGAGTATGAAGGGGGTAGAAAGATGTCAGGCTGCTCTGAAGTAACAAAATAAAGTGTCAGAAAGTCACTATGGATTAGGAAAGGTTTTCTGCGGGCTTTTGTTATAGTGCTATTATTTATTTGTTTTTCAGATTATTTGGTTGTTTATTTATTCATGTATTCACGCTTTCATTTTGCATAGATGTTCCATTTCTCATTCATATATACCCGAATAACTCGACAATTCATTGGAGAAAGTACTTGCTCTGGTTTTTTTCAATTGCCAAATAGCCGAAGTGGGGGGTGAGGGGGAATTTGCGGGGGAGTGCGGGTCATACGGCTTTTAGATAGAGACTTTTTCACATTCAAGTGAACCTTTTCTTCATTTAAAGCTAGAACTTGTACCACATGCCCACATAGTCTGGCTCGGTTAAACTTGTGCGTAATAGAGGTGCGGGAGCTAAATAGGTAGGGGTGAGGTATACAGTAGCAAAGTAAGCGGAGGTCGACTATATATAATATGTGCATGAGAGTGAATATTCAGTAATTCGTATGTAGTGTGTGTAGAAGAAGAGATTATGAGTAGTCTGGCACATGTAGGCTAAAATATATAGAGCGTTGGTATACGGGTCTTCAAAGGGCTCAAGAGGATTGGAGGAACAAGAGAGAGGCGGGGGCATGTAGAACAGAAGTCCCGTGTCATAAGGGGAGAGGACAATAGACTCGAAGGGGGGTAATATTACTGTACATACGAGATGTTAGCAGGTTCAGGGTAACAGCATTGAACATGAACAACCTAGGGAAGGGTTCCATGTTCAGGGTAAAGGCTGTAGGTGGAGTTAGAGAAGCAGAGGGCTGAGTGTAGCTGAGATGTGGAGCTTGTGTGAGGAAGCGAGGATGAAAGGCAACCTGCTTGGGGCTGGCAGTCATTGGCAACACCTACTGACATACATCCCCTCACTCTTCTACTCATACGCCTTCTCCCCGTCCTCGCCCATGCGTTCATGCAATATAATGATTCTGCCTTCAATCCCTTATCCACCTCTTCATGCCCCACAAATGTACACATGTCCCTCTCGACTACCGTCGCCTTGGGCGGTAAATAACTGTTCATAGAACTGAATTTACTACTGTATATGGTGAACAAGATAGTGATATGGAGCTTTTCTGGTATCACAACACTCAGCGCGAAATAATGATTAACTGGATGTTTATTCTGCAAACTGGGTGGCATGTTCAGAGTCGTATGTCGGTAGTATTTAGTTGCATATTTTCGGCTTGTAATCCAATGTGTGATACAATGCATGTTGGCCATATGAAGCTTATTTTGACTGACGATCTACAAGGGAGTACTAGTATATATGTATGACATATAGGGCCCACTTCACCCTCGCCATAAATTGCTCCGCTCGGCATCGACTCTCCGTGCATAGAAGCTTTAGCTTTTTGCAATCCCAGCCCTGTCCATGCGCCTTCCTATTTGCTTGTATTATGATATTTCTCGAATGGAGGAAAAACGGGCGGATCATTTCGTACGTTGCTGGTCCAATACCATGGGTCGCTTCGAGCACAAATTAGGAGATAGTGTGAGCTATCATGTTGGAAATTGAATTCCGCCTACGAAGCGTCCTCGGTCCTCGCAGGATTCACTCCCGGTCTTACAGCTTCACTCTTCCAAGAACCTTCCTTCACTTGAATTCTGCATATCTAAATATACTACACTGGCTTTCCTTTACGTTCTTCTAGTTCTCCTCTTTCAAGCATCGTTGGACAAACTTCAAATTCGGGATCACCAGTATGTACTAGTGCCGAGTTACTTTACCTTTCATCCAAAGCATTACGTTCCCATTCGGTACATTAAGAGCGTACAAAATCAAGTATCCCGGATTTCGGCAGCATGTACCAGGAACTAGGGTCTACTAGGCTCCTGTTTCGTGACTCAGTTTTTGGCGGGTGTTACTGGGAATGTATGTACGGGTGTGCTGTTCAGAACTGTTCTGGTGGCATATAAAGCAATTGTTTGAGAATCCCTTGTGTTGGATATTGGAGGCTTTAAAGTAGGAGAGACAAACAGGAATACCTACGGGACGACACTGACAATGGGTGGGGAACTAGTACTTACTGGGTTGCGTCACACAAAGCTTATACATACTTTATGTCTGACGGAAGCTGACCCGTACCTACAATGGAAGCGATTTGGAAATCTGGAGGGATTCGATAAAGATACAGCTAGATTGAGGCGGAACCGGTGAAAGTGAAGCATAACATACCAGCGACACAAAGTGGCAGACATCACCTCCGAAGTCATTGCGCAGTTTACAGCACTCTGCTCCGCGAACTTCTCACATACCACACCACATCACATCAAAGGGAACAGTGAGATCCCTTTCGACTTTGACGGTGGACGTGGACCGAGCGGCAGATTCCTGGCATGGGGCTAGATCGGTTGCTTGCTAGAAACGCACCAAGGAGAAGCGAGTAGATGTAGTACAGTATTGGCAACGGACTGGATCCTCATCTAGTGGTACAAGGGACATTCGAAGTGGGACATAGGGGTTGATAAGTGGAAGGAGAAAGAGAACAGCAGTTACACCGCATGATGGAGAGCCAGATCCAACAGTTATACCCAATAAAAGCATGATTGAGATCCTGTCGAGATTCCCGTCGTGCTACGGCATAGGCCTGGTGCCGCAGACTTGCAGGAGCATCAGGGAATGCCGAGGGAGTTTCCAAGCTACCAACGATGCAGATGGAGAAGGTGAGGAGGAAAGGGAGCCGTTGATAAGACGTTGGGATAACCATGAAATGCTCGTGGTGGCAATGATGGCGATCGTGCTTCGGGAGTGGTGCAATAGGCAACTTAGCGAGAGCCTACCAGCATTATCCGTCACTCTCTCGTTAGAGGCAAGGAGCTAAACGTCATCAGAGACGAGTAGAGAGTCCTTCCGAAGGAGAGGCGATCTTTTTCCGAGCGACGGAGAGGATGATGCAGTTCAACAGGCAGTAAATTCTCAATTGTGCAGAGGAGCGGAAGTGGCGGTGAGGCAGCGTCGACGAGACGATTCCACAGGGTAGCATCCTATCTACTACATCCACGAGATGAAGGAGCCAGAGTCATACTACCAGCAGCCATGAAAGATGAATACCATGATGATCGTGACTACTTTAATCCAAATCCTGCACATCATGAACCGTTGGATTATGCAGTGCTCACATCGCAGGAAGCACAGATTGCGGTAGAGGAGGAAAGGGAGATTGAGAGGAAGCGAGCGCCGGCGCACGGGTTGGCGTTTGAGAAGGGCTTGAGCATGCAGAGTATCAGCACTCACACGCAACTGCACTTCGGATGTCTGCGTTAGCAGTAGGAACATTATCTCACGGCCAACACAACCGCAAATCTCCACGTCATGAAGCCACTCTTCCTCCGCCAAACTCACCCCGCTCCCCACACTCTCCACGCTCTGCTCGTATTTCATATAGCAACTATGACACGAGCATTGAGCTCGGAAGGGGGATGTTATCACCGATGTCATTACCTACTTCACTGCAGATGCAACCACAGTCGTATCCCCATTCTGATCCTCACAATGTCCAACAGGGAGGCAGGATACTTTGTGCCAAATTGCCACTATCTCAGAATTAGCAGCCATCAAGGCTGAATACGTGAGCTGGAGTTGGTGGGGGTATGATGCCGATGGCACCAATTTCGTTGGAAGGGGGTCCAGGGTAGAGAGTTCGGTGCCGACAACGCAGAGGGTTGCCTCACCTCCCCACAAAGGGTAGTGTCAGCATCACCGTCGCCGCAAATGGTGGCTTCATCTCTCCTTCCCACTTCGCCTCCACAGTAACAGCAGCAGCAGGCGGAAGGAGGGGGAGCAGTCTCAACAGGAGGGCAATCCTGTGATTATGCACCGGTGAGGCCATCACCTGAGGCATCGTGAAGCACAGGAAGAGCATTATTGGAAGTTTATAGAGTTTTGCAGCTGGCAGTGATAGTATTGGGATGGGAGATGTGGGGGATGTGGTTTCATATCTTTGCTATTTCAGCACATTTTTTTCTTTTTTCCTTCCCCGTTTCTTTCTTTTCTATTCACCAAAATCTGTGGTTATTTCATTGTCTTTCCCCTCTCGTAGCGTTAATGGATAGTTTGGGTACGTATTCTATTACATATTTATGATTTCCCCCCAACCTCTTTGATTTTGGTAGGAGCGGGGATGTGTATGTTTGTGTGTTGGTGGGTGTTGGGATGATTGATACTGGCTTACTCATATTGTGGATTTCTTTTTTTTTATATATATTTAAATTACTCGAACAAAAAAAAGTCTCATACTGAGGATACTAAGCATTTCCTTTTTTATTATTTTCTTTGTCTTCCCGTTCCATTTAGCTATGCGTGGCCAGGAGCAGGGTAGAGCAGGCTAGGGTTCCTTTTGACTTGTGAACACTGGGGAAGGTTATGTGGGCGAGGGGGGGGTGGAAATGGGGGTATGCTAGGGAGGAAAGAGTCAAGGGGAACGGGAAATCGAAGTCGACTGTGGCCCTTTAACGTGGTTTGTGTAAGTATATATATGTATGCATATGTATGGTATAGACGCAACAAGACTCGCCCTCAACCAGAAGTTTACATCGTCGTATATAGGTTAAGGCTGCTTTGTGGGGTATAATAATAGCTTGTGCGGAGGATGCTGCCGACGAGGGGCGGGGAAGGAGGGGCAGAGGCAGGGGAAAGCGCAGGGAATGTGGAGGCGGAGGGGCTGGGGACCGACGAAGGCTGGCGGAGTGGTAGGGGCTGGGCGGCGGGCCGAGGAGGACAACATGGTACTGATACTCGGAGTCGGTCTATGCCGCTGTCAACGTACTTATGTATCTTTGGCAGATGACTCGATTGCCTAATCCCTAGGCTTCTTACTACATATGACGCCTGGGGACGACGCTAGGCAAGTACACATGTACCCAGCTGAGGGGAGACTGTACCACAGAGTGAATTAAGCTATTGCAATGAAGGCAAAATCGCTAGATATAGCCCGTTGTTTGCAAACCGCACCTGTGGGAGAGGAGGATAATACCTGCTTGGAGGGTTAACACGAAAGGAATATTTTAAGGAGATAAAGTGGAGATCTTCCCAGATGTGCTGAACGCCGCTGTAGCTGGTTGCGAGATACAGCCGGACAGTTAAAGAAGGAGGGAGGAAGGTCCTGGGTAACGATGAGGGGTTCGTACAATTGATAGGATCGTATGGACTCACTGAAACGTGCAGGTTTTCGACAGTTACAAACTTGGCTCCAGATTAACCACAAGAACCACATATCCAACGTCGAAAATTATATGTAAGAATACGTAGAGTTAGTGATAAGCATTCATGAGGAACCAATTGAGGAATCCATATTCTGCAGATGTAATTTCATTGGTGAGAACCTTGTGAGAGGCGTATGCTATAATCGCTGATTCGGAAAGTAGCGGAATGCTGCATAAAGCGTATGCGCTATTCGCCTTTGAAATAGTGCATAGTATTATGTAGCGTTCCAATACTTTTCCGAACCAGTGAGTATAAGGCTAAGCACTCACGGTCTTTCATACTGTAACTGCCATTTTTCAAGGCTGGAGAGAAAAAAAAAAATAAAAATACGTTGCCTTAGCAACAGTAATGTATTTTACTGTAGTACTATATTTGCCAAAAGTCCTTGAAAGAGAATTATCCTTTTCAGAAAAGCTCAACTGTTTAAATCTGTAAGAAAATTCCCACCACAAACGGTCAATTTCTGAAAAAGATATTTGAAAACGTGAAGAAAAAGATTCCTTTATCTACTCAAGAAAATTTCAATCCCAGTATGTATCTTTCTGGGCGCCCCTCCCCTACCCACCTCCGTAGGCCTCTCAACCTTCGGCTATCAAATTCTGCCTATCATAACGGTACATCACAAGCCTAGGTACATTCACAATGTATATCGTGGTGCCCCTCCAATCAATGCCTGAAAACTTCCATTTCGCACCTCGTCTAACAGATGAGGAGCGTCTTGTTTCTTATGCGCCGTTGTGCTTTGCTCTCGCTCCCCGATCTATTAACTCTTCTCCGTAGCCGACCCTTCCTCCAGCAAGAGCAATAGCAGCTGCAGGATGAAAACTTATGGCTCTTTTTCCTCTTGATAACAACCATCTTGCAAGTACGGGCGTGTTATGGGACTGGTATCTCTTTGGCGCCCTCTCGTTCGTAAGTGTATATATAGGTGGTTGATTCCTGAGTTTTCGGGATAACTTGCAAAAATCTCAACACCTTATATATCACTACTCGCATGCCACCTTATTGAAATCAACACCAGTGATATCGCATGTACCCTCGCTAGTATTGTAGGAAGGAGGAGATACTGTACCCAGTAGGTTTCCACCGCCTCAACCAGTATTGGAAAAGAAAACGTTTGGCAAGGTGGGTATCATGAGAGTCAGCTCCACTCGTACAAACAGGATGTACGCCACCTCCCACCTAGTCTCACTTCCGCCAGTGTGTCTGAACTTGCCTCAACCTCTTCTTTCAACTACAGTACACAACAATTGAATTCGTCTTCTCTTCCGATAGTCTCTCGACAACTCTTGTGTGCCAATAATTCCACCATCCACGGGTTGCTGTCCTCCAGCCATTGCCTAACTTTTCCTAGCTTCTTCGTAAGAGCCACGGGGTGATGACCCCTCACTGTGTGTGCTAATGCCAAGTATGTGTGTACATTATGCCCTTACGCTTGTGTATGTTGCTTCTTCCACTCCTGATAGGTTGCTCCCAAGTCCGTGTCATATCGTGCCGTTGTCGTGTGGTGTTGGTTTGATAGAGAAATGGACCGCAATTGAAGTGGTGAGTGTAGCTGGCTTTAATGGTCGGTACTCTGTCATATATCGTTGTTATCGGTGTAAATGTCAGTTGTGGGCTCGGTCGAGCATCGTCTCAGACCTTGTTATAGTCCTCTGGCTGCTTCCGCTTCTTTCCTATTATATTTATAGGATTCCGTGAGTATTTGCCCGGCTTACTGTTACTCCAGGTGACGTAGGATCTCTAAGACCATATATATGAAGACCATTCGCTCTGAGAAGGTACCTTCGGGAATAGGGAGTCTTCCATTAGGTATGCCATTTTTCTAATCAATCGCTCTATCTCAACTATCATGGCAACCGATGTCTAGCGCTACATCCTTTCCATCTTCCGTTCCCTTGAGCCCGTGAAGCAGCGAGAGGAGCGCATTCGGCAGGGGGCTCTGCTGCATGGCGCGGACGCCAGGATGATACGGATAATACTGGTGATGCAGGAGGCTCAGCCAGTCATGACGGGTCAGGCAAAAGGTGACTATAGCATCAGCTCTCCACTCATCGTGCTTGCGGGTGTCTTACCCCAACACACAGCCTCCACAGGTTGAGGTTTAATTATTCTGCAGCGCAGCTGTTGAGTACGCTGCGACCCAGTCCAGTGCCCCATAGCCTTCCCCGCACGAAGTAAATTTATGTAATATTTGCTTGCACAACCCTGGAGGGGAAATCTGCAAGCTTATGGGCGGTCGTTAACGTTTCAATCACATATTCTATCCAAGAGTTTGCTATCGCGATATCCGTTTACAGCCCCCCAAACGTACGGTGAAAGTCCAAGTTCCCGATTTCAAGTGCTAGTAGAGTGCTTCATCCACCCGCTTGAGCTTACGATAAGAAGAGCTCTTCAATTCTGACAGATCAAGTAACAAACCTTGATTTCTCTTCAACCATCGTGAGGCTGACCATCATGTGTAATTCTTTAGCTTGTTTAGTCTCCTCCACAACATGGAATTAGCAGCCTCTGCTGCCGGACTGGCCGGACTGACGCTACAACTGGCCCAAGTTGCTCGAGATTGTGCCAACATTTATTCTGAAGTGAAAGAAGTTGGCTACACACATGACTCCGTATTGCACAATCTCCGGACGGAAGGACTTCGGCTGAAGCGGTGGGAGCAAGCTTGGGGATTGGACGTTGGCAACACCCCCAGCAAGCAACTCCAGCTTGATCCTAATGACGAGCGGTCCAGATATGCGGCAGCTGGCCTAGCGAGGATTGTTTATGTGTTTACCAAGATCGCTGAATTGCAATCAAAATATCAAATCGAACCTGAAACGAACGAAAAGAAAAGTATACGTGATAGCCTTAGGGTCAGCAAACTATTCTCTAGGTCTCGTTCCAAATCTCCAAGTCCAGCAAATGCTAGTCAGTCTACAAGCCTGAGCCCTCAGCTTTCAGGGCCTACTCTGAACAATAGTGATCTTTGTCTTTTGGCAAACCCAAAAACCCTCACCAGCACACAATTGCTTCCAGGTCTACAAGAAGAGATTGCCTCCTTGACTAACACTGTGCAGAAAGTACAGCAGTCTCTGTCTATATATCGCAAGCTGCGTTGGGCTGGCATGGACAAGGCAAATTGCAACGAATTGGTAGGCCAGCTCAAGGAGTACATAGACGGCCTCTTCAATGTACTGCCACCTGATCTCACTCCTATCAGTGTACCCAAGACAAGGCTTAGTTTATCTTTCAATATTCCATTCAAGATTTCTGATGTTCGGCGGAATCCTGATTTTGTTGGAAGGGAATACCTTCTCGAACAGCTAGTACATGAGATAGATGAAGGCAGGGCTGCAACGGATATTACTCAGGTAGTGCTCCATGGTATGGGGGGTATGGGGAAGACGCAAATTGCATTGGAGTATGTTTATCGCCATCGCAAAGACTACTCATCAACGTTTTGGATCAATGCATCTAGCGAGCAGACAACAAAAACTAGTTTTATTCGAATTATGGAGCAATTAATTGAGCATCATGCGAAACTGTTAGATTCGCCGGATCACAAACATATTGGTAGTCTCCTGGGTATCGCAGGCAAGCTCGACTCGGCAGGGCTTTTTAGCACGGAAAAACCAGAAGAAGAGCAACAGGTTATCAAAGCTGTACAGAAATGGTTAACTGCAAAACCGAACAATAAATGGCTACTTGTGTTCGACAACCTGGATGACCTGGAATCTTTTGATATAAATGATTACATTCCATCATGTGATTTTGGGACTGTGATTATTACCAGCAGAAGACGTGAGAGTGCGCAGCACCGAAGGGGCCTAGAAGTGCATCAAATGCAGAGCAATGAAGCAGAAAGGTTACTTTTGACTAGTGCAGGGTTAGATTTAGGAAGGTTCGCTCCTGAGGGTAAGTGAATAATGTGCCTCAACATAGTTCCTTAATTAATCCAAAATTCCAAATATAGAACGCAAACTTGAGGAGACAGCAGTAGCAGCTATTGTGGAAAACCTTGGATACCTTCCTGTTGCCATAGCTCAGGCTGGAGCATATATCAACATTCGGCAATGTTACTTCAGTCATTATCTCAGAGAGTATAAGACAAATGTCAATCGCCTTTTGAGCAGAAAATGGAACAAAGGAAAGAATGGTACATCTGTCTTTGCTACTTGGGAGTTGTCATTCAATGCAATCAAGAACCAAAATCCAAAAGCTGCAGAGTTGTTATCATTATGTGCGTTTCTTGACAATAATGATATATGTGAGGAGTTTTTGAGGCGAGGAATGAAATTAGCTATGAATGGTAGGCAACCATATATTTTTAGAATAAAATTTGTACTTATACATTACTATAGATACAAGCCTAGCAGACTCAATCCATCTACTCTTCTCATACTCGATCGCTAAGCGAACAGAGACATACGATAGTTTCAATATCCACCCACTAGTTCACCTTTGTATTCGATGGAAACTGGAGATGGAGCCTGACGAATATCAACAAAAGGCTATTGAAGCTTTTCTTGTGGTTGCATCTGGATTCGCTACTCTCAAACGCAGAGAACGTACGGTTAGTGACTGGATCTTTGAGCGGCGAAATTTGACACATCTTTTTGCTGTGGAAAGGCAAATGAAGGATCTACCATTGGAAAAGGAGGAGTCACTGACAGCCTTGGATACTCTCTACTGGGTCTACGAAAACCACGGTCATTATAGAAAGGCAGAAGAAATATGTATGGCCGTATTGGCTACAAGGGAGAAGTTGCTGGGCACAAACCACTTAGAAACCCTGAATACTATTTATGACATGGCAGGACTATATCAGAGACAAGGGAAATATAACCAAGCACTGGGATTGTATCAGCGGGTATTAGAAGGGGGAGAAAAAGTGCTAGGTACTGATCATCAAAACACTCTTGGAACTGTCATAGATATGGGATTGGTATATACTCGTCAAGGGAAATATAGCGAGGCACTGGAACTGTTTCAGCGAGCATTAGCAGGTTGTGAAAAATCACTGGGTGCGGACCATCTAACGACCCTTGGTACTGTCCACAACCTAGCAATGGTATATTATTATCAAGGGAAATATAATCAGGCACTGGAGCGGTGTCAGTGGGCATTAGCAGGGTTTGAGAAGACACTGGGTGCTGACCACCCAACAACCCTTAATACTGTTAATGACATGGCCGTAGTATATGAAAAGCAAGGGAAATATAGCCAGGCACTGGAGATGTATCAGAGAGCATTAGCGGGAAAAGAAAAGACACTGGGTGCTGACCATCCAACCACCCTTGATACTATCCACAACATGGCAAATGTATATCAAAATCAAGGGAAATATAGCCAAGCACTGGAACTGTATCAGCGAGCATTAGCAGGGTGTGAAAAATCACTAGGTACTGACCATCCAAGCACCCTTGATACTGTCAACAGCATGGCAAATGTATATGAAAGTCAAGGGAAATATAGCCAAGCACTGGAACTGTATCAGCGAGCATTAGCAGGAAGGGAAAAGGCACTGGGTGCCAACCATCCAAGCACCCTTCGAACTGTCCACAACATGGCAATATTATATGAAAATCAAAGGGAATATAGTCAGGCAATGGAGCTGTATCAGCGGGCATTAGCAGGAAGGGAAAAGGCACTGGGTGCTGACCATCCAAATACCCTTGGTACTATCTACAACATGGCTATAGTATATCAAAGTCAAGGGAAATATAGCCAGGCACTGGAACTGTATCAGCGAGCATTAGCAGGAAAAGAAAAGGCACTGGGTGCGAACCATCCAAGCACCCTTGATACTGTCTACAGCATGGCAATATTATATGAAGATCAAAGGGAATATAGTCAGGCAATGGAGCTGTTTCAGCGGGCATTAGCAGGAAGAGAAAAGACACTGGGCGCTGAGCATTCAGATACTGTTTGGAGTATGAAGGGGGTAGAAAGATGTCAGGCTGCTCTGAAGTAACAAAATAAAGTGTCAGAAAGTCACTATGGATTAGGAAAGGTTTTCTGCGGGCTTTTGTTATAGTGCTATTATTTATTTGTTTTTCAGATTATTTGGTTGTTTATTTATTCATGTATTCACGCTTTCATTTTGCATAGATGTTCCATTTCTCATTCATATATACCCGAATAACTCGACAATTCATTGGAGAAAGTACTTGCTCTGGTTTTTTTCAATTGCCAAATAGCCGAAGTGGGGGGTGAGGGGGGAATTTGCGGGGGAGTGCGGGTCATACGGCTTTTAGATAGAGACTTTTTCACATTCAAGTGAACCTTTTCTTCATTTAAAGCTAGAACTTGTACCACATGCCCACATAGTCTGGCTCGGTTAAACTTGTGCGTAATAGAGGTGCGGGAGCTAAATAGGTAGGGGGTGAGGTATACAGTAGCAAAGTAAGCGGAGGTCGACTATATATAATATGTGCATGAGAGTGAATATTCAGTAATTCGTATGTAGTGTGTGTAGAAGAAGAGATTATGAGTAGTCTGGCACATGTAGGCTAAAATATATAGAGCGTTGGTATACGGGTCTTCAAAGGGGCTCAAGAGGATTGGAGGAACAAGAGAGAGGGCGGGGGCATGTAGAACAGAAGTCCCGTTGTCATAAGGGGAGAGGACAATAGACTCGAAGGGGGGTAATATTACTGTACATACGAGATGTTAGCAGGTTCAGGGTAACAGCATTGAACATGAACAACCTAGGGAAGGGTTCCATGTTCAGGGTAAAGGCTGTAGGTGGAGTTAGAGAAGCAGAGGGCTGAGTGTAGCTGAGATGTGGAGCTTGTGTGAGGAAGCGAGGATGAAAGGCAACCTGCTTGGGGCTGGCAGTCATTGGCAACACCTACTGACATACATCCCCTCACTCTTCTACTCATACGCCTTCTCCCCGTCCTCGCCCATGCGTTCATGCAATATAATGATTCTGCCTTCAATCCCTTATCCACCTCTTCATGCCCCACAAATGTACACATGTCCCTCTCGACTACCGTCGCCTTGGGCGGTAAATAACTGTTCATAGAACTGAATTTACTACTGTATATGGTGAACAAGATAGTGATATGGAGCTTTTCTGGGTATCACAACACTCAGCGCGAAATAATGATTAACTGGGATGTTTATTCTGCAAACTGGGGTGGCATGTTCAGAGTCGTATGTCGGTAGTATTTAGTTGCATATTTTCGGCTTGTAATCCAATGTGTGATACAATGCATGTTGGCCATATGAAGCTTATTTTGACTGACGATCTACAAGGGAGTACTAGTATATATGTATGACATATAGGGCCCACTTCACCCTCGCCATAAATTGCTCCGCTCGGCATCGACTCTCCCGTGCATAGAAGCTTTAGCTTTTTGCAATCCCAGCCCTGTCCATGCGCCTTCCTATTTGCTTGTATTATGATATTTCTCGAATGGAGGAAAAACGGGCGGATCATTTCGTACGTTGCTGGTCCAATACCATGGGTCGCTTCGAGCACAAATTAGGAGATAGTGTGAGCTATCATGTTGGAAATTGAATTCCGCCTACGAAGCGTCCTCGGTCCTCGCAGGATTCACTCCCGGTCTTACAGCTTCACTCTTCCAAGAACCTTCCTTCACTTGAATTCTGCATATCTAAATATACTACACTGGCTTTCCTTTACGTTCTTCTAGTTCTCCTCTTTCAAGCATCGTTGGACAAACTTCAAATTCGGGATCACCAGTATGTACTAGTGCCGAGTTACTTTACCTTTCATCCAAAGCATTACGTTCCCATTCGGTACATTAAGAGCGTACAAAATCAAGTATCCCGGATTTCGGCAGCATGTACCAGGAACTAGGGTCTACTAGGCTCCTGTTTCGTGACTCAGTTTTTGGCGGGTGTTACTGGGAATGTATGTACGGTGTGCTGTTCAGAACTGTTCTGGTGGCATATAAAGCAATTGTTTGAGAATCCCTTGTGTTGGATATTGGAGGCTTAAAGTAGGAGAGACAAACAGGAATACCTACGGGACGACACTGACAATGGGTGGGGAACTAGTACTTACTGGGTTGCGTCACACAAAGCTTATACATACTTTATGTCTGACGGAAGCTGACCCGTACCTACAATGGAAGCGATTTGGAAATCTGGAGGGATTCGATAAAGATACAGCTAGATTGAGGCGGAACCGGTGAAGTGAAGCATAACATACCAGCGACACAAAGTGGCAGACATCACCTCCGAAGTCATTGCGCAGTTACAGCACTCTGCTCCGCGAACTTCTCACATACCACACCACATCACATCAAAGGGAACAGTGAGATCCCTTTCGACTTTGACGGTGGACGTGGACCGAGCGGCAGATTCCTGGCATGGGGCTAGATCGGTTGCTTGCTAGAAACGCACCAAGGAGAAGCGAGTAGATGTAGTACAGTATTGGCAACGGGACTGGATCCTCATCTAGTGGTACAAGGGACATTCGAAGTGGGACATAGGGGTTGATAAGTGGAAGGAGAAAGAGAACAGCAGTTACACCGCATGATGGAGAGCCAGATCCAACAGTTATACCCAATAAAAGCATGATTGAGATCCTGTCGAGATTCCCGTCGTGCTACGGCATAGGCCTGGTGCCGCAGACTTGCAGGAGCATCAGGGAATGCCGAGGGAGTTTCCAAGCTACAACGATGCAGATGGAGAAGGTGAGGAGGAAAGGGAGCCGTTGATAAGACGTTGGGATAACCATGAAATGCTCGTGTGGCAATGATGGCGATCGTGCTTCGGGAGTGGTGCAATAGGCAACTTAGCGAGAGCCTACCAGCATTATCCGTCACTCTCTCGTTAGAGGCAAAGGAGCTAAACGTCATCAGAGACGAGTAGAGAGTCCTTCCGAAGGAGAGGCGATCTTTTTCCGAGCGACGGAGAGGATGATGCAGTTCAACAGGGCAGTAAATTCTCAATTGTGCAGAGGAGCGGAAGTGGCGGTGAGGCAGCGTCGACGAGACGATTCCACAGGGTAGCATCCTATCTACTACATCCACGAGATGAAGGAGCCAGAGTCATACTACCAGCAGCCATGAAGATGAATACCATGATGATCGTGACTACTTTAATCCAAATCCTGCACATCATGAACCGTTGGATTATGCAGTGCTCACATCGCAGGAAGCACAGATTGCGGTAGAGGAGGAAAGGGAGATTGAGAGGAAGCGAGCGCCGGCGCACGGGTTGGCGTTTGAGAAGGGCTTGAGCATGCAGAGTATCAGCACTCACACGCAAACTGCACTTCGGGATGTCTGCGTTAGCAGTAGGAACATTATCTCACGGCCAACACAACCGCAAATCTCCACGTCATGAAGCCACTCTTCCTCCGCCAAACTCACCCCGCTCCCCACACTCTCCACGCTCTGCTCGTATTTCATATAGCAACTATGACACGAGCATGAGCTCGGAAGGGGGGATGTTATCACCGATGTCATTACCTACTTCACTGCAGATGCAACCACAGTCGTATCCCCATTCTGATCCTCACAATGTCCAACAGGGAGGCAGGATACTTTGTGCCCAAATTGCCACTATCTCAGAATTAGCAGCCATCAAGGCTGAATACGTGAGCTGGAGTTGGTGGGGGTATGATGCCGATGGCACCAATTTCCGTTGGAAGGGGGTCCAGGGTAGAGAGTTCGGTGCCGACAACGCAGAGGGTTGCCTCACCTCCCCACAAAGGGTAGTGTCAGCATCACCGTCGCCGCAAATGGTGGCTTCATCTCTCCTTCCCACTTCGCCTCCACAGTAACAGCAGCAGCAGGCGGAAGGAGGGGAGCAGTCTAACAGAGGGCAATCCTGTGATTATGCCACCGGTGAGGCCATACCTGAGGCATCGTGAAGCACAGGAAGAGCATTATTGGAAGTTATAGAGTTTGCAGCTGCAGTGATAGTATTGGGATGGGAGATGTGGGGATGTGGTTTCATATCTTTGCTATTTCAGCACATTTTTTTCTTTTTCCTTCCCGTTTCTTTCTTTTCTATTCACCAAAATCTGTGGTTATTTCATTGTCTTTCCCTCTCGTAGCGTAATGATAGTTTGGGTACGTATTCTATTACATATTTATGATTTCCCCCAACCTCTTTGATTTGGTAGGAGCGGGGATGTTGTATGTTTGTGTGTTGGTGGGTGTTGGATGATTGATACTGGCTTACTCATATTGTGGATTTCTTTTTTTTTATATATATTTAAATTACTCGAACAAAAAAAAGTCTCATACTGAGGATACTAAGCATTTCCTTTTTTATTATTTCTTTGTCTCCGTTCCATTTAGCTATGCGTGGCCAGGAGCAGGTAGAGCAGCTAGGGTTCTTTTGACTTGTGAACACTGGGGAAGGTTATTGGGCGAGGGGGGGGTGGAAATGGGGGTATGCTAGGGAGGAAAGAGTCAAGGGGAACGGGAAATCGAAGTCGACTGTGGCCCTTTAACGTGGTTTGTGTAAGTATATATATGTATGCATATGTATGGTATAGACGCAACAAGACTCGCCCTCAACAGAAGTTTAACATCGTCGTATATAGTTAGGCTGCTTTGTGGGGTATAATAATAGCTTGTGCGGAGGATGCTGCCGACGAGGGCGGGGAAGGAGGGCAGAGCAGGGGAAAGCGCAGGGAATGTGGAGGCGGAGGGGCTGGGGACCGACGAAGGCTGGCGGAGTGGTAGGGTGGCGCGCGGGCCGAGGAGGACAACATGGTACTGATACTCGAGTCGTCTATGCCGCTGTCAACGTACTTATGTATTTTGGCAGATGACTCGATTGCTAATCCTAGGCTTCTTATACATATGACGCCTGGGGACGACGTTAGGCAAGTAACATGTACCCAGCTGAGGGAGACTGTAACCACAGAGTGAATAGCTATTGCAATGAAGGCAAAATCGTAAGATTAGCCCGTGTTTGCAAACCGCACCTGTGGAGAGGAGGATAATACTGCTTGGAGGGTTAACACGAAAGGAATATTTTAAGGAGATAAAAGTGGAGATCTTCCCAGATGTGCTGAACGCCGCTGTAGCCTGGTTGCGAGATACAGCCGGACAGTTAAAGAAGGAGGGAGGAAGGTCCTGGGTAACGATGAGGGTTCGTACAATTGATAGGATGTATGGACTCACTGAAACGTGCAGGTTCGACAGTTACAACTTGTCCAGATTAACCACAAGAACACATATCCAACGTCGAAAATTATATGTAAGAATACGTAGAGTTAGTGATAAGCATTCATGAGGAACAATTGAGGAATCCATATCTGCAGATGTAATTTCATTGGTGAGAACCTTGTGAGAGGCGTATGCTATAATCGCTGATTCGGAAAGTAGCGGAATGCTGCATAAAGCGTATGCGCTATTCGCCTTTGAAATAGTGCATATATTATGTAGCGTTCCAATACTTTCCGAACCAGTGAGTATAAGGCTAAGCACTCACGGTCTTTCATACTGTAACTGCCATTTTTCAAGGCTGGAGAGAAAAAAAAAAAATAAAAATACGTTGCCTTAGCAACAGTAATGTATTTACTGTAGTACTATATTTGCCAAAAGTCCTTGAAAGAGAATTATCCTTTTCAGAAAAGCTCAACTGTTTAAATCTGTAAGAAATTCCCACCACAAACGGTCAATTTCTGAAAAAGATATTTGAAAACGTGAAGAAAAAGATTCCTTTATCTACTCAAGAAAATTTCAATCCCAGTATGTATTTTCTGGGCGCCCCTCCCCTACCCACCCCGTAGGCCTCTCAACCTTCGGCTATCAAATTCTGCCTATCATAACGGTACATCACAAGCCTAGGTACATTCACAATGTATATCGTGGTGCCCCTCCAATCAATGCCTGAAAACTTCCATTTCGCACCTCGTCTAACAGATGAGGAGCGTCTTGTTTCTTATGCGCCGTTGTGCTTGCTCTCGCTCCCCGATCTATTAACTCTTCTCCGTAGCCGACCCTTCCTCCAGCAAGAGCAATAGCAGCTGCAGATGAAAACTTATGGCTCTTTTTCCTCTTGATAACAACCATCTTGCAAGTACGGGCGTGTTATGGGACTGGTATCTCTTTGGCGCCCTCTCGTTCGTAAGTGTATATATAGGTGGTTGATTCCTGAGTTTTCGGGATAACTTGCAAAAATCTCAACACCTTATATATCACTACTCGCATGCCACCTTATTGAAATCAACACCAGTGATATCGCATGTACCCTCGCTAGTATTGTAGGAAGGAGGAGATACTATACCCAGTAGGTTTCCACCGCCTCAACCAGTATTGGAAAAGAAAACGTTTGGCAAGGTGGGTATCATGAGAGTCAGCTCCACTCGTACAAACAGGATGTACGCCACCTCCCACCTAGTCTCACTTCCGCCAGGTGTGTCTGAACTTGCCTCAACCTCTTCTTTCAACTACAGTACACAACAATTGAATTCGTCTTCTCTTCCGATAGTCTCTCGACAACTCTTGTGCCAATAATTCCACCATCCACGGGTTGCTGTCCTCCAGCCATTGCCTAACTTTTCCTAGCTTCTTCGTAAGAGCCACGGTGATGACCCCTCACTGTGTGTGCTAATGTCCAAGTATGTGTGTACATTGTGCCCTTACGCTTGTGTATGTTGCTTCTTCCACTGCTGATAGGTTGCTCCCAAGTCCGTGTCATATCGTGCCGTGTCGTGTGGTGTTGGTTTGATAGAGTAATGGACCGCAATTGAAGTGGTGAGTGTAGCTGGCTTTAATGGTCGGTACTCTGTCATATATCGTTGTTATCGGTGTAAATGTCAGTTGTGGCTCGGTCGGGCATGTCTCAGACCTTGTTATAGTCCTCTGGCTGCTTCCGCTTCTTTCCTATTATATTTATAGGATTCCGTGAGTATTTGCCCGGCTTACTGTTACTCCAGGTGACGTAGGATCTCTAAGACCATATATATGAAGACCATTCGTCTGAGAAGGTACCTTCGGGAATAGGGAGTCTTCCATTAGGTATGCCATTTTTCTAATCAATCGCTCTATCTCAACTATCATGGCAACCGATGTCTAGCGCTACATCCTTTCCATCTTCCGTTCCTTGAGCCCGTGAAGCAGCGAGAGGAGCGCATTCGGCAGGGGGCTCTGCTGCATGGCGCGGACGCCAGGATGATACGGATATACTGGTGATGCAGGAGGCTCAGTCAGTCATGACGGGTCAGGCAAAAGGTGACTATAGCATCAGCTCTCCACTCATCGTGCTTGCGGGTGTCTTACCCCAACACACAGCCTCCACAGGTTGAGGTTTAATTATTCTGCAGCGCAGCTGTTGAGTACGCTGCGACCCAGTCCAGTGCCCCATAGCCTTCCCCGCACGAAGTAAATTTATGTAATATTTGCTTGCACAACCCTGGAGGGGAAATCTGCAAGCTTATGGGCGGTCGTTAACGTTTCAATCACATATTCTATCCAAGAGTTTGCTATCGCGATATCCGTTTACAGCCCCCCAAACGTACGGTGAAAGTCCAAGTTCCCGATTTCAAGTGCTAGTAGAGTGCTTCGTCCACCCGCTTGAGCTCACGATAAGAAGAGCTCTTCAATTCTGACAGATCAAGTAACAAACCTTGATTTCTCTTCAACCATCGCGAGGCTGACCATCATGTGTAATTCTTTAGCTTGTTTAGTCTCCTCCACAACATGGAATTAGCAGCCTCTGCTGCCGGACTGGCCGGACTGACGCTACAACTGGCCCAAGTTGCTCGAGATTGTGCCAACATTTATTCTGAAGTGAAAGAAGTTGGCTACACACATGACTCCGTATTGCACAATCTCCGGACGGAAGGACTTCGGCTGAAGCGGTGGGAGCAAGCTTGGGGATTGGACGCTGGCAACACCCCCAGCAAGCAACTCCAGCTTGATCCTAATGACGAGCGGTCCAGATATGCGGCAGCTGGCCTAGCGAGGATTGTTTATGTGTTTACCAAGATCGCTGAATTGCAATCAAAATATCAAATCGAACCTGAAACGAACGAAAAGAAAAGTATACGTGATAGCCTTAGGGTCAGCAAACTATTCTCTAGGTCTCGTTCCAAATCTCCAAGTCCAGCGAATGCTAGTCAGTCTACAAGCCTGAGCCCTCAGCTTTCAGGACCTACTCTGAACAATAGTGATCTCTGTCTTTTGGCAAATCCAAAAACCCTCACCAGCACACAATTGCTTCCAGGTCTACAAGAAGAGATTGCCTCCTTGACTAACACTGTGCAGAAAGTACAGCAGTCTCTGTCTATATATCGCAAGCTGCGTTGGGCTGGCATGGACAAGGCAAATTGCAACGAATTGGTAGGCCAGCTCAAGGAGTACATAGACGGCCTCTTCAATGTACTGCCACCTGATCTCACTCCTATCAGTGTACCCAAGACAAGGCTTAGTTTATCTTTCAATATTCCATTCAAGATTTCTGATGTTCGGCGGAATCCTGATTTTGTTGGAAGGGAATACCTTCTCGAACAGCTAGTACATGAGATAGATGAAGGCAGGGCTGCAATGGATATTACTCAGGTAGTGCTCCATGGTATGGGGGGTATGGGGAAGACGCAAATTGCATTGGAGTATGTTTATCGCCATCGCAAAGACTACTCATCAACGTTTTGGATCAATGCATCTAGCGAGCAGACAACAAAAACTAGTTTTATTCAAATTATGGAGCAATTAATTGAGCATCATGCGACACTGTTAGATTCGCCGGATTACAAACATATTGGTAGTCTCCTGGGTATCGCAGGCAAGCTCGACTCGGCAGGGCTTTTTAGCACGGAAAAACCAGAAGAAGAGCAACAGGTTATCAAAGCTGTACAGAAATGGTTAACTGCCGAACAGAATGACAAATGGCTACTTGTGTTCGATAATTTGGATGACTTGGAATCTTTTGACATAAATGATTACATCCCACCATGTGACTTTGGAACTGTGATTATTACCAGCAGAAGACGTGGAAGTACGCAGGGCCGAAGGGGCTTAGAGGTACATCAAATGCAGCACAATGAAGCAGAAAAGTTACTTTTGACCAGCGCAAGGTTAGATTTGGAAAGGCTCACTTCTGAGAGTAAGTGAATAACGTTTTAACTAGCCAGCGTCTGATTAGAGACTAGTTTTAACATAGTTCACTAATTAATCCGAGTGTAGAGTGCAAACTGGGAGGAGCAGCAGCAGCAGAATTGTGCAAAACCTCGGATACCTTCCTCTTGCCATAGCTCAGGCTGGAGCATATATCAACATTCAGCAATGTTTATTCAGTCATTATCTTAGAGAGTATAAGGCGAATGTTAATCACCTTTTGAGCAGGAAATGGAGAGGGAAAGGATGATAGATCTGTCTTTGCTACTTGGGAGTTGTCATTCAATGCAATCAAGAACAAAATCCAAAAGCTGCAGAGTTGTTATCATTATGTGCGTTTCTTGACAATAATGATATATGTGAGGAGTTTTTGAGGCGAGGAATGAAATTAGCTATGAATGGTAGGCAACATATTTTAGAATATAAATTTGTACTTATACATTCTATAGATACAAGCCTAGCAGACTCAATCCATCTACTCTTCTCATACTCGATCGCTAAGCGAACAGAGACATACGATAGTTTCAATATCCACCCACTAGTTCACCTTTGTATTCGATGGAA